>JAPTHA010000002.1:9863201-9879310 GCA_029814585.1 Gymnapogon annona
TCCCATGAGCCTTTGCTCATATCTCAGCGCTTCCTGCTGTCACGTGCAGCTGTGGCCTGTAGATGGCGACCTGTTATAATTAACAGCAGACGCTCGTGGTCGTGGCGTCTGCAGCCAATCACAGACAGCGCCTCACACACTATCATAAACTTCGCTTTTTTGGTCTTCTCGCCGTTACACTTTGAGGCAAACTGATTTTGTGGTTTCCAGAAGATGACGAGTGTTACCTTAAACACTCTCCGGCTCAGAGTTAAACACGCCGCTCGAGCCAAGCTTTTGTAAGAGAAGAAGATGTATGTATGGCGTTTCTCCGTCGCCCTGATCCTCGGCTTGGTTTGGTATTTTTCAGAATGCGGTCGAACTGTGACACAATACTTTTTATGCATCCTTTTTTGTTTTTCCACTCCAATGCTACTCGGAAACAGTGGGCGCGAGAGCAGTACGCAGACAGACGAGGACGCGGAGGAAAAGACTCTGCTGGTAATATAAATCAAACGCGCTGGGACCTTTAGCTTTTTATTTCTTCGTCTTTAGAGTCATCTTCGAGTAATTATGTGTCCAGTGGGTTGAGGTTAACGGTCGGCGCATGTGGATCATGTGATGACAACTCGTATAAAGTTTTAATGAGCATGTTAAGTCGTAAAATGTCGAGTCTATATTGTCTCTTGAGGTCCAGGAAGTTAAAAGTTTTGTTCACTTGAAAAGATTGCCGTGAAACTCTTGTCCCCTATAGATGACATGTATCCTGGTGTCTTGGGGGGTTGATGCATTTAGCCCTAGGTAGTTTTCAAGAGTGAGAAATGTAAACTTTAAATTCATCATCATCAATAACCAGAGGTGCACTCACTCTCTTTCGAGGCTTGAAAAACCTGTTTTATCACTTCAAATAGGCCGTGACATACTTGATGTTCTTGTCATTTCCTCTCACAATTGCATTTCTGTCATATCATCGTCATAATTTTTTGTTGTTATTTTTAAAGGAACGATTAGAGGAGCATCTGTTTCCAGAATTGACTGATAGAGAAAGCAGTTCCCAGACAGAACCTCTGGAGTGTCAGTATCCACAGGTGAAGAGGTCTCTGCAGCAAGGTGAGGCATGTTCGCCAAGAAAAATGTTGGTAATGGCATTTTTAAGTTGACAAACCTCATTTGTTTTTACAATCTGAAAACTGTTACCGTTGTGGTTTAAGTGAATCCTCTGGGCGTGCTTTGTCAGCTCATTTCAGCTATGTTTTTACATGACACTCATGAAAAGTACAGTTTTGCATAGACACGGCTGCAGGGCAAGTGTCATGTTACATGAAGCGAGGAGGGGCTTTTAAGAGAGAAAACATGAAAAACACACTCCATTGTTGAAGGCGGTTGTCATGTGCTGCACTGGAAGTAACACATATCTGATTTTGATGCAGAACTATTGGCTAAAATGGTTTTCCTTAAGCTTTAAGATAAACAGACACGTTACAAATGAGACAAAAACTGCCAAAAACATGCATTACAATCTGCATGTGGTTTTATTTCACTGTATGCAAACCAGCATGCTTTTTAAGGCTTCTCCTACCACAATCCTAGGTGAAGCTACTGCAGCCCAGGAAGTTGTCGTGAAAGAGCTAATGTTCAAGTTTCAATGTTGTGATGAGGTCTGTATGCATCCCAGCACTTGCAGTATTATTTAAAGGGAAATATGTGTGATTTGGGATGTAGCCAGGGTGTCTTTGTAAAGGCTTGGTCCACTGTGCCCTGCCAGAACAGCCTTCCTGCTCCTTAGCATTGATTCTACAAGTCTGTTAACTCTCCTGGAAGAATGAGCATCACTCATCCAATATATAGTCCCTCATTTGAGTTTTGGAGCACGGTTTAGCACATTGATCCAAAATCCTCTAGAAGTGTCCAGATCTTCAGTTTTTATCGATCAGAAGTTGAATCTGCAAAGCTTCATAGTTTTTTACTATCACTCAGACCACTGTCTTTTAACATCAATATAATTTTAGAGATTATATAGAGCACAAGTTTAAGGTTGTGCTCCATGAGACCAATCACAGAAAATTGTATTGCATGAAATGGAGACAGACAAGTCATTATTTGATGCCCTTTTGGAATATGTCATTTACATATGGTGTTTATTCAAGTTAAGAAAATCATATGTTGTGCTAAAAATATTGAAGATTTTCAGTGTAAATATAAAGTATACACCTCTGAAAAGCAGAAGAAACCACAGTTATCTCTTTACGCTATCTCTTGAGTTGGTACAGATGTCTCTGCTGCTTTGACATAATTTACATCAAACGTATGTGTAAAAGGGGACACAATTCTTGGCACTGACCACCTTGTTCTCTTTGAGGTTTTGGCTCAAGTAGTGGGTTAAATATAGGACTGAAAGCTGTAAGCTCCAGTCATTGTCCAGATATATCTTTAGGTAATGTTCAAACATGCCACCTTGGTCACACATCTTGTCTTTTCACAATGGTGTGAAAATTGAGTCAGACCATCTATATTTAGTCTTTTTTGTTTGGAGCTCTTTTATTCAGAGCTCTGTTTTTCCTCCTCCAGCTTCTGCAGATTTACCATATTGCAGCTTTTAATATATTAACCCGGCAGGGATATATATCTACTGCCAAGTTAACGAACACCAGAGGCTCTGGATGTGTACACTCACGGGATATAAATTCCTAGACTGTCAGAATCGGGTGGAGGTAATGGAGAGCCCTGATGGCTTCCAGCTCCACCCAACAGGTACAGTCATCAGTACCGAAAAAACAAAAACAGTAACAACAACAATAATGACTGCAGCAGTAGCAGCTATGAATCGCATTGTTTTCATTATCAGCAAACCTGTCAGTGAACCGTTATTCCCTATGGATGAGACTTTGCCACCTGTTTATAGGTCAGTTCATTGATATTTGGAATTGATTCATCGGGTCAAAGTTTACACCGATTTTCTATTTAGTGGAGGATGTTTGAGTGGCATGTGAAAGATGGTACTGGGGTTTAGACTATTACGTTTAGTGTAAGAAACCTACAATCTGGCACATTATTGAAAATATGAGTTTTTTTACAGTAGGAGTTGGCCACAAGACAGATATATTAAGTTACTTTGTATTTCACATGTCAAAGAGGTGAATTCTAAGTGACATCACATTTCCTAAAGATTCCTCTAATTTATGTTTGATTCAGTGATTTGCTTAGATGGTTATTGCACTTCAGAGTAAATTGAAAGGTTATATAAAACTGAAAACTAAAGGAAAAGGTGACTTTTTCAGAACACTATCATTATCTGAATGTGATAATGATAAAAGTATTGATAAAAGTATTAAAGGAACCTTGCCAAGAAATGTAACAAGTATTTCACAAATGCTTATCAGGGCCTATAATACAAAACTGTCCAGAAAGATTATTGGTGAATTATATAAGCACGTGTCGGAATTAAGGGGCCACTCAACAAATAATATCAAGACAAAATGGGAAAAAGAATTAGGAATTGTTATCTCTCCAGAGGAATGGATAAACATAATCAATACACAAATTACAACCACGGCCTCACAAATGTGGAGAGATTTTGCATGGAAAAAGTATATTACATTCTTTATAACTCCAAAACAAAAGTCCCAACAGATTGATACGCCACCCAAATGCTGGAGAGGATGTGGGCATGGTGCAGCAGACCACACACATATTTTCTGGGGATGCCCCATTCTTAAACCATTTTGGGAAAATGTTAACAACACTATCAGAGAAGTTCTGGGTTATAATGCTGACTTTACGTGCTTGTCCCTCTATTTAGGGAACATCGATTTAAACTTAACAAAGAGGGACAGATATCTCATGAAAATCTTTCTGGTAGCGAGCAAAAAGGCCATAACAAGACACTGGCTCTGTGAGAAACCCCCCACAATCAACCAGTGTCTAGATATAATTACTAATATCCAGCGTATGGAATGCCTGACATTCAGTTTAAGGCTTCAAAGTCATAAATATGATACTCTGGGGAAAAATGGAACACATACTTTGCACAAAGAGGTGATAACCTATTTGGTACTTGATTCACATTGGTTGATGAAAATATTTACATTTAACAACCTGCGATATGCTCCCCCCACTCTAGATGTTAATGTTATTATTGCTTTCCTTTTTATATGTTATAACTGTAATATATCAAAGCAGTGTGTTTAATTTCCCGATTTTATTGTACCAAACCAAATATTATCTCATTGCTGTCTTTTGTGTTTTAAAAAAAAATCTTTGGAATAAAAATAAAGTTAAAAAAAAACAAAACCTAGAGTATATAAATGTAGACACACCTGGGCATAACATGAACAAGAAAGAAAAGGTAGAATCCAAAGGGAAAAATTAATGAATAAATAAATAAATCACCTCCCAGTCAATGCCATCAAATTATGTATGGTTAAATCTGTTTAACTCAATAATGCCGTCTTCCTCATTACTAGTTTGGGAGATGTTATCAAGCCACACTCTACAGCCTTACCTTTATTACTCTACTTGAATTCTCCGCTTGACTGAGAGGGAGGCACTTTCATGAAGTTGATGGTGCTTCCTAGTCAGTGGTGTTAAAATGTCAAAGGCACAGTCACAGGATGTGGTTCTACTCTGAACCTCAAAAACAATGAAAGTACTTTTTTAGTGCTCAGAACATAATCAGGATCAAAACTTAAACTTTGCTTATGAGTAGGAAGAATCAGTTGGGATTTAAATAACAAATACTGGAAGATTTTAAATACAGATTTTTAAACTAAACCACCTGTATTTATATAACTTTAAAGGAACTCGGTTCCCATGGAACCAAAACATTTCATTCCTTCTGTAGAGTTTCCATAACACTAAGGCAGTTGAAACACATCACAGAAACAGGAAGCTGTCTGTAATGATTTCAGTATAAAAGGACTGGTTTCATTGTCCTGCTCTAAATATAGCACTCACATCAGATGCACGAGCAATCAATCTTTTCTCCACTTGTAACACGTCCTTAAGAAAATTCTGTAATGGTTTTTTTTGTGTACCAGAATTATTTTCAGACTGTGTCTTTACCTGGAGAGATTAGAAATAAAAAAATAGTTTGAATTTCAACAAACATACTTGAAAGCATCAGAGGACCTTGAGTTTATTGAGGAGAGAATCATCTGGGCTCAGCGAAAATGTGAAAATTCCTTTTGTTGTGGCTGCTATCTTCAGTGTTTGAATGTGCCTACGCCCAGCTGATTCTGCCCTGGTACGTCGTCCCTGAACCTTGTGAAGACCAGCCTCTGCACCAGGTGCTCAGCAGGGAGTTCAACTTCGTAATTGACCGCATCGTTGAAAGAGCCAAAGACTTTGATGTGTGCCAGGCCGTCGTGGGCTCAATTCGCATTTTGACCCAACACTTGCACAATGCGAAGCAAAGTGACAGGTGAGAACTTCTCTCTTTGAAAATGACTCTGCTCCTGTCTGTGCTACCCTGGATACCCTTTGTACTCAGCAATGTGTTTGAACTCTATAAACACCTCAGTCATTTTAACACTTATGAATAATTTACCGTTCCATCATTGGATGAACCTGCCGTGACATTATAATGATATTTTTCTTTAGTTAAATGGCATCTAAATGCTAGTTCATCGCATTAAATTCAAGATACGGAGTGAAAATGAGAACTGTATGGTGATAAACATATTCTCTAATTGCTGCAGTCACCTCTGCTTCTCTGCCCCTGTTGCGTTGTCTATTTTTCAGAGAGCTGCTGTTCAGCTCTCGAGCTGAAGAGGTGGCACTCCTGCGAGAGTTTTCTGATGCGCTTGTACGTAACCTTTTCCCTGAGACTCTCTGGGGCCAACAAGTCAACCACTGTGCCTTAAATGAGATCGTTGCCTTAAAGGGTAAGGAACCATTAAATTCACTCCCCGCAGGAGCCGTCTTACATGAGGGCTAAGCCTCCCATGGCTACTTTGACTAATGTGAACTGTTTGTAATCCCATAGTATCAATGGCTCTAGAGAGCTTAGAATATGATTTTTGGGTCCTTCCATGGGGATTGGGGTTATTTTCCTTTTTTTTTTTTTTACAAATGCATAAAATGGTTTATATGGTGCCAGTACTTCAGTGCAGTAGATTTTTACTTAATGTGCCCATTTGAACTAAGTGACCCCACCACCACCACGTGTGTGCGCACACACACACACACGCCCGGCTGTTGAGTTACAGTATCTGAACATTCACAGTTCTGTAGTTTCCTTGATGAGGTGTTGCGATTTTTCAAAGACTTCATTACTGATAAGAGGATTTTATTAATGGGCTTTGCCGTATATTGCACTTTTTAATGGCAGTGTTACTGCTCTTTGATGATTTGAGAAAGGCAATTACTTATCTTGTCATTTATTTAATTCATTTATTTGACATTGACACGGCTCTAGTAGGAGCAGAAATACCATCGTCATTGTGCCAGAGTTTCCCAACGGCACTATTTTCAAGACATTCCTTCATCGTTGACACAAATGCATATACCTAGAAGAAAATCATATGGATATGTGTGTGCCATTTGATATGGATTATTTTTACAGAAAGATTAGAATTTAAAAAAATAGACAAACATTCCAGATCTACACTTCAGAGCCGACCTGACAAAAGTCTATTCTCCTCCAACAGAACATTAAAAACCAAAAAAGGCTGATTAAAATATTACACAGTGAAAGCCTTTCATGTTGACTTTGCAGTCGTATTGAAGTGATCCCTCCTGGTCTCAGGTTTATTTTTCCCCCGTGTATTTACATTCATAACAAAACGGAGTGCGTAGGATTAGTGCGCTGTCTGTTTTCCTCAGGGCTGGGGTTGCTGGTGACATGGCTGTCGGACCCTGACAACCTGAACCAGCTGGTGTTGAGCCAGCTCGACAGCGTGACCCCCAAAGGCTCTGTGGAGGAGCTGAGCGGATCAGACCCCGAACAAACATCTCTGGCTTCACAGGAGGGCGAAGGCGAAGTGGAACGTGAGGGAGAGGGCAGCGAAGTGTGAGTGCCTGCCATCTTTTACGCCCAGCTGTTTTGACCTACTCATGCTGAGCCTCAAAGCATCGACTGTAACGACCACCTTCTGCGTCTGAAATTAGAACTGACGGGATATTGTTTGGTGGTTGGTTTTTTGGATTTCTAGGAGCTCGGAGGGAGCTGTATTTTTATCCAACAACGGTATCAAGGGCAAAAAGAGAGGTACGTTTTGCTTTCTACTACCTTTACAACACCTTTTTAAAATTCATAGCTGCGTGAAGCTTCAACCCGCACGCATTTATGATTTATTCAGATCAGCGCAGATTAGTTTTTGAGGACACATTTCAGATAGAGATGACTTAAACTTCAGAGCAGCAGATGAATGTTCAGAGGCGTTAGAGAACAGAACAGTACGCTTACATAAAAACTTACCAAACAGCTTGATGAACAACAGTGGCATTAACATTTTCCTCGGCATAATTATTCCTCTTATTTTGTTTTGTTGTCGAGACAGCTAATTGCACAAACGACAAGCTGAATGCCAAATAATTCCTTTCCTATCTTCAAGCTACTCATCTCTCTTTGTATTGCCAACAGTGTAGCAGTAATGATGGCTAAATAAAAATTGATTATGCTGAAATAATGAACCTTCTGACATAATAAGCATGCATATCCCTTGTATTGATTTGATAATACACCGTAGAAAAACATGCTCATTTGTTAATTTGTCAAAATTTGAAGTTTTATTGAATTCACAAAGGACACATAAACCAATTTAATTGTTAATCCATCATATACGTGCATCACAACATTGTGCTGCTATTGCTAATCCTGCTCAGTGCTTCAAGGCCTATTGAGATGAGCATTAAATCTGGTACAGATTCAGTCACTGTAGGTTTGGTCATCAGGATCAGTTTAGAATTAAAATAATACCGTATTGTTTTTTTTCTCACTGTCAATTAATATAACAAAGAACAGTAGAGGGGCTCACATTCTGAAGGACTGTGATAATACACAGAAAGTCCTGCCTTTTATTAGTGCCATCAAGGAAATGTAACGAGTAATGTCGGCAAAATATTCTTAAGGGCTGAAAAGTAAACATTCGAAGTGAAAATTGGTTCTTTTTATTACGGTGTGAATATTCTGTGGTTTCTCACCTTACTGGATGTGATGCAAACTCCTTAAATCCTGAAAGACTTGGTACTATTTTTGTGGTGACTTGCAAATGAAGTTCATTCTCCACACATAACCTTTACCAAGCGATTCATTACCATTTATTAGGACATTATTCTCCACATTTTGCAATTTCCATTGAAAATTTGACATTTTCCTGTGTTTAATTTACTGATGATTTAGATGATCATGAAATCTCAGGGCAAATTCAAGGGTTATCATATCAAAACACAGAAATCTGATGGGGAAAAGTCAGCAAACCGCACCATCAAGTCTTAGGCAGTCATGGTAACATGCATGTGCCCTTTTTTGCAACGAGAATTTTTTTTGGGAGATATGTGCATTGTATTGAAGCACATACAACAAATCAGAACTGAACAGTTACTGCAGGTAAAGTCAGTACCAAGTGTGACCTCCATTCAGCTTCAGTTAAACTTCAGTTCTCTTGGGTTGCTTTTCTGGGGGTTTTTCTTTAATAATCTTCAAAGTGTTGCTGAGACCTTTGTCTATAAAGATGATGCCGCATAGGTTATACAATGTGAACATTTTTTAAATTTTGTGTACATTTGCATGTGTGTCAGTACAATGCACATATTTCTTGTTAGAAAAAAAGGTACACACATAATGACCCTGCAAAAACAACAAACCTGAATGATTTCCAAGACTTTTATGGACTATATTATTGATTTGACACCAAACCAAACATCTCCAACCACTGCCATTCGCCAGTCTCTATTGGTTATGTTGGTGAGTCAATACTGCAGAAAACGACAGTGTTTCCATATTCACTACTGAACCTCAGTTTCCAAAAACTAGCTATGATGCAGCTGAAAAGCTAAATATTTTAGATCATTAAATAGTTTTGGCTCCTATTAAGGCTACCACAGCTACAGTCATACTTAAAGATGCAACAATTTGTGCCAGCTTACAGAAAAGCCACTCTGTACCACTTATTGTTGTACAGAGTTGTTATTGAAATGATACTGTCCTGTCTTTCTGTATTGGTCTGGACTTGCAGGGTTCCAGAATATTCCAGACTCGGTCTTTGCAGGAAGTTGCAAGTTGCAGCTAGTTTCAGCATGAATCCTTGGGCTGAACTGGCATTTGTTATGATTATTTTGCTGATGTAGTAACACACAACTGCACATTTAATATAGTATTAGCTGCCATGTCTGAGTTATTGGTGTTGTTTTTTATTCTGTCATTTCTAATTTTAGAGCTGCAGTTATTGTCATTATCAGTTCAGCAGCAGATTATACCCTTCAGCAACACCGTCTTTGGTCATAAGATCTAAGAAATGTAGTGGAAAAATTCAAGTAATGTCTTGATTTTGCTGGTGTAGTTCATTGTGTGTTGAAGGAAATGTTAAAACATCACAAATGACTGAGTTTACTCCGCGATTGTTAATAAATATGGTTGATTAGAAATATTAAACTACAAAATGGAGTTATCCGATGTAGCTACACAGTTTTTATGATAGAGAAGGTTTCTAATGCATTCTCATTTATTTTTGTGATATTTCCACCTAAAACCTTTGTATGATATAAGTTTTCTTGGTACTGTATAAATTGCAAACAATAGAAAATTTATATTAATACAAAAATCCATAAAAAGCCCATGAGAACACTTACAGGAACTGTTAAAATGTCCCAGGATTTAACATGTAACTATTGTCATTTTCAGGCAAATTAAAAAAAGGATGGCACAAATTTGTGGATAAAATGAAGTCTAAAAAAGCCAAGAAGAAGAAATTGAAGCAGGTAGAACTGGACCTGGTGAGGAGGATCATGGTCAGCCAGGGCGACATGTCCAATGATGATGATGTGAGTAGTCGAGAAGGTTCTATCTACAGCCAGCAAGACTCTGACAGGGTGAGATGCTTCATAATTCACAATATTAAACCGAAGATGACAATTTGTGAGGCATGTGAGATTCATTGGTGTTTTTCTGGCCGATTAGGAGGACAGTGATCTGGAGAACTACTTGACAAGCGTCCAAGAGGACATGATGGAATTCAAGCTGTCGTATGAGATGTGGCGCGTCGGCCACTGGGCTGTCAGCATCCCTCATGTGAGTTATAAATATCAGTGACATTGTGAAATGTCCTGGAGGCTTGTTATCCATCTGCCTCCCGAGACTCTGTAAAAGGCTATCATTGGATGGTGTGTTAATGTTTGAGCTTCACTCTAAGTGGGAGTTGACTGTCACAGGCTGAGTGGGACAATGAGGAGCTGGTGTTCACAGTTCACCTGGAGGAAAAGGGCAGCCCGGAGAACCTGCAGTGGGACATCAGGAAGTCCTACATGGATGTCATACACTTCTGCAACAGATGGCAGGTAAAGGGCAGATGTAACACTTCTGTTTTCCTTTAATCATCTGCTTTGAACCAAGTGAAATCACCTTGTGTTTTGAGCAGCATTCAGTATTCTAGATGGAGTATTTGACCCTTATTTAACATCGATGTTAATGCTCTGTATCTGGGGTGTTAAACATACAGCCAGCAGGCGAAAACCACCCCGCTAAACATCGTAGTGTGGCCAATGAGATGAATTTGCAAAGTAGAAATATTGACACTGAAGTTGTAGAAAAATGTCCGAATCATTTTAGCCCAGTTTGATCTCCTACCATCCAGTAAAATACTAGCATGATGATATATGAATAATGCCAAATACAAATTCCAACATTTTGATATCATCACTTTTCCTAATGTTTTGTACCTTTTGTGGATCCACTGCAATCTTTTATGCAGATGCATAAATGATTAATTGTTCCATTATATTGTCAAATATATTGCACATATTTCTAGAAGAAATGTCAGGTCGTTTATGGTTTTTAATTTTTCTCAATTTTTTTTGGAAAAGGATGTATTTTTAATCCAAATATTTTCATAATTTAGCCTTACATCTTTGCACGAAAACAGAGAGAAACTTATGGAATTGTCCTTTTTAAAAGTTATTATTTTACTGGTCCAGCCCAAGTGGGACGAAATTGGGCTGTATGTGGCCCCTGAACTAAAATGAGTTTGAAACCCCTTTTTTATGTTTTTATTTACAATTAGCAGACAGAATGCCAGATACCCCCAGCAAAGCAAAAAGAGATGATGGGGACGTAATAATAAACATAAATGCTCCATATAAGTTCAGAAATTATCCCTCTCATTTGTTATTATGATTCGATAGTTATATTTTTGCAGAAAACCTCAGCAACATTGCATTCTACAGCAGCTATCTATTGCTATGCTCTCTAAGTAACTGTCTGGCACTGAAAAAAAGATGGATGTTTGTGCGAGCGTTCCAGATTTCAAGTGTTTCATGTAGCGTCCATCTTAATGTACGGTTTATGGAAAAACCCAATTTCTGTCGACATCTAGTCAATGCACTTGTTGCATCATGACTTCTTCTACCAAGGCTGTTGTAAATGAGTATATTGCCAACACTGAATACAACTTCTGATGAGATTTTCTTGACACACACTTTGATGTTACATTTCTGCTTTCCCTGGTGCCTCTCTCCTTCTGACAAACTAAAATGTCTCTAAACTAAATGACTGTAATGGTATATTTAGTGTTTTGCAACGTGGGTAATTTGTGGCATTAATGTTTCACAGCTAATTAGTATTTAAGTGCACTTATAGTAATTATTTTTATAGCCGTCAGCAGTAACCATATTTGATTTGAAACGCCAGCCTACTAGAAGCCGTCTAACTTGTTTTAAGAGTCCTACGGATTTGTGAATTGATGTAATAAACTTCTAACACGTGCAGACTGATATAATCTATTCAATTACAGACCATGACTCAAGAAAAACAGCAGAAATTATGTCACAAGTGAACATTGTGTCCAATATAAATTCCTGGTAGATAATGATGCCACACTAGCTGAACTGTGGTGTTAACACTCACCAGCCACTTTACCACAGGAGCACCTAATAAAGAGGCCAGTGAGGATATCTGCTGCTGTTACGCATCAGTTTCAGATGCTCCTGTGCATACCTTGGTTGTCACAAGTAGTTGAGTTACTGTTGCCTTTCTGTCACCTTGAACTACTCCGGTGTAAACAACAATTTTCACCCAGAGAACCACCACTTACTTTTCTCTTGCTCAGACCCATTCTCTGAATTCCCTAGGGGTGGTTGTGAGTGAAAATCCAATTCATCAGGAGCTTCTGAAATGCTTACCACAGCCATGTGACACCAAAGAACCATGTCTACATGTCTAAATGCACCGAGTTGTTTCTGTGTGATAGGCGTTCAAGGTGTGTACATTACCAAGACTATTTACATACTTCGGTATAGAATGAAAACTGGGATGACAGCTTTGCGAGGAAAGCTTGAGGATACTAGTTTTAGCTACTTAAACATACCAGTTGAGTCAATCAGTGTCATTTCATGGTTCATTCCAATTTAAGTAAATGTAGCTCATGGCAATTTCACATTGAGTTTTTGAGCTGTCTTTTTTTGACACAACCAAAAATATACGTCAGTTTATTACATTGAACTGGCTTAAGGGGAAAGGTCATTTCTGAGGTTTTTGTAACTTGTATTTGTTTGGCTTGGAATTTTGAAAGTGAATGGTCCTCTGAAAAAATATAAACAAACTGTGAGGTTTCCATGTTTTTAAAGCACATTGTCTCCTTCGTTATTGTGTTAGGGGAGCTGAGTTGGAAGTGAAGGATGTTCATTGAGGTCAACGGCTAAACAAGTTGTACTCGCGGTAAGACTCCATCAGTGTGTAGCATCTTCATTAAGGCAAAGCCCAAGTGAAGATGGGAAATGGAATAGAATAGGATCCCCCCAGAGTCTGAGTGTCGGTGCTGATGGAGTTAAAGGTGGCAGGTGGTTGATTGAAACTTTTACTCGTCTCCCAGTGGGGATAGGGCAACCGCACGCTGTCTGAAATGGTGAGAAGGAGACGACAGGAGTTGAGCATACGAAGCTGATAACACTGTTAGAGAAAGGTCTGGCAGACAAAAAGTCAGAATGAATTGGACCTTTGAAGTCGTTCAGATTGATGGTGTGGCGTGATAACCCAAACGTGGCTATCTGGGCTTTAGGTTGGAAGTCGGTGTTGAATTGGACAAGGTATGGAACGCTATAACCCAGAACCACATTGATGGAAAGCTTATGTGGGCTAGGACTGACTCCAAATGTCACAGTGGTCGCATTTGTCATCCTCATGTAAGGTGTGTGTAGTACAGCATGTCTGTCCTTGCATAAATGAATAAATAAAAATCTTTAATATCAAGTGTGCACATATAAATGTGCACACTTGATGCTATTCTGCACAGTCATTTAATTGATTCCTGAATCAATTACAAATGGCGCTTCTCAGAGATATGAGATCTTCTTGTATGTGTGTGAGGATGGCAAAATGTTATCCAACCTCATCCTTGGTGGTAAATTTGAAAAAGTTTGGACTTATCAAGTGCATTACCCAGATCGGAACATCATGAAATTTGATAGATAGGGGCAGCTTGGACATCTTCCGGTATACATTCAAATCTGCTAATCCTCCATCAATACACAAGTCACTGAGCTTTGAATTCATTCAGAAGGTCAGAAGGAAATTTATTGTCATTTTCATTATACATTTCATGCACAAGAGAATGAAATTCTGTTTCTCGACCAGTAGCTACAGTGCAACACATCAATAAATAATTAAAATAAGAACATCCTAAAAGATAATAAAATAGATCAGATAAAAACAGGCAGGAATGGATTCAAATCTGGTCACAAGCCACTTTCTGTCCAATAACTCACAACTTGAGCACGCCCCACACCAACTGCCACACTTTATAATGGAGCCAGCATTTATTCTGTTATCACTGCAACACTCCTACTCGTTGGCTCACTATAGGTCTGCAAACTAGCTCCCCTACTTCCCCTGCCTTGTCCGTCCTGCATTAACAAAATTATCTTCTTTGCTCTGCCGGATCGATGGTATTTTTCTTTTTCAGATTGTTGCAGAATGTTGCTCAAACAAAATCAGAACCAAACCCAAATGGAATTCTCTTTGTATGAATAAGTGCATTCTATATTTCCATAAGAATATAGATCACAGGATCCAGCATTGACTAATTCTCATCACAGGGTTATTTTATATTATTGTGTACCATTTTCATATTTGAGTGACAACTTTATTTATTAATTTACTTGCATGTTTACATGCATATGAACCTCATTAGTTTTGACTGCAGAAATAATGACTACACAAAAACAATCAACACAATCATTCATTATTGATAACAGCCCACAACAGATGTCTTTTTCCTGGCTATTGCAAAAATGAATTAAGTAAGATGGGCATTCATTTCATTAATTACTCTAATGAATAAGAAGTCAACTAACCTTAGTTGGCCATTTAGTTCATATACAAGTTATCATATTAATATTGCAAAACACACCAAACAGCAACAACATTATTAACTTAAAGGACAATGTCCAAATGAATTCTTCTCCACATCAGATCTAATTTCATATGATCTGATGGTGTTCCTGTGAAAATCGGGCACTTTATTTTCTTTAATTGGCTGATTATGCAGCTCATACAAGCTAAGACTGAATCCAAAGGTCATTATGTTGAACAAGAGCAAACTAATGAAAAGTGACTTTTTCTGCAAAAAAATACAATTAATTAAACAAAAAAGCATCTACAACCAATGTCACTTGTCACTACAAGGTGAATGAATGTTACAGAAGATTGCGGGGCAAGGCCAAACTACAGAGTAAGTGGGCGTCCAAAAAAGATACATATGATGTCACTGAAAAGCAGAGAAACTGCATTTTGACTGAATTATTTACATCTACAGGACAAGTGGGTTTAGGTGTTTGAGCGTTAACATAAGTAGTGGGTTACTCATTAAAATCCATCATGATATGTAGCCTACAGTGATTTACAATTAATATTAAAATCAACAATGTATAAACGAGCAACAGTTTTGCTTGTTACAGGCAATCTGATATTATCAAACACAACTTAAAAAAAGTATTTTTCATTGGGAACCAGTGAAGTTACTTTTTCTAAAGAAACTCTCTGGCAGGCTTGGCCTCATCCAATCAGTGTCTATAGACATGAGTGATTCAAGCATATATTGTCTGATAAGGATTGGAGGCTGATCAATTGAGCTCCCATACTGTAGCCAGAGCTGATGAAGAGACTCGATCAGGGGTGAAGAGCAGACGTTCACCAAAGGATGCGACAGGCTGAACGAGAGCAAAGGGATGTTTTTTATTGAACTCAGGCCAATGCTTCATTTAAAGCAAATGGATTACACATGTTTTCATCTCCTGCTCTGTTGCGATATGAAGTGTAAGCAACAATTATGGAAAGACTTGCAGCGTTCGGAAAGATCTCCACTTTGTACATATTAGCATCACCCACGTTTTTGTGAAGTGAAAGAACAAGTACAGATTTGGCATGCACTTCATCACACTCAGTTGTGTTAGGCTTTTTTTGGTTTTTTACCAATCTACTAAACCACATCTGATGTCTTATTTTTTATTATTATTCATTTTTGTCACTCTCGCTAAAATAACCGCTTAAATGACTGACAATGTCTGCATTGCACATAAGATAATAACTATCATCCAAACAAACTGGTTGTTAATAAATAATTCTTGTCATGAAACACTTTTTTAGGGCTAATTACACTCACCATTTCTTATCATCTTATCTCTCATTGGTGCATAATTTAGACAAGACTTGTCACAATGAGTGTAAGTGGGCTGGAAGGAGAGGGTGTCCTCTGAGTAAAATATCATTTCTTTCCAGACTGGGCTGACCATACTGAATGTTAAAGACAAGGTTTTTATCGAAAATTATGAGTTGAAATTGACTCATTGTTATTTTTGAATAATGACAATGAACATTCATAATGGAAATGGCCCCCATTAATACCAGACCATTAAATCTAAAAAGAGGAACAAAATAACTAAAAATTAGGGGTGTGTGTGTGTGTGTGTGTGTATATATATGT
>JAPTHA010000002.1:9880562-9904413 GCA_029814585.1 Gymnapogon annona
TATATATATATATAGATATATATATATATAGATGGGTATGTGTGTGTGTTTGTTTATATAACTTCCCATATTTCCATGTTGTGCATTATTTTTGTTAGATATTATTTGCAAACCTTGGGAAACTGATTATTTGTCTAGGGTTGAGTTATAGAAGACTCTGTGGTTTTGTGCTAAAATCGAGTGCAATGTTTTTACATTAGTCTGGTTTTGAAGTCTTGTAAACCCATGAGAGATGAGAACTAAGCAAACACAAAAAGAATCTGTCACATTCTGGTTAAAGGCTCTACTAAACCACAGCTTTGTCTTAAAACGTGTGTTGCAAAACACACGTTTTGCAACACACGGACTGGATATATATGGACATGGTTTTTGCTCTCTCTGTTGTCTGCAGGACTCGACCACTTTGCCCAACATCTTGGTCCTCGACGAAAACCAGGTCACCGATGAGGTCAGAGAGGAAGCTCGAGAATCAGTGGAGCGTTTTCTACAGGTAGACAGCACCAGGAACATCCAAGTGTGTTAACAGATAAACACTGGTAGTTTCTCAACTCAATTTTGTATTACTTTTTTTTTTCCCCAGGAGTTGGTGTGCGATAATCTGATCGGCCACACTCAACCGGTTTTCCAGTTCCTCTGTCCTCTAGACACACTGCTGAACGAGGAGCAGAATTACGGAGGAGTGTGGGGCATTCTCAGCGGCTTGGCCTATTTCCTGACACCAGGTCATGAAGAAGAAGAGGTAAAACTGGACACACGGCCTCTCATATGAAAATCTGGAATGGAAAGATGATGATATTCCGTTTTATTTCTCTCACACTCCATAGAAGAGCACCATCAGCCTGAAGCAATGATGACATTTGCGCTTTTTTTTTTACTATCATGAAACACAATACACCCATTGATTTACACTAGTTAAGATATGAGCAGATATTACACTATAAGAAATCTGTACACATGAATCCGCTTGACAGGAATGTCAAAGTCATGGTTTGAGAATGTGTCAACTGATATATCACCTCATTTATGCATAATTCCAGCTTAACCCAAAGAGAATGTCATTTTTCTATTTTCACATCAGCCATTGCATTTTCAGAGAACTACAGAAAGTACTTGTATTGTTTTTGTCAGTAATTATGTTTACATATACTTCTGTATCACTATCATAAGGATTATCTAGAGACATGTTGTATACATGGAACTCTGAGAAATCTGGTTTCTTGTGTTTCCGGATATATTTATTTATATACAGTAGTAAATGCTTGAAATGGGGGTACGGATTATTGTACAATGTTACTGCAGGCACCTTTGATGTCGACCACACAAATCATGTAATGGAACTCAAATGAATTTGACTGGACAATAAATCAATAAAATCAAAGAATCAAATTTTATTGAACAATGCTAAAATTGTTTAATCTCAATATAAATCCTCTCTCAGTAGATGTTTAGTCCTCAACAAAAATGTGAATGAATTGAATCTGTTATAATGTAATCTGAATAATTTACTCATTATGAATTGTGATTTCTCCAATTACTCCCTTAGTGTTACCTTGTTATAATGCACACAGACACCTCCTCTAGTGCTGTTTGTTTCTTGTTGCTTTCATTGATTTAACAAGTATATGGTATGTAGTTTTAATAATAAACTATTTTGTTTAATATCAAACAAATCAGTTTATCATCTGAAACTAAATGTAGACTTATTTTGCCACATTGCATTGCTCTGCCTTTAATATTTTCATCACAGAAAGACAAATCTTCTGAGGTGAAACCTCCTTGGTTGCTGCCATTGTTTGTGTTTGTGTTTCTTCACTTGGCAAACTTGGACTGTTCTCCTTATGAAACTAATCCTTACCAGGTTGACACTGGAAAAAGAACGTGTTCTTAAAGTTTTTCTTGACAAAATAAAGGTTATAACACATTCCTGTTTGGACAGGGGGTTGAAAGTGAACAGGTGTTTACATAAAATAGAATTCTACTTTCCTTCAGAGTAAAACCGAGATGAGGGCTCATCCAGGCATGAAGTTGACACACACAAACCTAATCTTAACCACGATACCATACACCCTAACATCATGAGTGTAAGCAAACACAGATGTTTATGGCTCTCACACCCTGTTTTTTTTTTTTTCAGAGTTGTAGCCCTCAGACAGAAGCCCCAAAAGGCTCTGTAATACCATCTCCAAAATTAACATCTCCATCTTCCGAAAGCCCTGGTGCCTCTACTGAAAATATCAGTGACTGTACTGCTACTTCTTTACCAACCATTATCATCTCCCAGTTTCAATCACCGGAAGAACCACATAAAGACGTAGAAGACGAAGAAGAAAAGGAGTCCCAGTCTTCTGTTGCCTCTTCTCAGGACAAAACGGAGGACTCGGAGAACCCCGTAACCTCACACCTGAAGATGCTCTTTAGAGGACTGAGCCGGTCCAAGTCACAGGAGTCTCTGTCCAAAACCGCCAGCATTGAAGACTTATGTAAATCCGACTGTGTTCCTCACTGCAGCCACAACGGAAGCACTCAAACAGAAAATGCAGATGTCCCTTCGCAGCACCCACCATGGTGGAACAAAAAGGAAAAAATGAGTTTCAAAGTTTCATGCGGAGTGAGCAAAACCAAAGGGAAGGACCAGGGGACTTTACCCAGAGGGGAGGAGGCTCAAGGCCAGAAGAGCCAAGCCAACTGGGAGCAACTGGAAACCACTAAAGCCATATTTGATCTACTCAAAGAAATATCAGGTTTGTTCGATGCCTTTTTCGCAGCGACATCAGCTGTCGACCTTGTGCTTGAATCACACTCAAGTTTTACTTAATTTTAAATGCACCAAACCTTTTCATTCAGATTAATGTGCATGCGACTCGTTATACGACTTGAACTTCTTTTCATGAAGGAAAAAAATAAACCTGCAGGGACTTAAAATTTATCAGAGAATAGAAATGGTCCACGTTTGTCTTTGTTCAGCGTCACCTTGCACTAAGGGTGAAAAAGGTTTTGCGTTCTCTGTTGTGCATTCACATTTGTTAAAAGGTGCTGACAGATAGAGGGCAAAACAGTGTTTGATTCAGGAAAAGAGACTCAACAAAAACTACAGAGAACTGTCATTTTTGGAGTTTTATCAGTATGAAAGGACTGTCACTCATTCAGTCTGAGGTTTTAATAGGATTGGTTTGTCCTGACATTTTGTTCTTTATCTAAAAATGCTTGGAGGATTTGTCAAAAAATCTACTGAACTACATCACTGAAAGATAAAAGAATGAAACGAGTGAGGAAATCATTGGATAGCTGTGATGGATTATCTCAGTTAATCTTAGAAATTACAGGTGCAAAAAGTTCAAAACATAAAAGGGATGTTCTGGAAAATTATAGTAATTACAACATTATGCGTATGAAGAGCAGAAAAGATGCCATGATGAGATCCTTTAGTAAGATGTGCAAAGCCTAACGACCACTTGTTTTTACAGGGAACTCCATCCTGATAAACATATTTGATGCCATTTTGAAACCGGTGATGCCTATCTTAAAAAAGTAAGTTTGGGACAGTCTACTGACGGTGATAATAGTGGTGTTTGGTGGGCTTAGTTTAAGTAACCTGAAATTTCACTAAATAGGAGAAATGGTATCTACAGTTTTCCTCAGGTCATGTCTGGTTTTATTATGATTTATTTATTGTCCCGAAGTTGATGTGTTGTAGCAAAAATTGAACAAAAAAGAATCTGAGCAACTTTGACTAGAGCCAAATCACAGAGAGGAAGTTCTATTCTTTAGTCATTCTCAGTGTACCTGTAAAGTGGTTAGAAACTACCAAAAGTGGACGAAAGGAGCAACAAGTGGGTCTCACCCATTAGAGCATCGAGAGGAGCAGAATATTATTGTTCAGATCCCCCTTTTTCTGACCAGATTTGACTTATTTGTCCAACACCTCCCGCAGATGTTCATTTGTCCTGTAATCAGGATATGCTTTCAGTCTATTTTTAGTCCTTATCAATCACTGGAGCCCAGGAACGAACAGCTTGACCTGCACTAGTGGAGATGCTCTGCCCTAATCATCAGTGTTACAATATGGAACATGTTAAATTCACTTACAATTAACATTTTTCTGCTTCCAACACAATTCCGGACTAAATGTTGACTTGCTGCCTCATGTATATAACCAAATGAAAGGAACCACTGCAATGAATATTACCACTTCTCCTGTCAGAGTTCATAATGTTATGGCTGGTTAAATCTATAGACAGATATTAGCTTTTATAATGGTTTGTGTGCGTTTTCTTTACACAAAGCAATAATAGACATGCATTAATCAGGGACTGATGGAATCTTTTTGTCATATCCTTTTAACAAAAATCATCGCTTTGGGAAGCATTAAGAAGTCTCCATTTTAGTAACTCTTAATGTGTGGGCAAAGGGCCCAAAAAGCAAGAGAAATATGTTTTCCACCATATTTGCACTAGTGTAGACAAGGCATTAATTTTCCTCATTTCAGTGTGTTAGGGATGTTTCTGTGTCCACTAATAAACACTGAATTTGTGCCTTCAGCCAATAACTGCACATCGCATCATGTACAGGTGGACTAGAATAAAGATGGACTTACTTGGTTTAATCCTGCTTTTATCACTCACTGTATTATTTAGTGCTGGGGTGTTCTGTTTGAAAGGGAACGTGACACACATCACAGCTGTGTTCTTCCCTCTAGAACCTCCCTGTAGACTTATGTGATGTATAGCATGTCTTATATGCTTTAATCATAGCTGCAGGCTTATGATAATGCGAGAGGTCTCTGTTTTATATCTTTTTTTCTCCGCATCACATGTCACTTTCCCTCTCTTCTGTCTTGCTGCGTCAGGGCCTTGTTTGTGTCTCTCTACAAACACAAGCCACACATATTGTGTAGATTCCATTTTTATGCCAATCTTAAGACTTTAAACCATTAACTCTTTTGACTGAGAATTAATCTGCTGTTAAAATAATAACAGATTACCAGGCTTTTTGTCTCCTGGGTGCGACTGAATGTTTTCTGTCTTTCAGGAAAGTGAACTCTTTCCTGAACAAGGTTAATCCAACAGAGGAACAGATGGCCGCGTACATCGACACTCTGCGAAACAAACTGTGGCCTGAGAGTCCGCCATCAGCTCAATCACCTCCTCGCACAGATGAGGACAAAACTCAGACTAGAGAACGAGCACACAGCCTCATCAGTGCCCGATGTAATCCATGCATCCTAATACTACAACAGGAAACACTGTTGCATAGCCGCCGATCTAAAATGCATGTTCCTTTCTTTCTGCAGATTCAAATGTTCTCATCTTAAAGAAGGCAGACATGGATTCTGTTTTCAGTCTTTTCCAGGATAGTGAGGAAAATAAAACTCTGGTGTATGTGAGTATCTCAGCTTTACCCAATCTCTCGTCTACTTTGCATGTTAATATTTAATTTCATGCGGTAAAACCCTGTTCTTGCTCTCTAACTGCTTTTTTGACAGATGCTCCTGTCATTCCTACTGAGGGAATTTCTCCCCAATGAGCATTTCGCAAATGTGAGCGCTGCTGCCCTCCAGAAAGTGACCAACATCTGAGCTGTGAATCATGTTTTTAATGGTCCTTTTTTACATTTAGATTATGTATTAAATGTTTTAAATGCCTTAAAATATTTGACATTTGTTTTAGATGAAGGCAAAGCGCCTTTACTGCAGTTTTTACCTCAAGCATATCAATCTTGCTGTGAACATTCCTTCAGTTTTTATTTTCCATTGATTATTTTATTTTAACCCTGTTCACTTATTGATGTGAATATCCTGGTTTATTCCAGTGTGAAATTAAAAAATCAGAACTGGCTTTGAATATAAACTCAGAGGAGCCATGTTTGACGTTGACCTTTTTTAAGTTTCTTGACTGGATTTCCAAAAATACGTTTGTCACTTTGAGCACTTTTATACGGTGAGAGTGTTTCTATTCAGGTTGATTCGATAATTTGATGTGTTTTATATGTCAAAATATGGTTAACACAGTTAATAGTCACTTAAATGTGTCAAAACATAGACATCCTCACTATCAAAGCGCACTTAGTCATGGTATGTACTGTCAAATGATTCAAATTTGTTCCAAATAAATTATTTTAATAGAATATTTTTGGCTTCTTGTATTTGGAGTGAGTCAGTGAAATATGTTTATACTTGATATTAGATGTAAATTAGTTGCTGATGCCACCAGTTTGTTTATTCTGAGCAATGCTTTAGTAAATGCAATTTCTAAATAAAATAAATGTAAACTAATTTGCCCGAGAGGGACTAATAAAGGTACATCTAAATGTTATATAAATGCATCCTCCAAAGGAAATTCTGTTGAACTGTGGGGTGGTGCATTAAAATGATTGCTTTAATCAAAGTATTCCAGTTAAATGTCTTTTATGATGCACATTCGGTTGATGTTTTTCAGAGTTTTCCTGAAATCTGAATCATGTTAAGGTTTGTAAGAAAAGTGCAAAGAGGTAAGACTTCTGCTAATTCGATGTAATTTCTTATCCCCTGCCCGAGTAGACGCCTCTGATGTTCTTGGTGTTTCATTATGGAAGTGTAACAAACTTAATTAGAGGATTATTCTGGTCCACGTCACAGGAGGGAGACTACCACGCAGCATATCGACATGACTCCACACTTTATTCTCTTTGGTATCTGGAGCCAGGTAACACCACAATGGATAAAGCACTGTTTTCTGAGATGAAAATGGTGAATCCTACTCGATCCTATTAGCGGCTGAAGATGACAACTTGTTTACATAATTTGAAAAGACGCAAGGTAAAAATATGTTCGTGGGGGTAAGCAGTGATGCTGTGCCTCTTCAACCTCCCCTTGTTCAGGCTTTTCTGGCTGGCGTTGGTTTTCTATTAAACTGTATGTGCCAGATTTTCCTTATGTACCACATGTATTAAATTAAAATTATGCTCATGAAAGAGGTTATCATTTGGTGCAGCCATTTGCAACACTGGGAATTTGAGACCTTAAATATATAACTCAAGTCGAGAGAGAGAACAAAAGTTGCTACACATATTTAAGGTAATGTAAGTAATGCTCAGATGAATGGAAGTGGGAAACTTTATTAAAGCACATGCATTGTGATAACACATTTACAGTTCAAGTGCACTGATCTGCTGACAAATGAACATGTAGTAGTAAATGGGCTTGTAAGTGGTGATAAAATGAGTATTTTTGTGCTACACCCGGGTACATCATGGACATGATGGTGAACTATAAGTCTATCAATCAGAGCCTTAGGGGTGTCCTGGATCAGCCCACCCCCCTCAAATACAGGACAATATGCCTTTAGTTTTTAATCATCCATGTTGGTGGAAAATGCTGCTTGATCACATTAGGAGCATCCTATCATTAACACCATTACCTGTAACTCTTTATCGGGCAAGTAACTATTTTTGGTCATTTCCACACACATTACAAGACAGTGACTGCAACAGTTACAGTGAATTAATAATCTCCGGTTCAATGTGATCTACAGGTTCCGTAAGGGTTCGATGTCGTCTATAAGGTCTGTAAGGTCCACCTCTGCATGTGGTTAGGTGCCATGAAATACTGATGTTCAAAGGGTTCATGTGGATGTTGATCTAATGGTCTAAGTTAGGGGTCGGCAACCCAAAATGTTCAAAGAGCCATATTGGACCAAAAAAACAAACCTGTCTGGAGCCGCAAAAATTCAAAGCCTTATGTAAGCCTTATATGAAGGGAACATAGTTGTAAGTGTAAATAAACTATAGCCTACTGTCAAAATGAGTAGGTGTACTACAAATACATAATGAGCATTCATGATTAAATGTTTATTTTTCCTGCAGTGCACCCTGGAGAGACTGACTACTTTGCTATGCGATATTTGGTGCTTTAAGTTTAACTTTCATTACAATTTTAATGTATTATGTTTTGCTGCGTTGGTGAAATTATAGAAATACAATCAAGAAATTGGATTTTTGGTCTCATTTTCATTTTGAGGGGGAAAAAGGCAGTCCTTGAACCTCAATAACAATACAATCAGAGTTCACATACCTGCATAACAGTGCTTTCTGTTCAATATCGATCATATCACAGACTCATCACAGCCAGTTGGGTTACTGGAGCTGAATTAATGTCCTTGATTTGCTGATTGGTAATGTTTCTATTTGCGGAGAGATGCATGTCTTTAATTTTCTGTATTATCTCGGTTTTGTTTTTAAAGTCCGAAAATAGGTGCTCTGATATTTTGATGAATGAGTCCTTCGTGTACTCATCATCTGTCAACGGTTTTCCACTCTTTATTATCTCCCGGGTTTATCTTATCTCCATAGTTGCAGCAAAACTAGCAGCATTAGTGGAGTTTGGAGATGTACTCCACTTCTTAAATCTATCTTTGCTCCTCTAATTTCTCCAGAAGTACTGTAATCACACTTTGTCTGTCACTCAACTGGGTGGTCAGCTGCAAATGTATCATGCCTTCTCTGGAATGTCTTTCTAAATGGCTCTTTGTTATTTGTCAACTTTTCATTACAAAGCAAACATGCAGGCAATCCTTCGGCATTGAAAGCAAATGATTCGGTCCATTCTTCCTTCAATCCTTTGGCTTTCTCCTTTTGGGGTCCATGACACACCCGTCGGTTTGTTTACAACAGACACCTGCTCCGTGCTGCGCTGGAATGTGTGTTGCAGGCTACGACGCAATTCTTCGTTGATGGAAATGTTGAAATTTTATATTTATTCTAAACATTTTTACAGCATTGGAAAACGTTAATAATGTTTGTGTCATATTTGTCCTCCTATAGAAACCATATTAAAACAAAAAATACAATCCTTCCCCCATCTTTTTCCTTTTTCATATATTTTAGAAAATGCTCCAGGGAGCCACTAGGAGGGCTCTAAAGATGCAGCTCCAGAGCCACCATGCAGACCCTTGGTCTAAGTGATGTTCTAAAAGATATGTTCCTTTCACTTCTTTTCCTTGTATTTTTTATACATCTTGTTTTTTTTTGCCATTTACAGGTAAGGAACCAAATATGGGCACTTCAATTTCACTAAGGTAATAAAGTCTTGTTATGTCCTCCTAAACCACACTAGGTTGGAATATTTCCATGCGTGCCCTATAGAAGGTGACGTAATCTATACACCCACCGACTAAGCATAACGTTATGGCAACTGACATACAGTAGTACTGGATATAGTAAGCATCAAGTGAACATATAAACCTTGAATTTGATGTGTTTGAAACAAAAACAGATGGTTGGCATGAGTCACTGACCTATAGCTTTGCACTAACCCAGTTGTCGCTGTTCCAATAGGCACCTTGTCAATGTCACTCAGTTCTTTTATATTGAATATTTTTCTGCTTCCAACACTTCAACTTCAAGGACTAAATGTTTATTTGCTGACCGATATAACCAACCCACTGAAAGGTGCTGTTGCACTGAAGTAACTGGTATTATAGCTGCTTCTCCTGTCACTTAGTGCTTTAATATAACAATGTTACTATGGAAACCAGCGCACAGGCAGAATTTCATCAGTCTGGTAACAGTATTAACTAAACATAGTCCTAGGTCTGTACTCAGTGTTGCAAAAGAAAGTGAAGAACTATTCTAGGCAGCTTGTAAAAGAGTTCACCCCCCACCCCCACACACACAATGTTTTATGAAAATCAGTGCTGCTGTTGTTTTGTTTTTTTTTGTAAAGTCACACCTAAGTTTAAATGATTTAGCACCATGTTTTCAAACTGAATATTAAAGATCTGAAGCACAGTGGGTGTTACGCACCTAAACCAAACGCAGCCTGACAAGGGTCCAACCATGGAATGCATTTGTGAAGTACAAAATTTGTAACTCTAAGATTTGGACAATGTTAAGATCATTTTACTTGGAGCTACATACAGACCAAGATGATCTCAAGTGGTCAGAGCAGTAAAATACTATCACGATAACCTATTGTAACGTGCGGTATGTCAGACTTGACGTCACCATTTATTTAACACATGCACATGAGCAAATCACAATTGTGGTTCAACTAGGGACTAGTCTACTGGAGACGGGAGTCTGCATCATGGTGGCAACAACTATCAACCGAACAGAACACATAAAACATAAATATTAGAACACAACATTCCCAGGAACACTCTCGCGCATAAGCCGAAGCCCACACACGCCCACAACAACAACAACACACAATAAACACCCCAAAACAGTCCTTCCCATAGTCCTTTGCGGCTCAGGGGAGACCTTCACTTCCCCCCGGCCGCCATACTATGAACATTGACAACTCCAAATATTTTGACATTATTGTAGTATAAAAAATTGTTTGCATTTACTAACTATGCTTTCACAAAAAATTGTAATACCCGAACAAGTATAAAACAAACCTGAAATGTCGTAAGGGAAGTAAATGCAATTTTAACATTATTTCTGTTAGTAAATGTGGTCTGTCATATCAAAAAACATGTCTTCATGCATCAAAACACAAGTTATTTCAAGGCACTTTACTTATATTCAGCTATAATAAACCAAACTGTCATGCTAATTTAACAGAAACCAACAGAGTTCTCCAGGAGCAAACACTTGTTGACGATGGTGAGGGAAAAAATATCTACAAAACACTATCTCTAACTTAATATCAACATGTTTAATTGAGAAACTGAGGCATAAGGATATTAAAATTGCTCTTATTTTTCTTATCAGATTTCAGGTTCATGGTGGTTTATGTTCTTCACATTTTTTGGAGCATATTAAGATATAAGTTTTATTATATAGTTCATTATGTAGTTCACTCTACAACAGAGAAAACAAACTGTTGCAGATTCAGGCACAATCTATACAGCTGCTCACTTAAGTTACGTTGCACATATTTCTATTTCTTCCATTTCTCTTGACTGGGAGTATTTGGTTCTATTTTATTTTTCTATCCTATTAGGATGTTTATTTTTTATTATGCACCGAACCACCAAAAGCAAATTCCATGCAAGTGTAAACCTACTTGGCAATAAAACTGATTCTGTTTCTGAAGTAGGATGTTTTATAAAATATGGCAACCATTTTTAAACTACATCGAAAATTTACCAGCGCACAACACTGGGGAGGGCTTGTAGGCTAGCAGTGTCTCTCTGTGACTCATGCGGTTCACTTTTGTTGTCTCTGATCATGCCATTGTGGGCTGGGAATGTCATCTTGTACTGTATGAATATAACTATGAAACTGTCCTATGAAAAGTAAAATAACAATGATAATAATAATAACACATTTAATTTGTCGGGCACCTTTCAGGGCACTCAAAGTCACTTACAGACAGCAGAAATTATTTAATAAAACGATAAAAATACAGTTAAAAGCATCAACACAGGTAAAAGCATTAATCATTCAATAAAACAGAGAAAAAAATGCAGTTAAAATACACGATAAAAGGATGGTGCATTTGTGATGTCAGTGGTTCCAGTGAGTAGGCTTGTCTGAACACATGAGTTTCGAGTCTGGATATGAAGTGTGGTAGTGAGTCTGTGTTGCGGAGGCCGGGGGGGAGTAGAGAAAAGCTTGGTGCAGACATCATTTATAGGCTATTATGTTAATGTTTGTGGGGGGGTTTTGACTCTTAAGATCAGATTGGGCTCTTTATGTCCCCTGATCTAAAATAAGTTTAAAGCCCGTGCTGCCGTGCCTCAGATGGTGCAATTTCTCCTCCGCTCCAGCAGGGGTCAGCTCTGACGTCAGGGGTCAGCTCTGACGTCACCAGTTTGCTTGTTTCGGTAAACCAACATGTCTGCGCCCTAGAGGATGCTGCTGTCGGCGTGAAGGTCCAGGACGAACGACAGGTGAGACAAACCCCTGTGTTATAGTGTTCGCAACTGTATAATTTAGGTAATAGTGTTGGTTTAATGCCGTCTGATTGGATGTGAGTTGTGCGGAAGTTGAAATGTGGTTAATGTCCTCGTGCTATGATGTTGGTTATATAGTGCTAAGTAGGGTTTATTGTCAGTTCTCCGTCTGAAATCGGTTTCTTTGAGTTGATCTATCAGGCACTATTGTTGTTCAGGGGACACATACAGACTAATGTGATCTTAATCAGAATCAGGCTACTTTATTAATTCAGAGGAAAATTGTTGTTTTTACAGGTGGTCCATGTCCGTATCAAGTTACAACGATATAAGAGGTATAGAACATTTGGCAGAGATCTATATACTGTATACATCTGTGCGTGTGTGTGTATATAGAGATATATATGTGTGTGTGTATGTATGTGTATATATGTACATACAATACAAGGAGAACAGGTCAATACAATACAAAGAGAACAGTTAAATAACTTTTAAATCATAACTCCAATTTTTTTTTATTGTGTTTTAGGGTGTAAGATGTAAAATTGTATAATGAAGACATGAACTGAACAACTGTGTACAACCAGAAATTTTAAAAGAAAAAGAAGTGCAATTTTGACAACGTTGTGTCACACCTTATTCAGACAAGCTACAAATGACATTGAATCTACGTAAATATTTAGTAGCTGGTATTATATTGTTAAACTTGCACTTGTTTTTCTTAAGACATATCAGTTTGTTCATGGTTAACAGCTTATTCCATTTTGGGGGGAGGGATTGCTTGTACATGTAAACTTAGTTATTATGTTTATTTTTTGAACTAAAATGAAGAGGCATAGAAGGTGCTATTAGTGTACTGATCCAGCCCAGTTGACATCAGATTGGGCAGTATGTGTCTTCTGACTTAACTGGTACTACCTGGTACTGGTACTACCCTTGTATCTTCATTTTGCAAAGTCATTCTGAAGACTAGAATGGAACCTTTGGTGGGCCATATGTTTGACACCCCTGTACTGGATGATTAGAGGTAGTATATAGGACTAGTCAGAGTGTTCAAGATGATTTATTGAAGTAAAACGAGGCTACTAATATCTCATAGAGCCGGGGTGTCAAACATGCAGCCTGGAGGCCAAATGCGGCCCGGCAAAGGTTCCAATCCAGCCCATGAATTTGTAAAATGGAAAAACTACAACCTAAGATATTTGCAAAAATTATAGTTCAGATTCCACATACAGACTGGAAAAATATTAACATAATGACCTATAAGTACTTACACCTACAAGTTTTACTCTGTGGCGATGTAAATATTTTCATGTAATATTCTGGTTTTTACACTAAAACAAAGTGTAACTGCACAAAAAAACACATAAATAACCTGAACAAATATAAACAACCTGAAATGTCTGAAGAGAATCAAGTGTAACATTAACAATATTCTTCCTGTTATGAGTTGTTTTGTGTATTGGTAGATCCACTGCGATCTGTAAGTTGTATTGAGCATGCAGAAATTACAAACTGAGGTATAATATTGTTAAAATTACTTATTTTAACGTACATGTATAAATGATAGACTGAGGTATAATATTGTTAGAATTCCGCTTATTTTTCTCAAGCATTTTGGGGTTGTTACCATTATTCCTTGTTTTAAAAGACAGTTAAATATTTTTGTCATGTAAAGACAGTTTGGACTTTACATTATTGATATGTAATTGTGTTACTATTGGACTGGCCTGGCTTACATCAGACCTGATTGGGCTGAATTTGGCCCCTGAACTAAAATTAGTGTGACACCCTTGTATAGAGGTAGTACTCCACCACAAGGGAAAGTCAGTGTTGAAACTCTTATACTGTTTATTAAGTATGTAAAGTGAAAGTACTTCTCTGCAGTGAAACAACACTTGGTGTTGATCAACTCTTTTTCTTTCTGCATTATTAGAGAAGACATTATTGCATTATGCATTATTAAATTAGATATTAGGTTAGATATATGACAAAAACAGGTTTTTGTCTTATATTGATTTTAAGGTTCTTTTAATAGTTTATAAATGTCTTAATGGTCTTGCACCTTCTCATCTTCTGGACTTGCTTTCACCTTATGGACCTTGAGGTCTTCTGGCATGGGCCTTTTAAATGTGCCAAGAACAAACACCAAAACACACGGTCAGCCAGCTTTCCAGCATTGTAAGTAAGTGTGAGTCAGCATGGCCCACACTTACTGTATGGAACAGCCTGCCAGTGAACCTCAGATCTGCAGAGAATTTATCACTCTTTAAAATTAGGCTCAAGACCAATCTTTCAATTTTACTTTTAACTAATGCCCCGTTTTATCTGAGTTTTATCATAGTTTTTTCATTGTGGTTTTTAACTAATGCTTCTGCTTCATCTTAAATTTTAACCTTGTATTCATCAAGATTGTTAAGTAAAGCCTGTGGTAATCCTAAGGTGGAGGTTTATTGGCTGCCAGTGTTCCTTGATCATTGGAAAACCCAAGTTAGACCTGAATAGAAGGGAAGGGGTTAACTCAGTAACAGTAACAGCGTACTTTCAACTACTGACAGCACAATTACACCATATGTAATGGTCTAGAGTCGGATTTCTTTGGTTTTTATTAAAGGTGAAAATGTTCAATATGTGTTCAACTTTGCATTGGCAGTATTAGAGCTCCTAAGTTACTTTTAATGTATTTTAGGTGAAGACATATATTCTTCTATCAGATTGGAGGTAAAGCGTCATTCTTTATTTGTATATTCAGTTATTTGTTTACTTCTTCATTCTGTCACATTTAGGCTTTGTGCTGTTAAGATAATGCTGTCTTCTGTGTTTTTGAGAAGAAAAAGAAGATAAAGCTGTAGTTTGATAAAGTTATTAAAGCAGTCAGAAAAATATAAGGCAGTGAAAAGTACAAACATAAAATAAAAATATTTAAGTAAAGTATAAGTGTTTTAGTACTGCATAAATGTACTTTATAGCAGTATTTTTTAACCTTCTTGTTTCTACTTTTTTATTTTTTGTGCTTTTATACAATTAAGTTTATGTAAGTACAAATGAAACTTTTCCCTTTTTAGTCCAGTGATACAATCTGAGGTCTTTGGATCTAAAAGGTGTGGTAGCAGTGAAGCCAAGAACAAAATGCCAGGAGGCTTAATGAGGACCATGCTGTCTCTCTTCCTGCCGGTCGGTCAGAACTTTATCTGCCAAAAATCCCTTGTACTTCACCGTCCCTTTTTATGTCTGATCAGATCTTGCAAACGCACATCCTCACTGGCCTAAGACTATCATCACCTCATAATATACAATAATACACACATGTAATGCTGCCAAATAAACCTGACATTTTTTCCCCCAATAGAAGTTCGTGAAAAGCTCAGGTGGATTCATTAGCAAAATAAATTATTCGATGGTCTTAATGTGAATGTATTTTTTAAAATGTATTTAAGGGTTGTCTAATGAAAAAAAAAAGTATTTAAGGTGCAAAGCACCTTATGATGCCTGGTTAGAAATACTAATTATATCCCAGTCTCCACCACTTTTTTGTTCATCAAATTGAAAAAGAGTTGTAAAAAGGAGAAAGACTATTTTGATTTGCTGCATATATGAATAATAATTTTCATAAATAATTAAATTATTTTGCCACAGTCCCTTGATGCAATAAGCCACTGTTGCTGTTGCAACTGTCCTGTAAATCCACAGTATTGAATATGAAGTGCAACTGCAGTAGGAGTCAAATACATACAGGGTTTAGAGGCTTTATTCCCACTCTTTGACTGCAGTCACACTTGGCTCGCAGTGTCTGAACTGTGACTTTAAAAACTGCCTTTTTATCTGTTGGAGCTTTTTGTGTCCAAACATCTATGACGTGTCAGCTATATTTGGTTTAGTTGTAGAAATGATGAATCTACACATATGATTTAAGTTGCTCTCTTGTTGACGACAAGATAACAGCATAACTTTACACTCTTCCTTGACAGGTCATGTCTTGGTCATCTTTTTTTTCTTTACTTCTGCACCAGCTCCCGTGGGCTGATCCAGTGTTGTTACTGTTTGTTGCGTTTAGAGTTATGCCTCAGTGCAGGCAGTTTGTAACATTTGCTGTCATACCATTCAAAGTGATGAGGAGAAGGGAAATGTAAATCAGGGGAGCTAGTAAAGAAAATGGCTTCTCTGGGACTTGATCACAAGCAGGTGGAGATAATGCATGCAGAGAGTTTGGACCCGCAGTCATCACTATTCAGAAACCAGGCCCTGAACTGAAGCGCCTGTGGTGACATGTAGGCACTGCTTCACTGGTCGCCTTTTTTTTGGTTCTGACACACACCAAAGGTCGGCCGTGGCTCTCATTAGCTGTCATATTTTTCATGGTGGTGGCTTCACTGTAAGAAGGAAAGTGAACGGATATTATATAATTTGTAGACCGAAACACTTGAGCATCACGTCCTTATGTGATTAATATTTCAAACTATGGATTTACTGTGAGGAGAGTCTAATTTCTTCTAGAAAGGTTTGGAGGAAGAAAAAAACATGGCTGTAGGCTTTCGATTAGTGGCCCTGACATTGTCTAATTAATAACCAGCACCAAGAAGGTTAGGTGAGATTCAAGATAGAAAAGATTTATTTAATTGCCATTTGCAGACGACCAGGCTACAGTTACATATATTTTCCCTGGGCAAAGGTCTCAAAGCCAGTACACAAAGGGAAACAATAGATAAGGCCAAACCATACAGTATATAGAAACATAAACAAAAAGGTACGCAAACTATGTAAACATACTGTACAAATACTTGTATTTTAAAAAAAAAGTTATTAAAAAATCAAAAGCAGTTATTGCTATTATTTTTCAAATATTACTGTGCAGCAAAATGTCCCTGATTACTTCATATTAATATTGGACTTTAGATGAAGACTCTGGGGTGCAGGAAGGAGAAGGGGAGGAGCCAGTCCTTGGGTTGGAAGTATGAGCTAATAGTAAAAAAGAAAATCACTTACACTTGTCTGCCTGTCTTTGCACCTGTTTTCATGAAACCTGGTGTACGGTTAGGGCAGAGGCCAAGGACAAACCCATTCAAATTTGGAACAGATCCATAAAAGGGGCAGAGGCTGGAAATTTTTTTATAGCTTTTTCTTGTGATTGAATTATGGGACTGTGAAGCTTTGGCACTAGTATGCAATCTCAGGGTGCCCTTCTGTTTTAGCGCTGGTTCATTTTGAAGTGTCGGCCAGATCGGAGGTCAGATTTCTGTGCAGAGGAATGTATTTATTCATTGACCTTTCTCTTCCTCAAATGGAGGGTCGAAGGAGAGGCTCGTATATTTTACAAATAGTAAATTTCTCTCAAGGAAGTTTTCAATTTTTGGAATACAGACTACATAAATAAGACTTGACCTGACCTTGTGCGTAAAAGTGGTACCAAATTGAAACGAGAACCACTAAACTACACTCTGCTGTCAAACTGCAGATGTTTTGAGGTGAGTTCACATAATTAGTGCGACATGGGGCATGATCAGACATTTCATTAACTTCCCTCTGGTGGTTGAGGACACATATGTTCACATTTTCTTTGGAATGTGAATCTGATTGCATCTTGGGACGGATTGACGAACTGCCAGTCTCAGTTTATGTACAGCGTGCCAATGCCATCATATTGAAGTGTTTTGAACCCCCCCCCCCCAAAAAAAAACAACAAAAAAACATATAGATATAAGATGGATACATCACTTCATGTGTAGTGCTGCATGAGTGCACTGAAACAACACTACGCCACAGTTTTTCTCTGTGAGGAAATAGAGTATCTATCAACCTAGTAGTACAAATTCATAAACCAACACTTGATGATTCAGTTATAACTGTAGCATATGTCACGTAAAAAAAAAGAAGAAATGAAAGAAATACTATTTTCAAAGCTGTCGTATTCAGGATGTATGGACAAAGTCAGAGCATGGCCACATGTACTGAGAACAGGCAAGACAATTCTCCGGTCACACACTTCAAAAACAGCCGCCTGTGGAAACCTTTTAACGCATCCATTATTTTTTAAACTATAGATAAGCTCCTTAATTAACATACTGTATATATTTCGAGGGTAAGTCCTATCTGATTACAGGTGTAACACCATGAACTGATGCACTTGGAGACGTCCAATATCTCAGGATAGAACTTCATCCATTGTCTGGACATAATAATAATAACAATTAATTTAGATTCAGAATTTTTGACATCCTTAAGACATTCTAAAAGGTGGCTGAGAGGAGTCGTAGAGTTACGTTTTAGAGGCAGATACATTTGTGAGTCATCTGCGTGAAAGTGGAAAGAAATGCCATGCTTTCTGAAAACAAAACTTAATGGGAGCATGTATATTGAAAAAAGAATTGGGCCAAGGATGGACCCCTGAGGGACCCCACAGGTCAGGGGAGTGGAAGAGGATGAAAACTCCCCAAGCTTAACAGAGAACCTCCTGTCACCCAGATAAGACCTATACCATTCTAGAGCGGTTCCTTTAATCCCAACATCATTTTCTAGACACGAGATAAAGATAGCATGGTCCACAGTATCAAAGGCGGCAGCCAGATCCAAAAGTACCGAAATTGCCAAGTCCCCTGAGTAGTTAGTAAAAGATTGTTAAGAACCTTAAAAAGAGCAGACTCCGTACTATGGAATGGTTTAAAACCGGATTGGAAATGTTCAGTTAGATCGTTATGAACTAAAAAGTTTTGGAGCTGAGTATAAACAAGTACATTTGTTTTTCGTTGGTCACGGCGTGTTGGTGTTCTTACCTTTCTGTTTTTTGCCGACAGTTTCGGCGGCTTCTGTCGCCTTCCTCGGAGCAGTGGTATGGTGTTTCCATTACTCCTTTTATGTCATGTGACCGTCCTGACAGATTTGACAGTTCTGTCAAGACGGCCACACCCCCGTTGGTGTCCTTTTGAGGATGGCGTCCCAGGTGCGGGAGAGGTTGTAGGCCCCCTCGTCCCAGTTGATGGTGCTGTACTCGCGCTTTCTGATCTCCATTGCTTCCTTGATCCAGCGCTTGAACTTGTGTGTTTCAGTTGTAATGATGTTGGTCTTGTCCCAGTCCATGACGTGGTTGTGTATTTTGCAGTGATTCGTTAGGGCCGACTTTTTGTTTTCCTGCTGTGCCATGTTTCTCTCTGTTCTGGTGAGCCTGGCTGCTGTCTCTTTCTCACACTCTATTTGATGTTCTGTTTTCCTTGTGTACAATGTCCTCCCAGTCTCCCCTATGTATGTTTTGTTACAGGATTTGCAAGGTATTTCATATATGACATTGCATTTTTTATCTTTCATCATTTTTTTATATGTCTTTTGGATGTACCAGTAACTTTTTAAGTGTTAAATGGGGTTTTATTGCTCTGTTGATATTGTACTTTCTCATTGTCCGTTGAATGGCCTCTGTTATCCCCAGGATGTATGTGATGGTGACAAATACACGGGAACTAGTGTATTTGTCTAGTTCCCGTGTAGATTCTTTTCTGTGTTCCCGCTTTTTCTTTCTTTATTTTCTGTTTGTCGTTTGCCTTTATTTATGGCCCATTTTGGGTATTGGCATTGTGCGAGTGCATTGTTAATGTATGTTTCCTACTGATGTCTGTCTATGTCCTCCGTGATGCATTTGGCCCTTTCATGTAGTGTTCTCACAACTGACAGTTTGTGTGCTGTGGGGTGTTCTGAAGTCCAGAGGAGGTACTGGTCCGTGTGTGTTGGTTTTCTATGTACTGTTATCTTTATGCTGCTGTCTTGTCTGTGGTGTATGTTCAAGTCTAGGAACGCGATGGTCTGGTTGGCTTCTTGTTTGTGTGTGAATTATATATTGCCGGTGTCGTCTATACTGTTTAACTGATCAGTGAGTTGTGTTTGTCCGTTTTTTATTATTTCCAGGATACATATCTTTTCCATATTATGGGTCTGCAATGTATGGGTGCTGTGTTGATGGCTTTGTGTTCAAAGTCCTCCATGAAAAAATTGCTCATAATTGCTGATAGTGGATCTCCCATAGCAAATCCTTCTATCTGCCTCTATATTTGCCATTTAAACTGGAAATAGGTGGATTTGGTTGTAAAGCAGAGCAAGGTGATGATGTCTTCTATTGTCAGTTTTGTTCGTTTTTTTTTAATGTTTTGTCCTTTTGGAGTCTTTCTTGTACAATATGTAATGTTACGTCTATGGGAGTTTTTGTGAACAAAGAGATGACATCGTGTGAAATTAGGATTTCATCTTGTTGTATTGTGATGTTGTTGAGTTCTTATACCAGGTGTTTTGAATTTTTACAGTGGTGTATTGTTGTGCCTAGGAGGGGTTTGATGACATTGATTAAAAATTTTGAAAGGTTGTACATTACAGAGCCTATGCTGTCAACTATGGGTCTTAGTGGGTTGTCTGGTTTGTGTATTTTTGGGGTGCCATACTGTATATCTGGGGGGTGATGCTGGCGGTGGGTGTCAAGAAATTATAATGAATTATTATAGGGCCTACAACCTCTCCGGCACCTGGGACGCCATCCTCAAAAGGACACCAACCGGCGGGGGGTGTGGCCGTCCTGACAGAACTGTCAAATCTGTCAGGACAGTCACATGACATAAAAGGAGACACGGAAACCCCATACCACTGCTCCGAGGAAGGCGGTAGAAGCCGCCGAAACTGTCAGGAAAAAACGGAAAGGTAACAACACCAACACACTATGATTAACGAAAAACAAACGTACTATTTATAGAAAGTACGGCAAGAAAAATGAATTGTATTGAGTATCAACGACTTTCTCCAGCAACTTTGACATAAAGACCAGTTTAGAAATCGTTCTATAATTCGACAGCGCCAAGGGGTCCAGATTCGGTTTCTTTAAAAGAGGGTGAACCACAGCATGCTTAAACTCAGCTGGAACAGTCCCCGGCACAAGGCAGAGATTAATTATAGAGAGAACACTAGGCTCAACACAATCCAAAACATTTTTAAAGAAACCAGAGGGAACAACATCTATTTGAGGAAATGATCACAGGTAGATTGGGACTCAGCTAGGCAAGCAGTAACAAAGGGGTTAATGACAGAGTTAATAGTATTGAATAAAATATGAGGTCTGTGACAACTGTGGGAGACAATATCTGACAGATAATTTCTGCTGCTCTGATAGCCTCTTGATAGTTCATCAGAGAGTCTCGTAACATAACAAACCTGGATTTAATCTTTTTTCCATTTACGTTCAGCTTTCCTGCAAACTTGTCTGAGGCATGGGTGACATTGAGCCAAGGTCCAGCCCTAGGTTTAGAACGCATGATTTTAAAAGGAGCAACAGAATCAAGAAGGTTTGAGCATATGGAATTAAAAAGTAACAGTAAATGATCAGCAGTCAGATCAGCAGGAGGCCTGGACAGAGTCACAAAACCAGGGGTATTTAAATATGCGGTGGAGAACTGTCCAGGAGTAGCAGAGGTCATCATTCGCAAGCAGCGTGCAGGGGATGAGTTTTGATAGGCAGACTGGAAAATCAAACTTAAAAAATAATAGGCATGTCATCTGAAAAGTTTAGGCAACAAATTTCAAGATTACAGACATAAAGACTGCTAGATAAAACAATGTCCAGTGTATGTCCACGTTCATGTGTGGGGCCTTTAACTGACCAAACAAGATTAAAAGAGTCAATAAGATCCAGGAAGTCCTTGGCCAGAGGTGTGGATGGGCAGCAAACCAGAATATTAAAATCCCCCAAAATTAAAACGTCGTCATATCCTGGCAAGATTCCAGCCAAGAATTCAGAGAAGTCCTGAATAAAGTCCTTGTTGAATTTGGGAGGCCCGTAAATCAGCGTGCACACCACCGGAGTCGAGAGGGCCAACTGAAACAGCTGTAGTTCAAAGTTGAAGGTGCCGTCGGTTGCTAGCTGTCGGCAGTTGAATCTGTTTTTAAAAACAGCAGTGAGCCCTCCACCGCAGCCAGTTAGCCGAGGGGAATTAAAATAGTGACTGTCAGGGGGTACGAGTTCAGAAAGCGGGGACAATTCACCTGCATTCCGCCATGTTTCCGTTACCAGAAGAAAATCCAAGGCTCGGGAGGTGAAGAAGTCATTAAGGATAAAAGTTTTATTTGTTAGCGATCTAGCACTTACCACAGCTAACCTGATTGACACTGGGTCACTGGCCTGCCGAGGTGCACGACCCAGCTGGCGAAGGTTCCGGACATCCACTCCACCTCTGCGTAGACGTGGTGAATGAAGACAGGTCAGCTGGACTGGGTGATCGGGGAGCACGGGTAGAATCCATGTGTATGAAGGTTGCAGGGAGCGCCACCAGATGAGTCGACCCCGATCAGAGGCATACCGCTCAAAAAAAGTCAGAGGATCAGCCGTCAGAGATGATGCTAAGTAGCGTTTAAATCTGACCAAAATACCAGCTCGTTTCCCCCGTCTTCTCAACCGTTTCTTTCGGAGAGGCAGCACATACACACGGCGGAGGCTAGCGGGAACAGCTGCCAGAAAAGGCGGAAGCTGAGCACTGTAGATCCCCAGATTCGTTGAGACAGGTTTTCAACAACCAATCTAATACTGAAGAGGTTCGCACGGTCGTAAGCCAGCAGAGATGAGACATTTTTGATAAAAACAAAAGAAAATAGCGCAATTACCAATGAAGCAACTAGAAGCAGACGAGCAGCTGGAACCAACAGCGCCGTCCCACTTCCTGAAAGTCGTGAAAACCTAAAACTCTTAAAACCATGGCAACTACAAAGAGAATGCACATCTGAAAGGATGAGTCTTGAGGGCAGATTTGAAATCGGGGCAGGGAGTTGGTGTTCTGGATGTCAGGTGGGAGGCCGTTCCAGAGTTTGGGAGCAGAGTGGCTGAAGGCTCTGCTCCCCATGGAGGTGAGTCAGGCAGGAGGGACCGTGAGATGGATAGGGGAGGAGGACATGAGGTAGCGGGTAGGGATGGCAATGTTGAGTAGGTCAGAAAGGTAGTCTAATAAGTATTTTTTATGTTGGTTTAGCTTTGTGACTTAAAAAAATGGAATTATTTTTAAATGCATTTTTCATCAGTAACCAAGCATATGGACTCAAATCACCATCGTCAGTCACATTCCTGTCCATAATGATTCCTTTAGTGTGTCATGCATTCCCTTTATGCTTGAAAATACCAAACAAATAAATGTCTGTTGTAAAAATTCTTATCTCAACAGTGTAGTTCATAGACTCCAGGATCCTGCAAAGAAGCACTGAAGCTTCACCTCCATAATTTTCTTTTGTTTTTAACCTGTCTCTAACTATCAGTAAAATAGTGATTAGCCGATTGATTTGAACTCTACAGACGTGATGGTTTTCTTTGTATTACATCATATTAAATTGCATACTTGAACTTGAAGTATAGCTATGGAAAAAAATGTGCCCTCACCTTAGACTCCTGGATCCAGTAATCAGAGTTTCACGGTTACATCAGAACAATTACTTGATTTATACATTAATCAATAATAAAAATGAACATTGATTGTACCTCTCATTTTGTCGCAATCTTTAGTGGTAAAAAATTAGCAGCCCCACTCCATAAGTATATTAAAGTATATGGACTGAATCATTAGAGGCTGTAAACCCTGACCAATGTAAATTGAAAGGAAATTGAATTTAATTATAGAGATTCAGTCATTTAGTGATTGGTTGATTAAATGAAGAGAAGCTGTGTTTTTGTACGTGAGGATCAGAATATAACCTTTTATGTTAATGCATGTGTGAAATGCCTCGGTTCCTTCAGTTTTGATGAATAGCAGATTGATTAAATTCCTGTGTGCAGTGTAAGTGTTGCTCAGTGTAAGATATGAATTTGAAGTGGTAATACCTTTAAGTTAATTGGGAATAAAATATTGATCAAAGCAGGTCTTGCCACATATCCTACTTCAAAGGAAATGAGATATGGTTTCACTTTCTCCCATTTGCATCAAAGATGTTATTTGTCACATTTTGGGGTTTATTTCTGAACAGCACAGATTAGTTCGGAGCAAAGCAGGGGCGAATCAACCTCTCTAAAACTGGTGGTGGTGGTGGTGTCAGTG
>JAPTHA010000002.1:9904433-9916271 GCA_029814585.1 Gymnapogon annona
GGGGAGGAAAAAATGCCAAATCATAATCATCTCCCTGCATTATGGAGTAAATGGCTAAACCAGCTCAAAACCCATAAATATCCTTTCTTAACAGAAACAGGTGTAATGATATTTTTGGATGTAATTGCGACTGATTGGCGGCAATTTGAAATGGAACAAAGATGGTGAATTAACATAGACTGGCAAATAAGAACCCAGAGCATCTGGATTCGTGTGCCAAAGGATACCGTGTGTGTGTGTGTGTGTGTGTGTGAGTGAGAGTGTGTGTGAGTGTGTGAGTAAAATACTCAAAGGCTTTTTGGCACACTCCGGATCACATATGGAAATGACAAATGCGACTGTCTCCGATAGAAGTGTGATAAGTACATTTGTCAAGGGAACGTTCATGTATAAACACATTTTATATCAATGATGAAATGGCACAAGACGTTATTAATGTTGAGGTCTCCATGAATCGGTTAGTGAGGTGCTGTTTGCTTTGGTAAATTTTACACATTTCCAGTAGCGGTTCCTATCTCCACACTTTGTTAGCCCTGTGCCAGTGCTGTAGGTAGGTCTGGCACCCTCCACTGCCTTTCTGGGAAACAGATAAAAGTTATCTTGGTTGTTAGGCTAGTTCTTGGGCGGCGCTGAGCACCAGATGTTGTGACCGTGTATGTGCAAAATTTTGAAGAGAGGAGATGTTTTGCAGGAATGTGTGTGTGTGGGAGTGCATTGTGGTGTTAAAATGCAAAAATCCCTCCCAAACAAAATGGAACACAAAAAGAAAGGTTTCCCTGTCAAAACTTGCAATTTTCAGCAAATCACTGTGGATCAGAGGTTGTTCTTTTCACATAGCGAGGGGGACTTTGAAAGCAATGATGCACAGATAGAAAATAGAGTATTACACTCCTGCACTGCTGGCACTGCAATGAAAATATTCACCTTTTATTCTGGAGACTCGAGGGACCCCACCGCGGTCTGAACAGCCTCGTGTGCTTTCATTACTCTTCTCCCGTGGACCAATGATGTTGGATGACCTTTCTAACTACCAGCTTGTAGATGGGTTTTGTGCAGGTCGCAAAAAATGTGTGTCGTTGTCACGTTACTGCATGCCTTCCAGTGTCCGATGAGCGGCGTGAATAAATACTAGAAATTTTTGCTGCTTTGTGTCAAATGACGTATTCTTTGCACACTTCATTTGCGCACATTATACAGATGTACTATAATTTATTCATGACTTATTTTTAAATGTACATAACTTCTATAATATTTTATATACTCACATTGTTTACTTTAGCATTTTTTATTTTGATTGTTGGTACTAAGTGGACAGCAAAATAAGAATTTCATTGGCCTGTATTGTATCTTGTAATCTCCATACATGCCAATAAACTTTGAATCTTGAATATAAAATACTATTTATTTTTCTCTTGCTTTACATAGCCAAGGTGCTATTGTTGAAGCACCTCATAGAAATCATTGGCTAGGGTGTCTGTTGCCATGGTAGCACAGGTGACATACTCTTAGTGCTGATTTATCAGAAACAACGGTGACGTGAATGTCCTAATTTTATCGTACTGCCGAATTGTCACAGAACCACTTTGGTTTTTGCCTTGAGGAACATTTGAGACATCATTATCATAAGACTCCTGCCAGGGTCCTGTAGGCTGAAAAAATACATCCCGCCAGCAGATTATCCCACTTACTCTTTTATTTTGGCAGAAATGGGCATCATGCATTCTATTGAGAATGTCTGAGCTCAAAGTGTCTAGTCCGTTTCAAACATGGTGGAATCACGGCACACCACCACTGGGCATCTTCTTCCTGTCTCTTAAAATGGCATTTCAACACCTTGGGAATGACAACAGCTTGTTTAATCCTGCAGTAAAGTGGGGGAGGGGTAAGAATCTTGTTTCAGTTTAAGTGAGGGTGATACAACTCCTTCGCCCCCTGCAGCAGCCAGGTAGCTGCTGGAGATGAGACGTGCATCTCAGATCTAGGTTAAACCAGGTCATCCAGTTCCCCATTTCGGTCTGGTGGGATCAGTCAGACTCTTCTTCACTACTTGGGTTTTATTTGACTCGCCTTTAGCACTTGGCATTCAGCAATCAATAGCTCCATGGCCAGAGTTTCATATGATGAATACTAATGTCGGGGGACACCATCAGCATATGACCGGCTCTCTAACTTTATATCTGACTTATCTCTTGATCTTGTTGAGCTCATCTCCTGTGGCTCCCTGAAAGATCACAGTCCAGTACATTTGTTCAGTTTGGTCACAGCATTATGCTCATCGATTGCAATTAATGTGCAGCTCCTAATTCATAACATGGTGCTCTGTGAACACACACAGAATTCTGCCACCGCTGCAGCCAGTGAAAGTCCTTCCTTGACTTTTTCTTGTGCTGAATGTGGTCCTCTTGTATATTCAAGGGCAACAGTCAATTATTTCAGCTCTAATGATATTCAAATGTTTCTGCAAAGTTGAGCAGACACATGAAATTGCCATTAAAATTGTAATATGCTCTTTTTCTGTGGGTATCTGTGGACTTCAGTTTTTTCCTAGGGCCATTTTCCTGTTTATAATTTATAAAGTTTTTATGGCTCGTCCTATTGAACAGTGGACATATGCACACACACATATAGCAGGTGCCCACTGCCTGCTCGTTATAGATAACCCCTCAAGCCAACTGTCTTACATCAAATGTAAAGGTAAGTGCTACCACTAGATGGACTGCCAAACTAAGGCTTGAATGAAGCTGATTGTCAGCTGGTTTGAATGTTTGGAAGATAAGAAATAATGTGTCGGGTCTCTTTTATTGTAATTTCCTGACTCTTACCATAGTTTCTGTTTTGGAAATGAGCTCTGACAGGTTTTATCTGTAGAGAGGTGGGAGCAGAATGGGTTGTGCCGCTAAGACACTGGTGAGTCTCCTATCAGAGTATCATTACATTACAGCTCATGGAGAGGAAATATTTATCAAGTAATTGATTGTGTATTTAAACCTTGGGAGTGTAGATGTGTAGTATTAGTCTTCATGTATTAAATTAGCTGATATCACTTTTATTATACATAACTGTAAATTATGAATCCATGTGCAGCCTGCGATTAGAAAAGTAAAATGAAAGGTGGTGTGTTGCACAGGTCTGTATGGGATGACAAAACTGGTGAAATACTGATGAAATTCTGCTGAAAACGGCGAAATAGTGTGATAGCATTGCATTTGGGACCAGTTAATCTGTGTTTACCTTTAGTCACTGGCAAGATGATGCGGTAGCAAACTGGGCTCTCTGTGATCGGCTAAATGTTCACATGCTGGATGTCAATGTTTGTAAATGTACACCAAACAGTTATATCTTTTTGACCACTGACGAGAGAACAGTGGTACAGGCAATATTATTGGTATTTCACTACAGTGGTTCCTTTCGCTGGGCTGGATAGATCACATAGCACATCATCTCCAAAACTGCAGGTCTTGTGGAATGTCCCTGGTATGCAGGGGTTATTACTGATTAAAAATGGAATGACATCCCAATCTCAGACCAACTGATTATCTGTGAGAGGTGTTGGACACATACAGTACATCAAATCCATAGAAGTCCACCATACATGTTCCTGGGCTATAGCATCTCGGTCGAGATACCACACACACCTTCAGAGGTCTGGGGAGTCTAGGCCTCAAGTCCCAGCTGATCTGTGTAATATTATATATGATTTATGCCCTCATAATGGTTGAGATTCTTGAATCCACTTTTGGTTGGTTCTAACCATTTTACTTTGGGAACGAACCAGATCTGGGGATCCTCTCATCCTGTTTTCGTCACAATTTCTCCATCAGTGTTGCACAGATCCATACTCTTACCCATTTTTGCCGTCTCTAACACATCAGCTCTGTGTTTTCCTGCTATGTAGTATCTCTCACTCACTGACAGGCCCCATTGTCATGTGGTAATCAAAATTATTACACCTTCTGTCAGCTGTCATAATATTACGCCTCTGTGTTGTATATGTTTTCTTTAATTGCAGGTGCTTTTGACAATGTGTGTATCAACAAGTTTATAGTATAACGATATTAAAAACACTTTATTTGTGAGCATTACATTGTTCTGTATTTTTTATGTTTGACATCGTGGAATTAAACTACTCAAACTGTGAATTGGGACAAAATAACGTTCCAGACTGTGTTGCAACACTCTGTCAGAGAGTTCCAAAGAGGCAGGAGTTATGATGATGCTACGACATCATAGTCCCAACAAATCAGCACAATTTGTCACTTCCTGTGTTCTTTCTGCCACGTCTCTGTCTTATTAGAGGTGACAGTAGAGAGATCATAGGGAGGCTGTGGGATAGAGGAAGATGGAGATCAACCATGGTCAACTAAATCATACTGAAAAAGAACATTTGCACTCTGAGTAGCTGTGATGTCACCTTTGAGCGAGGTCACTACTAGATTATTTGCCAAGGGAACATATGTGACAAAAGACTTCCACGATAAATGTCTGAATCAGGTTGGAGCTCACGCTGTGTGTCTTTGCCAGCTCTGGAAAGAAGTGAAAAGAAAAGACGGTGTTTACCTGAGCATCTCGACCACCTGCTGCTGTTTGATAATCAGCTGACAAACCTGCCACTTCTCATGCCGCCCACAATCCATCCAGCCACCTTTCTGTTCTTAACGCTACAAAACAAACAACATGTTGATCAAACACCAAAACAAGCTAAGACACCGGTCAGACACTCGGTGTCAGAGGTGAAGCAGAGTTAAAGCTAAGAGGATACATGCCACTATGTATCAAGCTGTTAAGCCTGAAACGGTTATCGGATCAGTGGCATCACACATCTGCTCCTTTTATTTAATATATCAGAGTTTTTATTTTTTTATTTTTTTTATGGATATGGATCGAAAAAATGAGTTAAAAGGTGTGTCTTTGGCCTGTGTCCTGCACTTCCACGGGCCTATATGACAGTCAGTGCAGTAGTTTCTATGTAATCCAGCAGAGACTGATGAGCAAACTGCCATGGACACCGTTTGCAGAGGTAATGAGCGAGCTGTGGAAATGCATATGACATTTACAATAGATTACTGTGATATATGAATAAACAAAACGATATCAAATCAGGTCGTTAATCCTGAATGAAGAGTGACAGCATTGGCCTCATAGTGATGCATCTTGTGGTGACGGAATGCAAGATATTTACTACCAAAGTTCTGTCATTTTCACAATTTTAACAGTTCAATTGCCAGCGCGAATACATGATGTCACTGTTTTTATTTGGAGCATTTAAAATCCTGGAATGATTGAGCATTTGGTAGTTTTGAGCGCAACAAAAATCAAAAGGATATTGGCATATAACTATTTTACAGCAGCTTTTTTTTAAATTACTTGTACATTTTTGGCTCCAGGATCCTTAGAGGGTGCGAAAACTGTTATAAAACAATGCATGTAACAAAAAACATTTTTGCAGAACTAAGCTGAACACAGCCATAATGATCAGCAGATCAAAAAAGAAAAGTGACAAAAATATCCAAAAAGGCCCGAGGGCTCCCTAAGGGTTAAGGGTTAACTCCCTAAAGCAGTTATTTATCATTATCATTCTATACAGGAATAACAACACTGAAAAGTACATTTTATTTAGGACAGAAGGATTTGCAACGCACACCAGTTCAGCACAATAAAATAACCCACATATACACACTTCTGTGTTCACTATGTGGTTATATGAGTGTTTTGTGTAGTTCTGTTTGGCCAGAGGGGACAAACAAAAACCCCACCAAAGTGTCTATTTCCAGACCAGAGCCCCTTATGCGGCTCAGTGAGGAGTGGTTTGGGAGGGTGCGTGGGGTCATGTTCAATGATACTTGGCGAGTGATGTCTGTGTTGTTGACGTCTGGGAGATTGGGGCTGTGAAGGACAATGGCATTAGAGGCAGTATGTGAGTGATGCAGTGTATGCATGATGCACATCCATTTGTCCATGTTGGAGGTGATTACAATGATAAAGAAACTGATGACCCCAATTCACAACATCACTGACACCACTGATTGTATTGAATAACCATAAATCCTTTAGCAGCACAAACCTTGGAACGTTGTTTAGATTGGCCATTAATTCTAAATGGTCTGTAAAAGATAACTGAAGTGTTTGATTAATCGTCCCTGGACACATTTTCTGTCTCAAAGATGTCTTTCTCACTAAAGGGTCTTCGGTAAGGTAAGCTTGATGACAATGTATATCATTGAAAAACATTTGACTTGTCTTTTTCTGCTATAATTTGACTGAGATGTAAAGACCCTACAGGCTGATAATATGTAGCAAAGGTGAGCGAACCACAAAGTGGGGGTTGTTGCAGGTACAAAGGGTGATCCCATAGAGAAATCAATTAGCAGCTGGCTGTTATTTCATCAGACTGCGTTAAAAAGGTATGAAAGATAATACAAGACAATGCCATGGTTTCCTCCAGAGTCACACGGACTATCTGTAGCAATTATATGGAGAAATCCATATAAATACATCCATGCTCCTAGAATACATTCTATGGATGCGCTGGGATGCATTATCAGTGATGTTACCTGGGGTCATCGGGTGTTTCTGTGTGAATCTGTTAGGGATGCAACGATTCTCGATATTATATCGAATCGTACGATACGCCCTCTTCGATTCAATACGCAAATACGTTCGATATGAATCGAGGAAATATAGTAAATGTGCCGCTAATAATATTTGATCCTGTTTGTGGCGCCTTTAAGTTGCCAACTCAGAGCTACTGCCTGTGAGAAACATCCCCCTCCCCCTGTGTGAGACCAGCCACAGGTGTGTTAGCCGATAACGTTTGTAGCAGCCATGGCTACAGGTGTGTTAGCCGCTAATGTTTGTAGCAGCCATGGCTAGCAACAACGAAACGGAGAGACCAAAATATGCAGACGCGCTCCCTTCATACAGATCAGCTATGATGCTGATCCTTTCAAACGGTGGGAGATGGTGGTCTCTCAAAACTTGCACGTCGTTACCTCTGTGTCCCGGGAACGTCTGTTGCACGTGAGAGGTTTTTTTCCACTGCAGGAGATCTAGTTGATGCACCCGCTGTCGTCCTGCTGCAGACAACGTTGACAAGCTAATTTTTCTGCAGAAATATCTAAAGATCCAATAGACATCTGAACTTGAATTTCTTTTTCTGTTTTGATTCAGGGCAACAACCAGCTGTTTAAACCTAAGTGCACTTTGTTTTCTTCACGCACAAGATTTTCAGTTCAGTTTTTAAGTTACTTTCAAAACATTGTTCTAAGCACTTTAATACATTTTCAAAGCTCTACAAGTGCAAAGCACTTTACTATTTTTCACTAGAATGTTTTGTGATACAATGCAGCAGATGGTCTCATTCTGTTGAGCTTGTTGGCAAAATTAAAAAAAAAATATTTGGAAAAGTTCCTACAGCTTGTATTGTTCAATCAATCAATCAAATTTTTATTTTTATAGCCCTTAATCACACGACAGGTCTCAAAGGACTTCACACACCCACAGATAACATTAAATAACGACATCACCTGGTATGACAACCCCCCCACCCCCCAGGGCAAGGAAAAACTCAAAAAACCCCAATGGGGAAAAGAGAAACCTTGAGAAGGGACCACAGGAGGGGGGGGGGTCCCCCTTCCAGGACCACCAGGCTGCAATGGATGTGGAGTGGGCAATATTATAACAGGGAAAAAGAAAAAAAAAGTCAGGATACAGAGTTATTGTCAGAACATAACTGTATCGAATCGTATCGAAATTGTGATCTTCATATCGAAATACGTATCGAATCGTGGCTTAAGTGAATTGTTGCATCCCTAGAATATCTCTAGTATTTTAATCTCAGCATATTTTCAAGACTCAATGATGTTGGCTACTGTTTGACTCGCATGTTTAATGAAGACTAAAGAGAACCTAATAGCCTAAACAACAAACAGCAGTGGGCTTCACCGGTGCAATTAAGCCCATATTTTTAATAGCAAGCTGATTAATTTCTTAATCAAAGTCAGCTTTATCCTTGGAGTGCAGTCACTTTTAATTACGCTGAAGCGCTGCAGAAAATGCTTTACTGTTCGGTGAAGTCCTTCAGATACAGGGCACGTTATAATGAACAGACAATAAAAATGTAATGAGTTTTACATGGGGAGTCTAATTCCAGATTATTTTCCACCACGGTTTTACGTGGACCTGTATATTATGATGACAAGTGGCTTTTTCTTCTGCTCTTTTCTGTGGCATGTAGTTTTATTGACATGTCTACCTCTGTCAAATACGTTCTTTTCCCATCCCTGATCATTTCTGACACTTTGCAGTATAGCGCAAAAACAGTGTTAAGGTACTTTTTTCTCTCATGAATTTAACAGATAAAGAAATCTTCAGCCAAGAAGCAAATGCAAGCATTTGGGTGGTGATATATATTAACCAACACTCTACACGCCGCAGTGAGAGGCCAAAGGCAAGACATACATATGGCTTTAAATGTCATGAATATGAATGACGTTCTTGGCCAATTTGGCGAATCAGGAGCAATATCAGTGTTGTTCTTTTCCTCTTATTACATCCCTCCTCACCTTCTGGTAATTCAGATCCAGTCTTTGTGGTATGTAATTCATCAAGCATATTTGAACCTGATGCTTTTATGCACTAACTCTGTACGGTTCCAACAAATTGCTCTTTCTGCGCACTCCTTGTTATCAATGATGCTGTTGCTGGTAATTGCTATAGGAATGTAATATTCAGGCTAAGAGCAGCTCAAATTTATATCTCTTCCTGTTAAATTACCGCGGCTTTTGATTTGATTATTCACAGCAAAACATAAACCCGGCTCTGATTGAGGTTTGTTATGCAGCCTTGAATCCTCTTACCGCTGCTGCGAACAGTTTATGCTGCTTTATTCCGTGAATCCAATGTAAATTTGTCTGTGTGAAACATACTGTCAGTGCGGTCGCGATGCCTTATGTAGGTCAATTCTTCACTTCTCGGCCCTGTGATGAGTGATTTCATTTTGCCAGGGAACTATGGTTTTATTATTCATGCTCCAACAGAGATTGGAGTTGTGGTGCATTAAAGCGTGACGCTGTCATTTCCCCATTCTCCCAACTGTTATTCCCTTTGCCCCAAATTGGAATTAAACCCAACATTTTCTGCTAGCTCTAATTGTTTTTTTCTCTCAGTTAAACCTCCTCCCTCTAGACTTACAGTATATCATTTTATCGGTTGACATTTGACCACCAAAATTTGCTTTTTCAGCCAATTCTTGCATCTTCTGTACCTTTTTTTTGTAATTAATAAAGTGGTTTTCTTGCTTTGGTTTTAAGGCGAGTCTCAGCTCTGAATTTTGTAACTGGCTCCAGAATTGATCTGAACGCCACCATGATTTTTCTCCAATGAAATAGCTGAACACATTAGGCAAGTAGCGTGAAATTGACCTCTGAAAAGTAGCGGTGTATGAGGTACATTGTTAAGACTGATATTGAGGAGCTTCAAACCGAATAGCTTCTTCTTTCTGCGGTATGTGTTATCACCTTAATGTTCTTACAAATATTGCCCTGTGGTGGTTGCGCTTTAACAGCTGCTGGATAATCAACAGCTCAGATACAATCACAACTTTTGTTGGGAGCAGTTGCTTCCTGTTTGCTGCTCTGAAGCAGTGGGGGGTCTCATATATCTTTTTGCTACTGTCTCCTCTGTTGATCTAATTGGATACCCTCTGTTGCCTATAATAAATCATTGCAGGGCCTCCTCTCTCCCTACAAGTACTTATTTTTATTGAATGCAGGGTTTGCCCCAAACTGCACGGCTCAACCTTAAACTTCTATTTGTCCCTTGGCTCCAATCATTGATCTTTTTTTTTGCCACAATTGTGTCAGTATCACTTTTATTCCAGTGCAGGATTATGGGGTTGCTTTTATGTGCTCTGCCTTCACAGAGAGAGGCCACTAGTTCAACCCATTCTCCCCACTCCACTAATTGACTCCTAATTTGGAAAATGCATTTTAAGGTGGAATGAAAGAGGCGACCCCTTTCTGTCTTCATATATGAGGATGACGCTTTACTCATCTACTTCTTATGTGTATTATTAGTGCCACTTACCCTCCTCTACACTTAACATTTGACCTGGACTGATGTGGAAGATCCTCTGCTGCACTACTGGGACATATAGTGGTCCGTATGAATCAGTTGAAATTATCTGTCGTGCTTTCTATGATTTTTTTTTTTCAGAGAGAAATCCTGTCTGTATGCATTTCAACTTGGCAAGTAACTCTTTGCTGCTGATCCACACTGCAAACACCTCTAGGAAAGTGGCACTCACTGAGCTGATCGAAGGGAAAGATTTTTTTAATTACTTGCCTGCCGCAGAATGGAACGGCACGGGTTTCGCCTGTGGGTATAGCTATCGAATTGAGTGTATGATGTTTTAATGAGCCCGGTGTGTAAATGATTTGTTGCAGTTGTTTATGCTTAGAAGGCTAATTTGTTTGTTTTTCTCACACATTTTTCTGGCTCTCAGTGGATGGATTCTCATCTGACTTTGGGGCAGATTTAAGGCGGACCAGGATGTCAAAGATCTCCAAAGCCGCGAAGGCGGTGAAGAAATTGGATTTATCCGGTGTAATCCGGACTATTGTGAGGTCAGGCCAAGCAGCGCCTGGACCCCCGCTGGGCCCCATCTTGGGACAGGTAAAATTACCTTTGCTTTTCTTTTCTTTTTTTTTTCATTAAGAGATGCAGCACCTAATAAAAATAGGACAAAACAAGACAACAAATAAGGCAAAACAAAACAGATCCCAAATACATATTCATTACTATACATTGGACTGTGTGTGTGTGTGTGTGTGTGTGTGTGTGTGTGTTTGTGAAGATGGTACATGTGGGCTGCCACATCCCAGCTATTATGTTACATTGTAGTGGGAGGTGCAAACATTTCTGCCAGTTTATGGGGGAGTTGGAGATTAATTCTGTAAGTTTTTCTTTCTTCTAGAGAAGTATGAGGGTTTTGTACAAACGGCAGCATGTCGTCAGCATAGAGACTAGTTCTGTGAGGTTTATTTGGTGTTTGAATTCCTTGGATGTTGGGGTTTTGGCAGGTGGCTGCAGCAAGAGATGTGATGAAGATGAAGGGATGACGAGAGTGGGCATCCCTGCCTAGTCACCACGTGTCAGTGCATTTGTTAGGTGCCGTAAAAGTTTTGTTATGAAAGGAAAACAATGGATCCGTTCTGTTGCTTTGCGATCAGAGACTTCCTGTCTTTATTTATTTGCCACATAGCTTTATACATGCATATCACGTGGGTCATGCGTCATTTGTCCAGATCATCCCACTTTGCTGGACTAAGGCTGAATTTCCTGCCCCAGGATGGCCTCCACCTCAACTTGGCCGAATGGAACATAAACACATTCCATTGTCCTGAAGCAGAACTTTGATATTAACCCTTAACTTGCTCACATGTATGAATATATCAATATATATGAATAATAATATATGAATCTTTTTACCACATTCCCCCCTTGGTGGGATTTTTTTCCCACCATATCTTTTTACCTATGGATGTTCACTTCAATACAAGTAGGGACGAAAAACCTGACTGATGTTCTTGTCAGGAAAATTTCCCTACGTAGGAATGTATAATTACACATTATGTATAATATAATGTGATTATATTATACATATATGGGCGATCACTCCAGGCTTGCATTGAGTAAACATGAGCAGTAACATTTGTACATACTGTTAATACTGAAGCAAACTTAACTAGGGCTGCAGCTATCAATTATTTTAGTAATCGAGTAATCTATCGATTATTTACTTCGATTAATCGAGTAATCGGATAAAATAAACTTAAAGGA
>JAPTHA010000002.1:9916371-9927893 GCA_029814585.1 Gymnapogon annona
TGGTCCCAAACTTTTGACAACTTCTGCCGTTTTCTTTGTACTCCTTCATCGTTGTTCTTGTCTCCTTTCTCCATCATTACAATTCGCCGCTTTCCACGCAAAACTTTGCTGACTTTTGCTCAGTCGTGCCCCGCTTTCCTATCAGTTACAGAAGCCGTGTGGTAACAAGCGCCGCGCGGTTATGGTTCCGGGCGCTGTACTGCCACAGGTTTTACGTCGTTTTCATAAGATGCACTAATTAAACGAATCATCGAGGCAACAAAATAGAAATCAAAGCATTTTACTAATCGAATTACTCGATTTAATCGATTATTCGTTGCAGCACTAAACTTAACCTTATTGAGCTTACTCCATAATATGCCATTAATATCAGTTGACGTTAATCATATGAATATTTGTTATACCAAACTGTAATATATGAAATTATGGCCCAAAACATACTGTAACATACTGGTGATAAAACTGTAAATGAAACCTGTAAAAACATGATTAACTGTTACTTTTGATGCTTATATAGACCATGGAAACATTCATAAAACAATAGGATGTGTGTTCACATGATATTGAGTGACTGTAGATATTGAGTGACTGTAGAATAGATGCTCATGAGTCCATTCTTCATTTCTTGACTGATGCTGGCATAGGCGGCTATGAGTTTATAGTTAGTGGTGAGACCATAGTGAGTTCATCCAATCCCATTCATTCAAAAATAGTTTTCACAACTTATCTGCGACCATCAACAATAGGTCTCCCAGCACCAGCATCATCAGCTGGCAGCAGCAGGCACCATGCTGCTTCTCACTGACTTTGACGCAGTGATTCAGATGACACCACATGTTTCTTCCTTCCGCCTGGACAGCCGTTGGAGTCGCTTGGACCACCTTGTACTGACTTTCTCGTCATGGCTCGAACCACTTCCGCCAGAACCTCGTCACCTGGCACCACAGGACTCCCAACATCACTCTCCCTCTCCTTTGCTTTCCCTGCAAACAGATTTCCTATATACTGCCGTTAGCCGACTGCCAGTTAGCATTTGGTGGAGCGTTAGGTTAGTACTTCAGCGAGACTGCATTCGGTGGCTTAGCAAAGCTAAGGGCTGAGCGTCAACCAGATTAACTTCATGCAACTGACTCATGCTCTCTGAGATTTTGTTAATTTTGCTCTTTTTCGCTATATTCATGCGCTCGACCATGCCTTGATGCAGATCTATAACAGACACATCCATCATATCCACATAATCCAGAACGAACAACCTGGAATGTGACCAACACTCGTCACCACAGTATTATATTACCCATTATATCGCACACTATTTTAAACACAAACTCCATACAAAATCTCTTCTGTCATTGAATGCACATATGGAGACCAAAAACCCTATCTCTTAATTTTCCTTCTCGCTTCACCCCTTCCACAATGACATACATTGTGGACATCGCATATCAACACAGTTAACAGATTCATTATGTCTTCTGTTGATCCTATCAACTCAAGAGCCACTATAAGTGAAAAAATAGACATTTGACTCTGGATAATTTTCTTAGCTGCTATATGTGCTGTATTATTAACTCTAATTATGCTATCAGAAATGTTAGTATTAGTGATTGATTTTCCCCGATAGGACTTATTACCCTAGTAACCATGTATTGGGCCTAGCCATGGATTAACAGGGTCGGATTGAAAATCAGAATTGAACTGACCACCATAACACCCCTCCATCCAACTCTGGGACATAGGACAATGTTCACGTCGATGTCCTGGTTGTTGATGCTGTATCCATTATTTTCATTACACAGAGTTTGTGTGTAGCAATTGGTTTTCTATGCGTCTGTGTGAAGTAGAGTAGTAAACACATCCAAAGGATACGACAAATAGCACAGTGGTTCCTGTAGACATGCTTGCAGTAAGTTTGTGTGCATTTAGGTGTGTGGCAGCATGTCAAGCATAGGCGTCCGCTTTAAGAGTGAAATGAGATTCGCTCAGCAGACCCATGATGCTTTGTTACTGCACAACAGAAACAGATTGATCTTGAAATCCAAACCTCAAGTGTGAAGTTTTGAAGTAAAGACTGGAGTCAAGTCTCAAATCACTGTGTGTGACTGAAGTGCAACTTGAGTTCAAGTCCCCATCTCTATCTCTTGCATGACCTCCCCTACTCTGCCTCTGATTGGCTCATCAGTCCTAATGCCTAAGGTTAAGCAATCTTATCAGTGCAGGCAGTGAGTACTAGTCAGTTAGAGGCAGGGTAGAGCAGGTGATGGCTTCACCATCCTAGGGGAAAAATGGGCAGGTTGGCTTGCAGATACTAATGAATGGTGCACATCAGGAGGGTATATACCCTGGTGATTTGGAGTATTAAGGTAATTACTGGAGCAGCTCGAGTTAACCGTTAGGCAATCCCATCCTTCCCTGTTTTCAGTTTGCCAATCACACATCATGCCTGTCTTCTCCGTCACCTCCTCATCCATCCACAACACCACCTCCGTGTCCTCCCATAGCTCTATTCATATTCCAATTCTTATTCTGGTCGCACAGCTCCTTTGTGTAGGTGGATGTCAGGCGCTGCCTCTGCGTGCAACTATTTTCCTTCAGTTTCCAGGCCACATACATGAACACCTCCATCCACAACACCTGTCCATATGTATTACCATTACTCTTTACAAGCCAGCTGATGAAATTGGATTGAACCTGTGAACGCTTTGTCTTAAATTCTTGTATATTTTCCGTGGTTCAGTAGCCCCAGGGAGACAGCCGAGGTTGTGTTGTTTTTTTTATTACACAGGGACACACCTCAACAACTTTTTCACTGCTCTTGCCAAATCCATCAGAAAAAAATGTATGTGTTGGATGTTGGAATGATAAAATAAGGCAGTTGTCCTTGAGTGAACCAATGCACCCCGCTGTTGTTGAACAAAAATAACTGAGTATAAATACAATGAGTTAACTGTTAAATACAGAGGTTTACTTTAACAATCACTAGAGTATTGTTCCATCAGATTTATATTTCAAACCATAAAGACACAATCTGCTCTCACTTTAATGATGTTCTGCTATTAAAGTTTGATTGTCCTTTGCAAAATTGAATGAAAGCAAGTCTATGGCTTGTTCTGTACATACAAATTATCTTGTTAGCCTCTTTAATGGACAGGGCTCATCAGCCTTGGATACTGTCCCCCGTTGGAAACTGAATCAATTCTCACAGCTAATCCATCTCTCTGACTTAATGGTGACACTCAGAGAATGAAAACGGTGAACACAACTGGTAGAAAAGAGAAGTGAACTAAATACAGAACGGAAACGTAAGAAAATTAATGTTGATGTAATAATCGCACATCTGTCAACGGACATCTGCCATGAAGCAGGATTGAGCATTACTCCCTGTTACAATGGTCCAAATTACTGAAATATATTGTGTCATCGTAACAGATGTTGTTCTTTTTTTCTTCATTTCTGTTATTGTCTACATGATAGTGTTTCAATCACAGGCTTAATAATTGATTATTCCTGTCTAGTATTTGTTGTAGAGTAATTCATCTCTTCCATCAACGCATGAGGTTCATTTGTTTTTCTCAACACATGCAGCATTTATAAAAGTAATGTCTGTGTCTTAGCCATGCAGATGACACACACGCACACACTCACTTACTATAACTAATATTACCACTTCACTATAAATATCATGTCGCACATTTTCAATAAATTAAATGATGAATACCTATTTATTTGTTGATATTTTGTTTTGGATTTCTTTTTTTCAAGAACAAAGGTACAGTTACAGACTGACAAGGCAAAGTCAAATCATGGGCTCACAATGGACAACACAAGAACATGGTAAAATGCATATATAGATAAAGATAAGAACAAACAGACAAAAAAGAAAAAAGAAGAAAAAATCAGTACATAGATAAAATACATTATGCACTAATAATTGAAGCTCCATAGACAACGGGAGCATCACTACTCATAGATCTTGTCAAGCCTTGCTAGAATACAGGGAAATTAATCAACTCTCTGTGCTGGTGTAGATTTTCTATATCATTTTAAATGGTTGCCATATCTTGTAAAAACTCATACTTCTTTTTTGCATCCAATGAGTCATTTTCTCTCAGGGCACACAGCTATTGATTTCACTAAGCCACATTTTGATTGGAATGGTGGGCGTCTGATTTCCACTTTATTGCTTGCATTTCTTTGCAATTGTCAAAGGGATTTGTGTTAGTTTATTAGTATGCTTTGTCTCCAGACTGGAATTAGCAGATTGCAGGGTGCAATCGAAATGTGACCCCGTGGATGTTGGACTTTCATAAACCCCCTGTCAAAACCCCTGGGGTTTAGAACGCTGTCAGGTAGAATAAAGTAATGTTCCGTCCTCCGTACCACATCTAAAACAAAAAGGAGATATATTGAGTTCATGTAATTTATGTGGGTAATATTCAGCAAATGCAGGAAGTTGAATTGTATTGGTCTACCTGGCATTTAAAGTAGGTGTGACCCCCATAAGTGCTCCTCAATAGTAATTCCGTAGTCCTTGAAAGTGAGGCCCATTTCATGTTATAATGGATGAAATACATTGATTTTCTCCTTTTCTTTTTGAAGCTTTCTCAATTCATGAAAGAAACTCAAGGGTCTCATAACTTGAACTGCAAAAAAATAAATGTAAAGGTAAAAGGCAAATATGGTCAGCAATATCTAACCTATTTAATACTCTGTTGTCTCTTAAGCTTGGGTGCGACTGGTACCTGGGGCAGCTGTAGTTTTCTTTCTGTGATTCATGTAATAGTATATGCTTGTGCGTGCCATGCATACACATTTCCAGTCAGACAAACAAGCACTAAAATGTGCCAAAACCTTAAATGAACACGACATTATCAAGTGACAGTTCTAAATTTTGTCTCACCTGTTCTGATCATAATTTGATTTTATATGAGTAAGGCTTCTGCTATTGGCCGATCCATTTTTTGTGGTTTGAAATGATCCTGGCTGTAAATAAATGGCCTTGGGCTTAATGGTTTAATTAAACTGAGTCAGGATCAGACTGTGCATAACATCCATAGTACACTTTTCACCAATATATCCATGTGACAGGCAGCCCCTCAGTTATATTGCTTTCGTTTTGGCTGGTCTGTGCACCACCCCCACCCCCTTCAGAATCACCTAATTCTTTGTCACATTTACTCTCAGCCATGTTGGATCCTTTTACTGTCAACAAAATTCCCCTCTGTGCTTCCTAGAGATGTAGAAGAATCCACAGCTTTGTTCGGATGACAAAGAATATCACAGTTAACGCGTGCGATCTGTGACAGGGAGAGTAAACACACTTACGCAGTACAGTATATATTGTCACAGTCCTATGTGTCTGTTTGCTGAAGGCTATTGACTTGCGCTCCATAAGTCATTGCCCAGCAGCGGTATGTTAGATTTTATCACAAGAAGCACAACAAGGAGACACATGCTATATACGTGAATTAATGAGTTTGCATTAATTAGTTGTCTGTGCCATGTCGTTGAATCTGCAGACTCCTGTTTCCTTTCCCTTCTGAACACTTTAATGACTTTTTACTGTCTTGGCTTGCGCCTTCTCCCAAAGCATAATTTTCACTGCAGTGAACATTTTTAAATGAATATCCTCTAAAAAAAAAAAGCCAAGAGCAGATGACAAGATTGTGAACATAGTGGAAGTTTTGGTAGCTTAAGGCTGCGTTCATACGGGGGGCAGGGGGGAAGTCAAACTTCATATGGCACTGCATTTGAGGGGGTGTGGTTGGTTGAGATAACGGTGAAATTCTGTCCACAGAGCCCTGTTTGTGTAACCAATTTGTCGATTTTAGACATCTCAGACAAAAGAAAACAATGCACAGTGGTGGCTATACGCGGAGACGAGGTTTCCCCACCGCCGGGCAGTTAATGATGTTCATCTTTCCTCATGACCACACAACATTTGTGTTTAAGTGGTTCAACATTAATGAACACTGACCCCCGGTGTGTCTGGATGATCAGAGCCCTTAAACTTGGACCAAAGATCTAGTTTCATCACATACTAACAAGATTTCCAGAGGTTTGTGTTTGATGTTGGCTGTGGTGTGAAGGCCCTTTATTCCCCTGGCAGCTGACAGTCAGCATGTTTGTGCAGCTATTTGTCTTCATTTTATTTTTGGAACATACCTGGAAAAGCAGTCAATAGTTTTTTTTTGTTTTACTGCAATTTATCCGTGGTGTTTTGGAGCAGTCCCCGCTTGCTGTTTAGCAGCCTGTGTACCACGAACTGCTGCTTGAACAAACCCATTTATTTAGTTTTCAATGCGTAACTGGAAAAGCATTCAATATTTTTCATCAGTCACAGCAGTGTGTTAGTCGTGTGTTGAAGTTTTGCTTTGTGCTCTTCTGTCATTTTGTGTTATTGACTGGTTCTGCTGCCGTACTACTCCGCTGCCGTCAGTGGAATGAAATGGTAACTAGCGCAGCTGTCTTGACTTCTGCAGGGCCCGTGGGGTTGTTTAGGCCAGGCTCGGATAGGTTTGTTGTTCCTTGGTGGTGTTATTTGACTAGCATCATTTAAACTACTCAGACAGTTGTTTGAATATTTGGCAGATTTGTTCATTGTATTCCTCAGCAATCAGATTTGTCTTGGGTTTCTTCTAGCTGTGCACACATCTGGGGCTGCTCCAGTGTTTTCCATTAAACATGAAGACTGTCTGCCTGCAACAGTTCAACTTGTCTCTCCACACTTTCTTAATTAAATGAAAATATTTTACACTTCTCATAATAAGATAGATCCAAGATGTTGTGCCGCTGCTTTAGAAAAACATTTGGAATAAAGCCAAGCTAACTTCATCAAGACCCATAGCACCAGGAACAGGTACTTCCAATCATTAACTGTCTGAAATAGCTTAAAACAAATACTAGTGGAGTGGGAAAGTTCTGACAGCACTGTAAAATATTAATTTGATGATGTGATCTAAACAGCTCCTTTTGAAAAGCATATCATTTAAAAAAAATAAGAGTGTGTAATACACAAAGATCCAGCTCTTCATTAGACTGAAGTTTAGTCTGGACTCCACTTTTGAAGGACTGATGCAGTGAGGCGTACAGGAGTGATTTCTCCAGACATTTTCATCCAATAAAATGTGGATGTTCTCTGCTTTAATCTCATCCCCTTCCAGCCTTTTTTTCATCTTTTTTTATCACTGCTCAAGAATACAGCAGCCACAGTTTTAAGTGCTGCCCAGTAAAGAGATTGTAATAACCCAATTTTACAATCTCTGCACTATTTACCGTTAGATGTATAATTGATGTCAGGATCTTTACTGATCACATTTATGGCACAGATGATACATCTGTTCCCCACGGCTATACTGGAAATATCTCAGTTTCAGCAGAGCTGATGCTTTAAGATTTCAGATTGTCACCGTTGTGTTTAGTTCACTACAAAGGAGAGGCTCATTGAAGTACTGCATGTAGGACGTTCAACGCTCGACACTGAAGACGATCTCAGCCGCACCTTAAGACAGCGTCTCTGATGAAGCGATAGAAGCCAGGTGTAGATCTTGATCAGTGCCACCTGTAACGGATAAACTCAAACATGCCAACCAGTCAAACCTCCCTCAACCACCCTCTACTGGAACCGGAAGTCCCATGTAGCCCAACAAAATAAACTTTGCGACCACACACACCACAGTCACTCTGCCACTTGCTCCATCATTGTTTGTCTATCTGATGTCCTTAGCCAGAAACCTCACAACATTGAATAAATACAGCATGTACCTCATTTTGCATTACAGAGGATACGACACACTTGTGACACTGTATGAAAAAAAAACAAGCTGCGTTTTTTGTTTTTTTTTTTCAGCAGAATCTCCTCATTTGACTGACAGACCACATACTTTTAACGGCAGCAAACAATAACCATCATATATTTTTTCAACAATCCTCACCATCTCTCACATCATCAACTTGTCTCGGTGACTTGAGCACAGACATGGCAGCATCTGGGGTATTTTTGGGTGTTCTACCCACAAAACAACATTTCTTTTCTGATTTGATTTTCATCATTTTGAAGACTATGGTGACATCTCAAGATAACAGTGGCTCTTCCACCAACTACAAGAAATATTCAGTTCGACCTTTACTGTCGGTTTTGTGTGAGCTTCTCTACTTTTGAACACTTTGTTCCTTAGTGTGTCCTGCCCCAATATTAAGTTTTAGCCAGAAGAAGGATAAATTATTAACACAAGACATCTCTGGAGTTATTTTAGAGTGATTAGGTTGGAATTTTATCTTCAGCTTTCTTAACCACAGAATTTAGTTTCTTGTTTTTGTATCTGAAGAGATTTGAAAAGTTCTTATGATGTGCGGTCATCAGTATCAATTAGCATAAAAGTGAGTGATGATTAGCGGAAGAGCTTTTTCACCTCCTTTCATTTTAGCTCGTATCAGCTACAAAACATGTACCAGTACTATTCAGGATGTGAATATTGGCTCTGAGAAATGGTCATGGTCTGTAATGGATCCATTACTATTAGGGCTAAATTTAAAAAATTGATTTTCCGATTCAGATTTTTCTTCATTTGAAAGATTTAGTATTGATTATTACATCATACATTTCCTGTGGATGATTCGAGCCTGAATTTCAACCCCATCACTTGTTGGTGATGCTGGTAAATGAATATGATGGAGTCATTTCTTAATGTAAACATCAAAATGTATCCCACAGGCATATAATGCAGATGGCTATAGTGTGTTTGCTCACTTGTCTATCATGTCTTCCCAGTAAACTTGCTGCAATTCATCAGGAATGTTTACTAACTCTGCCAGCTGTCATTCATCGGAGCCTGTGTTGTCCATTACTTTGCCATCATTTTATTTTCGGAGCACAAATCAACAGTAAACATCAGCTTCAAATGGAACAGAATGGAATTTTTCTGCACACGATTCAAGCTGCTGTCTTGTAAAACAACCCAGCTCCTCTGCTGTCAATGAAACTAGTAACATAAATACAAAGTGACATTTTGTGGGGGGTGGGGGGATTGGCCATTCTCTGCTGGTGCTTGTTTTAACAATGCACCAGGTTACAGGGTTGCTTGTATAAATTACAGTACCATTTTCTCTTTGTGTCTTTTGTATCCAAGCAAAATTTGTATTGTACCTGAAATATCCCTAAGTGAATCAAATTGGGACCCAGTGAATCAGAAATGAATCAATTCTGGAAGTAAATGGTATTTTGTGGCACAAATATATACTTTGTTCGTAAAATGTATACAAGCATAGGTGGAATACAGTGACAAATGTAGTATGTGTTTTTTCATGAACTTTTCATTTCCGTCACCCAGTGTTGGCCTAATGCCATCTTAACATCTGAGAGAGACTATTGGTATGCGTTTGTCTCTGCTATTGCAATGAATATCATGAGAGTGTGTGATTCTTTTGCATCATTTCTTTTTTATGGATTGTACTTTGAAGTTCTCTCCAAAAGCTGTACCATTGATGGTGTGTGCTATGATGAATGATTTAGATATATGTCGGTTAAACATGGCTCTTTCTCTCCGTTGAGGTGGGTGTGAACTTGTAGGCATACTGTAGCTGTCGCCACATCAGGAGTAATGAGGTGAAATGGGTTGTAACCAAGTGCCCAGCCAAGCAAAACAAAGCCGTCTGTTTGTCAAAAGGTTCCTCCTTCTAGATTGTTCCTGATGACATTGTTGTCGGGGAAGCATGTTGTATGTGTTTTGTCTCCCTTGGCTCCCAAGCTCCATCAAGCTCATGCTGTTTGTTGAAAACAATAAATAAATGGCAGTCGGCAGGCCTCTCAGCTTTAGGCAGTGGTCCCGGTCCTTTAATCTTACCCAGCCTCTCCTCTTCCGTTTTTCTCCCCTCCCTCACCCCTGACTAACCACCTCCGACAGGAGAAGTGCAGAGAGGTAGGCTTGCTGTCGGCTGTGGGGCAAATTTAAACAAACGAGAGAAATAAAAGAAGGAAAGGGGGACAAAAAAAGGAAACTGACAGCATTGGTACAGGAGAGTAATCACAGGCTCGTGTGAAATTAGCAAGGGGGAATGGAAAGAAAGAATGGAAGGAGGCAAGAGAAGAAAGAAAAATTGGAGAGCGGCTCATGCACATTTCTGCGAGTGTAGGTTATGAGAGTCAGTGGGTGCTGAGGGAAAATGCTGAGCATTGTATCTAGACCTTAACAGGTGTATCAAATTCTAGGAGGGAGTCATTTGCTGAGGCTGCTGCCTATGCCGTCACTGCTTTTAGCATAATAGAAATATGAGAAGTTTCCCAACAGGGAGTGCATCCAGAATATGTGTGTTTGAAATGTAGAGTGAGCGAAAAAGAAAGAGATGAAAGACAGAGGGTAGGCAAGAGTTGGATGCTGTCTACTACACTGGTTATCCCTCTGCGGTTTCCCTTAAAAGTCTCTCTGAACCCACTAAGAAATTCCCCCCAGAAACTTTAAATGAATTTCTTTTTGTGGCTGAGTGTGTACATTAGCCCCAATACATTACAGAAACATAGACTGTATATCAAGCATAAAGCAGTGAGAATATGTGCATGCATTTTGACAAATAGCCTCAATTTCAATTAATAGGACCATTAAAGCTCAGAGGAGGCCGACGGGTGCATTCAGAGTCGCTGAGAGCAGAGAGCCTTTCACTCTAGAAAACGTCACACACACTCACTACGAGCCCTGGCATGCATACCACGTTACATCTAAACTTAAGTCTTTCAGCTTTAAAGGCACACAACACACAGTCAATGATTACAGTGAGTCTGACTTGATGGAGCCGGCAGCATAATTGTGATAAATGACGGCCTTTCGTCAGTGTGCTTCTCTGTGGAGCAAAGAGCATGAAAATATGGTGTGGAGGTGTCTATTCACTTCCCGGTCCCTGCATTAGCCTGGATGTACAGCAACAGAAAAACATGTAATTTTCTGAGACTGCAAGATGGAGCTGATCGCCTTTAATATAGTGAAGCTTTTTCCCAAGTGCGAGGCATATATTTGTCCCGAAGGGTGAAATATCCTGACTGAGTCCTCCTGATTTCTCCCACTTTGGAGAGTGACAGGCTCCCAATATGGCTCCTACATAATAGCCAATGAACTGTCAACACCACGTGAGCAGGAAACACTTTATTAGTTTGCTCTCTGTCCTGGAGGTATAGCTGACAACAGCTGTGGAATAACTTCACAGTATACACGTGGCATATGTCCAAGTACCGCATGGACCACACATTATGTTAACCTTCTGACAGCTCGGAGGCTTGTGGCTCCATGAGGAAACAAGGCACTTAACTGTACTGTGAATCTTCTCAACCTACTGCTGCTCTGACTTGATTTCCATGATGGTCAAAGACTGCGGCACCCACAGCTTGACCAATTTATGGAGCGAAACCTTCAAAAGTGAGAGAGTAAAAACTTGGAAAACAGAGATTGGAAAAAAGTGTGTGTGTGTGTGTGTGTGTGTGTGTGTGTTGGGATGGGGGGAGAGTGAGTGAGTGAGTGGTGGAGAGCAGCCTGGCAAAC
>JAPTHA010000002.1:9955671-9969287 GCA_029814585.1 Gymnapogon annona
TATATATATACTGTTTTGTTTTTGTACCTGATGTTATGTGGAGTTGCCAAAGTGACTTTCACGGTGAATGTTGTTGACAATGTTTACAGTGACAATTAAAGGATTCTGATTCTTTGAAAACGGGTATAAATAATAATAATAATGACAGAGAGGAAGAGCACGATTACCCTCCGATCCATTACAGTCAAATGAATGTTAAACTCCTCAGCGGAGCCTAATATATTTATACTATCTGCCATCATGTTGCATTCTTATACACATCCACAAGCCTAGCTGCCACAGATAGCAACAGATACATATACACATACACATACACAAGTCTCTGAAAACAGTGAACCAAGAAACCTGTCCTGTGGCAAAAGCGTCGCATCCTGACGAGACGCAGTCCGTGATGCTTAGAGCCTCAGTCGTTGTTGTCGTCTACAGAGTAAAATGCCTTATTGTAGGTTAATCTCAGGGCAGTCTTCTTTCTCCGTAAAGATTTGTAAACTCAAACACATACTCTAAGACTTCCATCAAATTAATTACAGGTATAAAATCATTTACAACTGAGGGTAATGGGAGCGTTAAGCCACAGCAGAGCTGCCATTGGCTCCAGTCCCATCCTGTATTTCTTATGTGTACTTCTCTCTTCTGTGGCATCTGTGGTTTGAAGCAGAATGAAATTTGTGTGGTTTTATTATTTCTGCGTCTATCTCGGCACCTAAAAGCCCCACGGCTCTAACCTATCATCATTTTCCTGAGTTGGAACAATGTCAGGGTTTTTTTGTCATAAAAATCCATGAATTCTGATGGTTCATTATTATGTTTGTTGTCGCCACTGCTTTGTTTTGTTGTTAATGATCTGCAACCTTCCCCTTTGATTTTCTTGTTGCGTTAAGGATTTGATGCTCTCCCAGAAAGCCTTTTTCACATCCATTACTTAAAAACATCTCAAGGCGGTGGAACGTTATGATTTATTGAGAATGCCATCTCTGCATTGAAATTGGTGTCTTTGCCTCTTTAGCAAACTGATTCGTCCCTGGATACTTGTCGAATACCAGTGCGCTGCAGAGAAGAAGCATTAGGCCTTTGGTGTTAAGAACACGATGCCAAAAAATGTACAATGCACAAACCTTGTTGAAGGTTGAAAGGTCAGCGTATCTCCACCACAGACATCTTCTCATCTGCTTTTGTCCGGTTACATTAAATCTGTCCTGCAGGGAACATGGCGCTATTGGTTTTTAACTGTGCTTTACTGAGACCTGGATTCTCTTCTCTAACAGTAACTCATTCCAAGTACCTGAATATAACTTTTTATCACCTTTTCTTTCTCTCTCTATCTCTCTCTCTCGCTCTCTCTCACTCTCTCTCTCTCTCTCTTCCTCCTCCTTTTTAGCCTCTCAGCTGAGGAGTACAAAGTCTTCATGGAGCAAAGGGAGGAGAAGCTGAAAGCTGATGCAGCAGCTGCTGCCGCAGCCGAGGCATCGGCAGGCAAAAAGAAATAAAGACCTCTAATACGCTGAATCCCCGTTGCTATTTATACTCAGTTTGTACATGAAACATTCACACGCTAACGCTGTATATGTGTTGTCTCAATAAACGGAAACATGTCACATTCTCCCGTGTCATCACTAGCTTTTCTGGCTTAGTTTTTCTTGAATCTTAGAATGTTTTACATCTTTTAGGAGAAGTGATGGGCTCAACATCACCTTTTTAAAAAAAATCTTTTTCATTGAAACCATCCAAATACACAGACATACATGAGGGCTGAACAAAATTCCCAATTTTTTAATGTATTTTTTAGAAACAATGACTACCACACCGGAACAAAGAACAAAGTCTCTGCGTAGCATGCGTACAAATACATAACTACATCAAATAATATTTCAGTTGGAAAAGTGATTAAAATGTGTGACAAAAAAAAATTTTCTTAAAAAGGAGATCGTTAGAATGTATACAGTGGGATGGAAGAATTAGAGATTTGTCAGGGGGTAAGATTGGTAAGGAATTAAATTAATTTATAATAGAGCCCCATTTTTGAGAAAAGGCATGATGTCTTTGAGCCACAAAGAAATGTACAGTACTTTGGGAGATTTCCAAAGGAACAATATACGAGGTCTTGCCAGAAGAGAAGTAAAAAATAATTCAGTTTGAAAGGAGTTAATGAAAAGAGATTCACCTGAGATTCCAAATACCATTATGAAGGGATTCAAATCTACCTGGTTTCTGAGAACTTAAGTCCTAATCCTAAAAAAAAAAAAAAAAATTACTACAGAATTTACACCTTTTACATTTTGGCAACAAAAGAAGCCGCTCTGAAATAAAAATAATTTATGACCCTGACTGATACATTTCCACTGAGCCAAGCTAATGAAACTGTAATTGCCTTGTCTTCAACTTGTACAATTCAGTCGCTTTGATGTTATTATCTATTATTAACACCTCTGAAGGCAATGTGGCTTCTAATCAACTTGTGCAGATGCCTGTCCCTTCATGTCTTTCGCTGTAGGATCCAAACAACTCCACACATTGATTATTGCAATAATGATCCCGATGCTTCAAGGCCTGTATTTATGGTTTGTTGACTTTTGGTCAAAGTTACTCTCCATCTCATATTTCTACAGATTCCACATAAATTGTTATGAAAGTAATTGTGTCAAACATGCAGGCCGGGGGCCAAATGTGGTCCACCAAAGGTTACAATCTGCCCGTGGGATGATTTTGTGAAATGTAAAAATTACACCTTACGTACTTTTAAAAATTATAATCCAGGTTCTACATACAGACTGGGACAAATATGATCATAATAATCTATATATACTCACTACTACACATTTTTCTCTGTGGAAAAGTACATTTTTCATGTGATTTTCCTGTATTTACACTAAAACCAAGTGTCATTTCACAAAAACAACAAATAACCTGAACAAATGTAATCAACCTGAAACTTCTCAAGAGAAGTCGGTGTAATTTTAATAATATTCTACCTGTTATTAAATGTTTTGTGCATTTGTAGATCTACTGTGATCTGTGAGTCGTAATTTTACATGTATAAATGATAAACTGAGGTATAATATTATTGAAATTGCACTTATTTTTCTTAACAATTTTGAGGTTGTTAATGCTATTCACATTGTTTTAAAGGACAGTTTGTAGACGTAAACATTTTCATCATATGAGTAAAGTGTGGAGTTGACATTATTTATACGTAATTCTGTTATTATTGTACTGGCCCCGCCCACGTCAGACCAGATTGGGATGAATTTGGCCCTTAACTAAAATGAGTTGGACACCCCTGAGGTAGAGAGTTGGTGGACATGATGCAGAGGAGAAAGGTAGACATACTGTGTGTCCAGGAGATCAGGTGGAAAGGTAGCAAGGCTAGATGTTTAGGAGCAGGGTAGGAGCTGTTCTATCATGGGGTAGATGCGAAGAGAAGGAGGAGCTTATTAGGAATGTCCTGGAGGTTAAAAGAGTGTCATATAGAGTAATGAGTCTTAAGCTTGAAATTGAAGGGGTGATGTTCAATGTGATTAATGGGTGTGCTCCACAGGTAGGATGTGAGTTAGAGGAGAAGGAGAAATTCTGGTTGGACCTTGATGGTGTGACCAACATGGCTGCGCCCTTGAGAGGCTGCAGCTCGTTGGGGCTCCTGGCACCCTCGAGCCAGGAGCAGTTCAGCAGCTCCTTTTTTTCCTACTTTTAAGTTTTTCTGCCCGACTCTTGTGGTTGTGTTAATTGGACTCTTGGACAACATGGACATGTGTCGTTATTGAAGTTTTTGAGGAGTAGTAGCTGGTCTGCTACTTCACGAACTCCCTTAACCAGATCCAGTCCGTCTCCAGGTGGGATGAGCTAGCTACAGTGGTGAACACCTGAGAGCAACCCGCGTGACTACGCCATCGGAGCAGCGGAGCCGGCGTCATGTACCGCGATGCGGAGGTGATGGTATGACTGGGGTTCCATTCAGTTCGGGTGTGTTTGCAGTATTTGCTTTGAGGATGTTGCTGGAGAAGTACAGAGAAGGTCAGAGGGATCTGCATTGTGTCTTTGTAGATCTGGAGAAAGCTTAAGACAGAGTGCCCAGAGAGGAACTGTGGTAATGTATGAGGAAGTCTGGAGTGACAGAGAAGTATGTTAGAGCGGTGCAGGACATGTATGAGGACTGTAAGACAGTGGTCAGATGTGCTGTAGGTGTTACAGAGGAGTTCAAGGTAGAGGTGGGACTGCACCAGGGATCAGCTCTGAGCCCCTTCTTGTTTGCTATGGTGATGGACAGGCTGACAGATGAGGTTAGACAGGAATCTCCGTGGACTATGATGTTTGTGGATGACGTGATCTGTAGTGAGAGCAGGGAACAGGCAGAAGAGAAGCTGGAGAGGTGGAGGTTTGCCCTGGAAAGAAGGGGAATGAAGGTTAACCGTAGCAAGACAGAGTACATGTGTGTGAATGAGAGGAACCCAACTGGAAGAGTGAGATTACAGGGAGAAGAGATAAAGAAGGTGGAGGATTTTAAGTACTTAGGGTCGATAGTCCAGAGAAATGGAGAGTGTGGAAAAAGAGGTGTGCAGGCAGGATGGAACGGGTGGAGAAAAGTGTCAGGTGTGATCTGTGACAGAAGATTTTCAGCTAAAATGAAAGAATGATAGTCTATAGCCGCCTATATTAACAATATAGTCCTTCTTATCAAAGTGTCTTGAATAGGAATCAAGTAAACACAGATATACTATTTCATTATCTTTTATTATTATTTATATTTAATAAATCAGATGCCCTTGTTGACACAACCCACTGGACGCTCATCCCCGGAATCGAACCCAGGTCCCCTGTATAGCAGCACCATGCCTTGCTCACTGAGTCATCCATCCGATTCGCATTAAAGTCTTTCATTTTCAATAATGGACAGTGTGCCTTTTAACCTGGTGCCTGATAAAAGGATGAGTTTTTGAGTGGCAGGCTGTTAGCCTACCTGGGACTGCATTCTGTGTCTTTAATATCTCCTGGAGAAAGACGGAAACAAATGACTCATTCTTCTGACAAGGTTAGCTCAAATTAAAAAAACAACATAAGGTGATTGATACTTAAATCTCGCAGCAGTTTGTGTCTCCCTATGCTTCCTCTGCGAGGATGGTGACATGGCGAGAAATTCAACCTCCGGGTCATAGCCTGCCACTCAAAAACTCATCAGCCAATAGGAACGCGTCCCTCAAGAGCGCGCCCACACGTGAGGTTTGGGTCAAAACGCAAACAAAGATTCTGCGAAGTCAAACAACAAACCAGAAGCACAACCAAAAGAGAGAGAGAGAGAGCATATGGAAACGTAAACAAAACTACATGCTCTATCAAAATAAAATACAGAGTTTATCCAAGTTATTTGTTTTCAAGTGAAAATTTTTATTTTCAAGTTTATTATATTTTTGATTGATTTAATCTATTTCTTTCTCAAATCCATTTTGTTTCTTTGACTTTTAATTAAGTTAAAAGTTAATAAAAAGCAAAATTGAACTTTTAAGTTTTGCTTGAATGTTTTGAAACAAATCTAATTCCATATTGATGTCGCTGATTTCACCAATAGATTTTCAGTTTAACAATGCACCACATGGTTGATTATCCAACTGTTGAAATTTTCTACTATCTCTGTGATGCATTTATTTTCTTTTTTCCAGCTGATTCACACCCTCCTTCACTTGCATTGACATTTCTATAGACGTCCTATTGAAAAGTCATGGGCTTGTGAATGTAGCTTCAACATTTGGAATCGACTTTGGGCCTTTTTTCAGCTTCATTTGTCATGTAATAACTAGAGGGAACGTGACACATCTGTACTGGAAGCTCCTTGTCGTTAAGTTGCCTTAATGCTTTGGAAACTTTAAAAATACGAGCTGTAATTGCTAAAATCTTATTGTAATATATATTTTTTATAAACTCCTTGAATTAAATCTGAAAGCTGTCAGTTCAGTCATATTTTCGTTGCTTCATTTCAGAATCAGATCCAGACACAATGCGTTGTGTTTAAATCCAACATTTAATGCTCTGATATTTCAGATGTAAGTATTTGAACTGAACTGGGTTGAATTGAACTGAACTGAATGAACCCTTTATTGTCACAACCACAGTTACAAGTACAGTACAAAGCCATCCCTTAGGCCTGTGTATGGAACATATTTAATGTATCTGTTATGACTATCGTCGCCTATTTGGCTCCATATTTCCACTGAACTTGTCTCCTGCGTCCTGAAGCCTACCTTCTGTGTGGCCTTTTTCTTGTGTGGTTTATTACACGTTGTAATAACGACTGTCTCTTTCCTGGTGCAGTGTGTCAGTTTGCCAGCAGATAGCAGCAGTTACCAACACACCGCCACTGTTCACTGCTCCTCTTTCCTCCATCACAAACACTGCAGTAAGGAGTGATAGAACAAAATGTTCACTTTTTTGACACCTTAGAAATGGTTTGTCATTTCAGATACATTAAATACGTTCTATACATTGGCCTGAGTGTTGACCATGTAAGAGGAACGTCAAAATTAATGATACGGCTCCAAATTATGATGGTTGTCTCCTTATGTCTTCCATCACAGTTCATGGGAAGTGTGTTTATCTGTGTATGTTTTCTTTGGCTGCTTAGGTTTGGTTGGTGTTTCCACCCTGTGGCAGCAGAGCATCATTTTGTCCCACATCCTTTTTTTCCGTACTGTACCTCTAATTTTAGCCTCCCCTTAGCCTCTCTTTGTCTCCCCCCTCTCTCTCTTTGCAGCCCTCCCCTCCCTGAAGCTTCTGAATGGAAGCTGAGAATAGCAGGAGGCTGCTTTAGTCAGAGCTCTGGAGCAGGAATGCCTATATATGGAGTCTTACACAGTGCCAACCACTGATAGAGTTGCAGGTACATCGTGTGAATGTGGGCAACTGTGATTTGTAAAGAGGGGTGGTGAGGGGAGGAGGGGGGGGGGTCATATGCCTACTATTATGTGTATGTGCATCATCATAAGTGGGAGGTGACAGTGTGCGCCTGTACGCACGCAAAAACCTCGATGCCAAGTCTGTGCGTCAGTCTGAGTCAGATAGTGTCTCATTCTGTCTCGTCATGTGTGTGCGTCAGTGCTGTTGCTGAGCGAAACTCGCTCCAGGGGAAGAAATGGAGGAGAGTGGAAGGGAAGGAGGAAAAGAGGCACGGGAGGTGGGATGATGATGATGATAGTGATGATGAGGCTGAGGGAGGAACAGGGGGCTTTGTTCTGACGACACAATTACATCAGCAGCATTAAGTGCACTTTAATATAAATGCATTTGTATGACAACCAAATACACTTATAAGCATCACAATAGAACACTGATCCACAATGTCCATTCTGCAGTAAGATGTTCTGAATATATTCCATCTTGTGCAATAAAAATCTCTTTCTTATATGTACAGACCAAGAACTGTTTCATACAAATGTACAAATGTGTACAGCCTTTCTGAAAAGAACATATGCCTATATCCACAGACATAATGCATATGCATTAACATCATTTTCAAATGTCACACGTACAATATAATAATTTTACACATATATTAACTTAGCCTTGAATAGCTAGAACGTAGGAATCAATCCTTTACTTGACCGTAGACAACTCTACGTGAGCATGTCGACACCATGGGAATAGTACCATTCTCAACCCGTGTCGCTTGGTAACTGAATAGAAATAGCACCCCATCCGTATGTTCATTTTTTAAAACAAAACTTTTGTATTCTAACCCCTCTCAAAAAAGAAGAATCACTCATTCACATAGTCAATTGTGCCTCACTACACCGCACTCCAGTGGAGCAACGATGCAACTGTCCATTTGTAATGGACATAGATATAGAGTTCAGAGTTCAGCAGGTCAGGGCCATTTCAGGCACACAGGAGCCGCTATAAGCTGCCAGCATTGCAAATATTGATGCTGCAAGAATATCCAGCCGACTGCCCTCAGGCCAGGGGTGACCTGAAGAGCCCACATTCAGAGTCTAATGTACAGTACAGCGTAGCGGTGGATTTGTGGCATGATCAGAGCTCCGGCAAATTTCCAGACGACCTCTGTTTGGTGTTAAGGTCTCGTAATGCAATGGACGTCGTCAAAATTGTTGAGATCTTCACATGCCGGGATCTCTTCAACATGTTTTCCTTTTTTGTTGGTTTGCACATCACATTGATACACAAGATTTTAGATGGAGTGATAAATATGAAATGTTAAAGGTCTGAAGCAGCAAACTCAAAGCTCAAAGTATCTCAGGTTTAAATTGAATACTGTTTGTGAGCAGTGATGTCGCCTTTGAGGCTGCGTCCGTCCAATGCGTTCAGGTCACAGCTGAGGGACTGAATACTGAACACCAGAATTCAGTGAATTCAGTGAATTCACTTTCCCCATTTGATTTATCGATAGTGAATTTTTTCCTAAGGCTCTAAAACTCTGTAAACATTTGACTTCCAATACATTTGAGGTTTGGGTTTGCGTTGCTGCATGTCAAGGAAAAAGTGCTATAATTCATCTCTCTATTGAAATAGCAAGAAATGTCTTTTTTTTTTTACTTTTGTTCACAACAGATTTTTCACTACGAGTGAATACAAGTGCGCATCTGGAAGTTAAACAGCGCTTACAAAGTTCAGAGATGTTTCTCTGTCTGATCATATTTGAAGCTTGTATAACAGAGAAGCTGTAATACACCACATGGACCCAGAACCCAGTCAGTTATGGGTCCATGTGGTTGCACCGTCATGTAAATGTTGCACCAGTTTTGTAGTAGTATACAGATTATGACTGAACAAAAATATAAAGCCAATCTTTGTTCTTAGGAGACATGTAGGAGTTAAAGTCCTTAAGTTTTATATACATTATGTATATTTATACACTTAATTATTTTTTACTTTTCAGTAAAAGGGGCTCCACAAAATATGACAATATGCCATACTTAATGAAGTAAGTCACAGACTTATTTTAGAACGGAGGAACACTTCCACTCCCATCTGAAAGACAAGGAAAAAGAGAGACAGAATACATTAGGAATGCCTTATTGGAAAATACTTTTGTACTTTTTCAACAAAACTTTGCTGAAAAGGAGAGGGGGTTACCTTTGTGGAAGCACTGTGGCGATGAATGACATTGGAGTTGATACAACTCAGGTTGTTGCCCTAAGCCAGGGGTGATCGAGGCACCTGCCCCAAACATGGGTTCCAGGACGGCCAGTTCCTCCAGGAGGGACTGAGTGCAAGACATGGCGGGCGTGGGCGAGGCGATGGGCGAGGAGTTGACAGGGCTGGGGGAGGCAGTGAGGATGAGGGGAGGGGAAGCTGGAATGGAGGAGCAGGAGGACACAGGAGATGACACCACCTCAATCTCCATTGCTTCCTCCGCTAGCCCCTCCCCTTCCGCCTTCGCCCCAGCCTCAGCAACCGCAGTCGCCCCGCACCCAGCCATGGAGTTACATTGCGCCGATTGGACGCTACAGAAGTGGCCCACTCCCTCAAACTGGGAGGGTTGGTGCCAGCACACTGGGGTTTGAGGAGAGTTTGGGCTGGAGGGTTGGGGTACGGGGGAAGATGATGGGGAGGGCACAGAGAGACCAGGGGACAGGGGAGGAGCAAAATCATCTTGGAGAAGCGTTTCAAGGATGCTCTCTTCAAACAGAGAGTCATCATCGTCAAGGAAGATGGGGATGTCCAGACCTCTCCAAGTCTTGATGGGATAAAACTCCCTAAGCATGTGGACTGAATCATCAGCATTTTCTATGGCAGGAGACAGGAAAGGGGAGGGCGGACAGGAGGAAGGGGACATGGATGGGGGGGAGAGTTTGGACAGGAGTGGATCCAGATAGAATCCCTCTGCCAGGGAGCTGATATGTTGAGCTAAGAGGGAGATTTCTGCCCTCTCCTTCTCCCGCTCTCTCTCCACTGAGAAGAAGGAGAGACAGGGCTGTTTGCCAGGTGAAGCCTCAGGGGTCAGAAGGCCCTCGGGGGGACACTGGAGGGGCCCCATTGGTACGTCTACATACAGGGGGCCCCGTACCTCAGGCAGAGTCATTACTGTGCAATCACCATCTCCGGGGCTGTCAGGCGTGGGGGGCAGTTTTTCATAAAGAGAGCCACTGCAGGGCTCGATGGGGAAGAGGAGATCAGTGGACGGGGTGGGCAGTGCCAAAGGGAGCTTTGTAGACAGAGTGGTGGGGGGAACAGGGCTGGATGCTGTGGTTGGAGGAGCTGAGGGGGAGGCTGAGGAGGCCATGGAGGTGGTGGAAGTAGCTGTTGTAGCACTGGGTGGAGGGGTGGTTGTGCCAGTGGGGTCAAAACTGAAAAGGGGCTCACCAAAGGGAAAGCTAGCGCCACCAATCTGTGGGGTGTAGGGTGGGGTGCACACAAACTCTTTGGTCTGCTGGGCTTGTGAGGTGGGAACTGGGGGGAGGGGCAGGGGGAGAGCTGGCAGTGGGGGGTCGAGCTGGAAGGAGGGTGGCAGGAGGATGTTCTGAGTTAAAAAGTCTAAGTCTGCTACTGTTTCAACAGTGACTGGAGTGGGGGACGAGGTAGCTGATGGTCTCTCGTCAGGGCCGGTGGGATGCTGTTGGAAGAAGCTGTCTTCCTCCAGGGAGGAGATACTGGAGCGAGGGTCTCCCTCCAGCTGCATGGCCTCGGCAGTGGAGCTCCCTGGTTCATCAGAGGAGCCAACACTGCAGCCAGCGGTGCTGAAATCAAAGGACTGGGCTGAGAGACCACTGCTGCCAGGAGTGAAGACCTGGTCTGGGCTGGACAGGGTCTCTGGGGACTGCAGACTCAGACTTTCCTGCTGAGAAGTACCAGCACTCAGAACCAGAGTCAGCTGGGTCTGCTCTGAGCTGAGCTGTTGGCGCACTGCCCAAGCCTCAGAGTCACTGAAAGAGAAAAAGTATAAACCCAGAGTTATCTTTGTGTTCGTATTTCATCCATATATTGAGCGGGTGACGTGCAGATAAACCTGGTACCTGATGATGTAGTTGTTGCTGCTGATGGGGATTTCTCCAGGTTGCAGCTGAAGAACCATGTAGAGCCAAACCCACGACTGGTCCTGAGCATGGACACGAACCACCATCTCAGCTCTGCCCTCTCCTCCTTCTCTCACTGTTGGAAAAAACAGACACAGTGGTTGGCATCATCGCTTTGTAATCCTATTAATCATCCCTGTGTGTTGATGTGTCAGTGGGCACACTGTGTGTAGTTGTGTGGGCATGCACGATTGTAAAATGGTGTGTGTGATGGTAGGTATGTGTGAAAAATACACTCACATAGGCTGCGGTGCTGAGCGGAGGCATGTGACAGATCTTGTGGGTGGAGGAGGCTGTACCAGGAGCGAGAGCGTAAAGCTGTCACATCAAAGCCAAGATAGGCGCTTACACTGCAGGGGAGAGTGGGTGGCAACACGTTAGAGGGATGGTGCTTTACTCCTATAGTTCTCAAACAAATTGATTAGATTGTGTAGAAAACTTGTTTTATTTATTAGCAACAGGTGGGGTTGGTCTCACCTGTCCTGCGCGGTCTGTAGCCTCATGTCCCGCCCATGCTGAGAGTGGAAACAGGCTAGGAACAAGTTGGCCTCGGCCAGGGGGGGTGTGGAGGAAGACTCCCTCTCTGCTACCGGGCTGGAGCGGGTTGGGTGGGGCTCCAAGGGAGAGCAGAAACACACCCAGACCGGGTTGGAGGTCCAGTAAGACGCGGCAGCAGGAGTGGAGGATGGAGGAGAGAGGCAGCGAGCTCGGATCAGAACCAGCTTGTTCCCAGCGCTCTGCCTCCGCACGGACTTAGATGTGTTAAAACGACAACGGAAGAGTCGGTCTGGAGGTGAGAGAGAGAGAGAGAGAGAGAGAGAGAGAGAGAGAGAGATGAGACTCGATACACACGATATTCTTTTATAAGATATAAACACGTTTACGTCTCTATTTTTGTTTGTTTATTATATGTTCTTACCCATCTCAAGTGACGTGGACGTTGACAGGTTGTTCCTCATGATGTAGTGGTCTGAAGCATCGATGATATCGTACACACTGTCCCCCTGTGCTACCAGATCCACCTGAAGGATACGCACAAAATAATCATTTATAGAGCTCGAACCTATAGGCTGGAACAGAAGTACTGAGTAGATGGAGCTGGTGGATACTCACCATTGAGTGGCCGAGATGCTCAGAGACGCTATCTGACAGGTACAGGAGCTTCCCTTCCCCAGTCAACAGCATCAGGAAGCCTGGCAGCGACTGCATCAACTCCGACAGTTCGTGAAAAGACAGAAATCCCGTGGTCTCCTCAGAAGCAGTCGCCACTTCTGCAGATAAACGTGAAGCGGGAAAAGACACACACACACACACAGAGAGACACCGAAATTGTTAGTACCGTGAAACGTACTAAAAAAACCACCTGTTTCCCCTATTTAAATAGTGGCCGCAGTGTTTCAGCACCATGGATAGCGGCGCGGCTGTCTTTTTTCCACTAAAGCTTTTTAGCACCACGGACAGCGATACAACTGCGGCTATTTGAACGCCTTCATCATCTATTATTCTTCAGTGTTAAAATAAATAAATAAATAAAAGATCCACAACTATACGGATGATCCACTCATGTCTACATTGACGCATTGGACTGCGATGCCACTTGTTGATTCAATAAGTGCGAGAAACTGCGGTGCAGTGCAGCAGATTTATCAACAGGTCTTTCGATTTGGAGTCGGTCTTACCTTGAGTGAAGAAGACGGATTTCCTCGTGTACATGCAGGCAAGTGACATGATGTGCAGGTATGAGAGCCGCGCTTTATCGGCTTCAGATATGGGCAACAAGTCCTTCAGGTTCCGGATCTCGGCGTTGATCTGATCCCGTCGAGCCTTGGATGCGCCTTTGGTTGAGCGGTACATTGTGGTCAGTTGTTGCGGTGAACTAACGAAATTTCTCCAGGTGTTAGTTGGAGAGTTGTTTGTTGACGCGGAGTGTCGGTGAACCGTCGTGCCCCGTGGCTGGAGTCTGCGCGCCCTGTCTCCGAGGTGTGTTGAGAGACAGGTGGTCAAAGTGCTCTTAGGTGCGTTATTGGGCTTTCATCTCATCTCGCTTTTTTCCAGAGTAAGGTTTTAAAACCTTCTCCTGTCCTGTCTCCGCGTGCCTTAGTTCCGCCACAGCGGCCAGCTCGGATGCTGGGTTGGCTGTAGATTGGATGGCTGTCCCTCCTTTCGGAGTTGCAGGTGAATGCGCGGCTGTGATTAGCCGTCTGTCGGTTGTCCGGAACCCGTAAATCTGGTTGAGGGACTCTGCTCGCCGGTCACTTATATAGCCTGGGACTCCGCCGGAGTAGGGGGGCTCCCAACGCACCAACACCGACGTAAAACGGAGGGAGGAGGGTGAAGGGGGGAGAGGGATAGGAGGGGAGCTGGATGAGATGTGTTTCATATCAGTGTTAGCAGTGGTGAAGCTCTCTCCCCCCTCCCGCTCCCGTGCCCTCTCCTCTCGGTGACTCTTCTTCGACGTCAGCTCTTCCCCTCTACTCGGTGATGACGTCGGGCTGAAAACGGGAGCTCCGGCGACGCAAAAAGCCCGATTTGGACAAAACCGAGTAATGGGCGGAGCAAGCGTACGTAAACGGAGTCACCGGACTCCAGTGTATTGGAGGAAGG
>JAPTHA010000002.1:10006663-10024222 GCA_029814585.1 Gymnapogon annona
TATTATATTATATAACTTCACATGTAAAATTACTTTTTGAAGTTAGTCTTAGTTCTCATGAACTTCATTAATCAGGTGTCTGAAGAGGCCAAAATGCTCTTTACCTTTGCAGTGTTCAGTCTGAGGGTCCCAGTGATACCCATCTGTGCATTCCTGCAAAGAGCCCAAAAGAAATTGAGGAGAGTGTGAGCAAACCGATGGAAAGAAAACTGTGAAGAGACTCTGAGCCAAGAAGTTGCAGAATATGTTCATAAGACATAATAAATTCCCGCTGATAGGACATTAAAAAAAATCAGGAGGATGACAGAGCAGCTTGTTTGGTCTGTGTTCATGTAGCAGCCCTTGAGCCAAAGAGAAAAGAACTTTGTTGGTGTAAAAGGATGCGTGACATTTTAAACTACTTTCCTTCTGCCAAATGTCACTTTAAACAGAAATATTTTAAGGCCACTGTTTGGAAAATAAAAAGAGTTATTATCATTGTGGGGAAAAACCTGCACAGAAAATAAAACTGAGGCCTATATAAACATGGAATTAAAACTAAAATTACCCCCCAGCTACAGCTCCTATAAAATATTGGAAAGGAAACACAGCTGTGGAAGAGAGAAGCAACAGATGAATGGGAGAAAGAGAAGGGTAGGACATAAGAGAAAGGGAATTAAGGAAACCAGAAAACTAAAAAATAGAATGGAGTCAAACTTGTGAAATATGGGGCACAAGAAAAAGGAGGAAGTGATGCTAGGACAAATACAGGAGTATGAGAAAAGGAGGAGGAGACAGAGGGAATCATGCATCCTTACCGTGTAGGTGTCACTTTCTGTAGGAGGTTGTGAAATAGCACTGCGAAGGAGCACAGACACACATATGCACACGCACACGACCGACACGCAGGCACCCTGCATACTAATGCACTAATTGACGGAAGACAGTAGAGGAACACACGTTTAAAACACACACACACAAACCCACACGCGTGCGCACACACACACATACACACACACACACACACGCACACACAACTGACACACAGGTAAGCGACGCCTTAGAGGTGACAGGGGGACGGTTTGTGAAATGCAGAGCAGCCAAGAGGCGGATCTGTACAAAGAGAGTGGAAAAAGACAAAAAAAAAGAAAAAAGAAACATTAGTGACTGAAATCAAATCATAAAATGCTTTCAATTCAGTCTCAGCCCATGCTGCAGTGTTGTAAGCTATTCCAACAGCTGAAATGGATAAATCAACACGGAGCAAAGCACTACAGCCAATTTTGTAGTCGACAGTCAGAACACAAACGGGATTTGGTTCAGTGTTTGTCAACTGGACAGTTTCCCCCTTGATCCCAGTAAGAATAAATGGAATGAACTGCCCCGCCAGGTAAAAACATAAACACTGTGACGTACTCCATCCCTGGGCTGAAAATAACATAGTCAACATCACAGAAATACTTTCATATTGGTCCCTCACAGAAAGGCCTCTGTGTCTGCAGACTGGCACACTGCAGCTCACAGGGATTATAGTCTCAGTAATGGACGCCTCCTGAGGCTCTGCTCTCAGAGCAGCGGCGGCAAGCCTTCAACACACAAGTCCAGGTTCAACGCACGTACCACAGAAGCATCTCATGCTCAGTTTCACAGCGACACTTCTGCACTGTGTGAAGAAAGATATCACTGATGTGTGTGTTTATATGAAGTACATAGTTTGAGGTTTATAGTCTATTTCACTTGGATATTACTTAATGCTTAACTGTTTACTTTCATAGTGGTCACTACGGAGGACAACCATTAGAAGGTTGTTTTCTTTTATATGAATGAGACTTTTGATTATTATGTAATTTAGATTTTTCATAAGACAATTTTACAGTTTCAGTACCTTTTACTAAAGTACATTTATATATACTACACCAGAACACCACCTCTGACGCAGGGCATCTTCTACAGTGGACACTTAAATATTTACTTAATAAAAAAAAGGGATAACTTCTATTCTGTATTCAAAATACTGCTGTTCATTGTGGTTATTCTTTATTGGGGATCCCTATTGGCTTATGCACATTATTTTCATTGAATTAATTTTTGGTCATGTACTGTAAGTAGGCCTTGAGTTGAGGCTCTGGTACTGTAGTGATGAACATCAGCGTTATATCCAATTAGATTATATCCAATTTGATTGGATGGCTAGCTCAGTTGGTAAGGGACCAGACTGGTGCACAGGGGACCTGGGTTCAATTCCAGGGATGAGCGTCCAGTGGGTTGTGTCAGGAAGGGCATCCGATGTAAAAACTCCTGCCAAATCAAATATGCAAATTGGATTCTCTGTGGTGACCCCGCAAGGGAAAAATCCAATCATCCAATTTGATTAGCAAGAACTATAGGATAGTTGTATTAAAATCCATAATTTTGATAAGAATAACCTTTGGCCATGTGTATCACATGCAGGATGAATAATCTTTATGAAGGTATTGAAGTATGACGCAAACCCCATTCAATTTAGTAAAGAAGGAGCTACCATATGCCATTGCAAAGTAACTCAAACTATGATGAAATACTTTGATTTCGCCAAAATATTTCATCATTGTTATTTGTTTCTCAGCTTCATTATTGAAGCTGAGCACCTAATTTCATTAAACTTAGTGGAAGGCTTGGGCAGGGGCCAAGGTTAGGATCATAAAAGTTTGAGAGCAGATCCTTAAAAAAGGAGAAGGAAAATAGTTTTGTTGAACATTACAGAGCCCCAAACAAGTGTCAAAAGGTGGGCCTGGTGCTTTTTTCAGTCAAACATGCAGTGACATTGCAATGGAACAAATAATGAGCTTCCTCCTATTCATAAAAACAGTGTCGAGAAGAAAAGGAAATTTGGGTGTTATTTGGCGACTGTTTCCTGTCCAAGATATCATTATAATAGCATAGTTGTGTGTGATTTCGGCTGGGACGCAACAATGGAACCTTCAGTTCTGCGCACAAAGTGACAAGTAAGAACCGAGACTTGTTACCAACTGTTAGTTACATTACCCAGTTGCCCTGGCTCCTGAAAAGTGGCTGTTTTATGCTTTAATAAAACGAGAAGAGGACTGGACTGTTGACCCAGGCAGTGGTCTGCACACTCATATACTGTATGTATATTATTCACCTATATCGAATACATTAAACCATTATAAGAAGGCGTGCGGTGTGTTACAGTAGCTCCGCTGTAGTGCACTCGAGGACTGGGCTCTGCTCCCAGTGGACACACAACCATCCCTCAGTTAATTTTCCCAGGGAAGCTAAAAATGCCTAAGACTCTAAATATAAACAAATCACCTGGTCCAGCCACTGCAGACTGAAAATAAATGAAAGAAAAAACAAGGAGCTTAGTCCAGTGTTGAGGTAGTGTTTGCAAGCGCCAGTTAAAATCTGTGACAGAAAGTTATAATCAGTGCCTGTCTACGTGTACAGAGACGTGCTCTGATATGAAGCCCACACGCCACATTCATAGGCACTGCTTATTGTTGTACTGCGCCGTAAGACCAACCAGAGGCCGCAGGGTGACGTGGACACCCTAAACATACTCCACGGGTGACATCACGGGCCGTTCATGACCTCTTGGCGGTAAAGAAGCAGAAAAACATGCCTTTCGTTTCTGTAAGCACAGACAGTAACGCATACCATGGTTGCAATCAGTCGCCCGCAGTACGTGACCCCTTTGGATTGGCTCGACGGACACAAAAAAATGCAACCCAAAACCTCCCAAAAACAAACTGACCATGAGCCGGGGTCCAGTCACTCCCCGGCCTCTGAGTGTGGGCAGGCGGGATGTATGGGTGTTGGCCTCCTACCGCTGGAGATCAAATGGCGGTGGACCTCTGGAATGCCCGTGGCGAGGATGTGGGTGCTGTTTCTTAGCTGGGATGCCCTGCCACTGCATTGGTTCACAGAGTATCAGGTTCTGGGAAACCCCCCTGTAGTTCACGTAAGAGGACAGCTGGAGCCAAACCTCCAGTCGCTGCTCATCTGACCTCTCATCTCTAATCTCTGCGGAGGAGGTGGTCAGGGAGCGAGACTCTGGTGCACGGGTTCAGCGTCTGGGTTTTGGCTGCGTCGACATCAGTTCACTGAAAGACTATTACTGTAATGGATGATGCTTTGACACCTGTTCAGGGTTAGAATCTAGTACTTTTAGTCAACCATTCAACCACAAATTGAAGGTCCCGGTGTTCCATTTTCTGCAGTTTTTCCACTGTTTCAGAGACAAATGTACTTATAACTCCACTTATAACTCTTGTTGAACTTTTATTAATTAGCGTGTAATCAAAAATTAATGTATTTCTTATCTCACCCCTGCCTTTTTATGCAGTTTTGTTGAAATTTTTGTTTTATTTCTTGTACTTTTATCTTGTTAGCTCCTATTAATTCATGTGCAATCGTATATTAATGTGTTTATTCCTTGTAAATTTTTAACTACATTTTGCATAGAATATTTCCATACTTGAAATCAAACCAAAGTTTACTTATATAGCACCAAGTCACATCAACAGTTGATTATTTATAATGGAGACCCAACAGAATCCTCCCTCACTATGTGGCAGAGTATTTTCCCAGTGTGGTACTGGTATATATACACTTAGACTGTGAATACTCCCACTTCTGCACCTGTTATGTGCAGTGTTCACATTACACCCTGATAAAGCTATTGTGATCCAACACTTTGGCTTCTCTGGACTTTCTTTGGCTTCTCTACCAGCAGGTTGACCCATTTTAAATCCACACACTCAGCATAATTTTACAAGCAAAATGTCAGCCGGCTTATAAAACTGACCACATGGGGCACTGAAAAAACACACAGAACAGACCACACACACACACACACACACACACACACACACAGTGTAAACTGAAGCGTGGTCATGTCTTGTAGGGTAAACATAAGTAGTTTTGTGTTGTTCTGCTTGGTCGTGCATGGTGTGACCCCAGAACATGATGATCCTGCTGCACTCTGTTACCATTGCAGCAGTGAACCTGCAAATCCCCACCCAGGGGGTCTCCCTCTCAACTCCACCTCACTCCTGCTCTGGGAAGCTCCATACCAAATGTTGGATTGTCGCCTATAGGACAAACTTATGTGTTGTAATATTTCAAATCCCTGTTGAGGCTCTGTTATCTCGGTGGTGATGCTGCTCCTCTGTGTTCACTGATGGGTCAGTGTTTACTCACTGTATGAGGATGGACCCATTGTTAGGGCAGGTGTCTGCAGCCCACCACTCGTGAGCCACATGCAGCTCTTTAGACCCTCTGTTTCGGCTCTCTCTCCATTTCATCAGTACAACATGTGCAAATTAATCATGTTTTTTTTACATTTTGCTATTATTGCCTAACACTTAAAGCTACTGTCACTTTAACAATTTGTAAAAGAAAATCGTAACCTTCATTTTAATTAATTTAAAAAACAGCGGATCATTTTCAATCGTACCTCAATGTGCTCTTTCACAGCTCTTTTGGGAAAAAATAATTCAATAGTGGGTTGATAGATTGTTTCGGCTGAAGGTAGGTCTATTTCAGGATGAATATGCAGCCTGGACATAAAGGGTTCAAAGAATTTTGTGGTTCTAGACAGAATGCCCAAAAATGTTGGCACCAGCGGCTGCCAAGAATCATCCTTGAGGAACATCTTCCCGACGCCATTCTACACCCGAGTCATTAGAGTGACGGTGGACACTGTCAGATGTAAGCTATTAAGAGCACAGTGCACTAACAGTCGTAAAACATGCCCTGAACAATTAGTGGGGCTTACAGTGTGACGTCAGGTTTCTAGAGAGACGGTGTTTGTAGCTGTTGCTGGCACCTGTTTCTCTGTGGCTTCACGGCAGAAAGTCATTGCGGCAACTTTTCCTACTCCTCCAGACAAAAACCCAGATTGTGACACTGATCTTTAAATGTCGTACAAGAGGGATGAGCTAGAAGAATTTTGCAATATACTGTACATGTCTTGTGAGTCATTGCTACTCTTCCTGTCTAACCCACTATTACAGTTGCTGAACAACAGAGCCAACAAGTAAACTTCACAGACTCCAGGCCACGTTATATTGGCTTGTGTCAGCAGCCAAGAGTAGCTGGGAGAGCAGAGCGGAGCCGAGCGGGGCTGTGGCGCAGCCTGTGACGTGTATGGCCTGTACCAGAGAAGAGGGCAAGACAGGGGTGTCAAACATGTGGCCCGGGGGCCAAATGCAGCCTGCCAAAGGTTCCTACCAGGCCCGTGGGATGAATTTGTGAAATGCAAAAATGGTACCCGAGATATTTGCAAAAATTATAGTTCAGGTTCCGCGTACAGACTAGGAAAAATATTATCATAATAATCTAAAAATACAGCTTTAAAACTTTTCTCTGTGAAAATATAAATATTTTCATGTGATTTTCCTGTATTGACAATAAAACAAAGTATCATGCCAGGGAAAAAAAAACAAAAAGCAGAAATAACCACAACAAATATAAACAACCTGAAATGTTTGAAGTAAATGTAATTTTATCAATATTCTACCTGTCTAAATGCTTTGTGTATTTGTAGATCCACAGTAATCTGTAAGTTGTAATGTACATGTATGAATTATAAACAGAGGTATAATATTGTTAAAATCACACTTATTCTTCTTCATAGTTTTGAGGTTGTTTATATTATTCAAATTGTTTTAAAGGATGGTTTGTGAGACGGAAACATTTTCATCATATGAGGACATTTTGGAGCTGACATTATTGATATGTAATTCTGTTATTATTGCACTGGCCCCATCGACCCCACACCAAATTTCCCTGAATTTGGCCCCTGAACTAAAATGAGTTTGACACCCATTGGCTAAGAGGTATATCTCACCTACCCGACTTCTTCTAACACTCCTGCACACGACCTGGCAGTTCACTGTGTAACACCAATGAGTTCACACACAGATGTCAGACATTAAGAGAAACACAAGAGCACTCACAGATGAGCCTTGACGCTGATGTTGTCTGTCCCTCTGTCTCTGGCTGCAGTCAACCCGGCTGAGCTGGTGTACAGACGTGGTCCCTTAAATCCTGCCTGTATGACCCTGAGAGAGTGAGTGGGGAGACCGACAGCTGGAGTAGCTGAACACATGGAGAGGGAGGGAGGGAGAGAGTGAGGGAGGGAGAGAGAGAGAGAGAGAGGGAGGCGAGAGGGACAGCCCATTCTTGCCCCCCCTCAGGCCCCCTGCACTGCCATCCTCCACTCTCCAAACCCCCTCTCCCTGACCCCCCAGGATGCAAATTCCTGGTCTGCGGCCCAAATACCAAAATTCCAAATCCGTCCAAATCGCAGGCGGAACAACTCACAGATTCACACTCACATGCCCCCCCCACATCTTCTTACCCAATGCCCCCTCTTACTGGTCCCACAACACACCTGGTTTCATTTAAACTAAACCCCCACAAAATCCCCCGAGCTCCCCCACCTTTTCTCCCTCCCTCTTCCCATTTACCCCCCATCTATCTATGGTTGCCTGCCCCCATCTTTTTTTTCTTTTTTTTTTTCCATAAAGCAACTAAAGCCCTCACTCTGGTCCAATCTGACATGCAGGATATTTATAGCTGGGGAGAGAGAAGTTAATGGAATGTGGACAAAAATTAGAGAGTGCAAGAGAGAGTGTGGAGACCTACTCGGAAAATTTGTCAGCTCACAGTGAAGTGGTGGCACTGGATTAAAAATAAACAAACATCCATATTTTTCTTTGACCGGCACTCCTGTTTTGTTGTTCTCTGTTAGTACATGACTAATCCATTACTGTCCTTAGAATCATTTCCAGCAGTATTTTTACATCTGTTATGTTGCAAAACGTAACAGATGTTACGTTTTGCAACTCAGGCTTCAGAGATTTGAGTCAGACACAAGAAGAATTCAGGTAAGAGTTGAAGGGGCAGGTAACGTGAGGATCTGTTTTCTTCTTGCTACTATGGAATGTGGGTAAGTAGTTTAGATTAGATTTGTTATTTGTTTATGAAGCTGTCTCTGAAATGTATATAAATGAGTGAAATAAACTGAAAAAAATAAACGAGCAGCCCAATAACATAATTGCTGCCTCATTTGAAGACATTTACCACCCATTTCAAAATGATTCCTGCCATTAAAACATTACAGCTAAACATTTTTAGAGGCTTAGTTAGTCAGCTTTTTTTTTTTAAAGGGATTGTATGACATTTGTTTAATTGCTGTGTTTTTCTCAGTGTAACAGAGCAGTGTTGGGGTTTGACCCTTTGTTTGGTCTGGGTGCTTTTATCTGTCATTGCTTTCTGGGAGGTGGTCGAGATGGCAGCTGTCATTACTGGGGGTGTTGTTAAAAATCACACAGAGAAAAACCCCCATGTTGGAGCAACTGTGCCGCCCAGGTCGCTCACGTGTTCCCATGACCACACAACAAGCATTTCACACTCCGCTTGAGGTCTGATTCCTGACACTTTGAGAGATGGGAATTTTATTTTCTGAGTCTCTTCTGAGCTCTGGGAGCATCAAGGGCTTTACAAACCACCTTCTGTCTCGCTGCGTGACTTTTATTTCCATCGACTGCCACTCCAAGAGATCAATAAATCCTGCCTCCTGGTTGAGTTAACAGTGACATCTCTTTGACATAAAGCGACTGTAAACCAGAGTGAAATTTTAAAATAATAACATAAACCAGAATGGCACAGATGTAAATCTGTTCACTTTATTTATAAACACATTTACAGACACTAGAGGTGTAGGTTGTGGTGTTGACAGTGAATAGACAGTGTTCGACACCGGAATTCATCGGCCGTGGAGAAACGGGAGGACAAAAAATTAGCATAAACTGCACGGCGAAGGTAACAGCGTCGGTGAGGGAAGCAGGCAGAAACGAACCAGTCAATCATGATACATTTTGAAGATACAGCTTTTTATGACGCCCATGTATCGGTCCCACACAGCTTGATGCCTGAGAGACAGAAAGAGACAAAGAAAGAGAGAAAGAGAATTAAACACAAGTTCATGGAGCAAGAGCATATTGTAATTTGCGTCATGACAAATCCTAATTGTGAAATCTGGGTGACGAGTGCGAGTGAGGCAATCTTTTTTTGCTGAGAGTGATAGGCAGGGGGTGGTGTGTGTGTGTGGGGTGGGGGGGGGTTCCTCTATGTTTCTTTTTATGAATATCTCTTTGTTAATGCAGGGCTGAGTAAACCCTTAACTACATTCCAGAGTGTTTGCATGAGAAACAAGGTAACTACAGTTTAGGAAATCAGGGGCGAGATAGGGTCACTCCCACTGGTGGTGGTGGTCGGGGGGGGGGGCAATATCAGGACCTGCACATACCAACTTCACCCGAACACTCAGGCAGTAATTAATGAGAGCCAAGGTCTGTATTCTTATTTGGTTAGTGGTGTGTTTTCACAGTCTTCTATATCATGACTGTATTTTTAGCACAGGAGCCTCTTGGGAATCAATAACGTCAACCCCGATGGGCTGGTGCCAAGTTCTACCTGATAAGATCCACGGAATAAAAGCACATTCAGCTCAAAGCTTAGAGGTCTATAAATGTGTGAATTGGAAAAAAATGTGTATCATGTTTTATAAGAGATCAATTACAACCATAGAATAACTGATGTACAGTATAAAGATAAATAATTGAAGCATATAAGATTGTTTTGTTTATTTTTTGAGAGAAGCTCGAAGGGACTATCAGGGAATCGACATCAAATGAATAGATTCAATCAAGACCTGTTTTCTTTCTTTACAGCCTGGAATACAACTCAAAAGTGCTTTACTTTCATGGAAAATTACAGTTTTGATGTAGTTAGGATTGTGCTCCCAATATTATGCCACAGCAATTAATCAACTTAATTTGATTAAGTTTTGCTGTTGAATAATATATAAAAAAGGCACACAAAAAATACATCAGGATTAATGCTTCCTATGGAGACCTTCATATCAAACCTCAATAAAATAAAAGCTCAAAACACAACCAGTTTGTTGTAATAAATTGACAGTGAATGTGTTTTTCTAGCTGTTGCTTAGCAGTGATGTATCATTTCATTCATATATCATTTATCAACAAGTGATGCAGTGACGGTGGTTTTTGTGACTGTTGCTTGTTGCCATTAAACATATATTGTGCTTCCTATACATTAGTAAAGTTTAATAACGGACAGTTGTCAGGTTCACAGAAAAAAAAAAAGCCTTAACATAGTATCCTCTGTCATATTTGGAGAGTGTAGCTTGTCCACTGATTTGTATTGTCACTTGTCTTTACTCCTCACATTATGAAAAATGAAGTAATTAGAGCATTTCTACTCACTTGAACGTGTCAAGTATGTGTGCAGAGTTGGTGTAGTGAGTGAGGTAGAGTCTCATGTCGGCAGCTGTCCATCGGTCCGATCGGCAAGGCTCAATAAACTGTGAGGAAAGGAGAGACAATTAAATACCACCTTCTTAAAGGCAGATGTCAGTGGTTGATAGTGTCTTTCTGTAAAACTATGGTTAGTTAGGGAAGAAAAGGAAAAAATCTGACCTTTTCCACAAGATCAATGAAGAAATCTCTGACATCTTTTGTGTTTGTTAACTTTGCAGCAATGTTGACCAGACCTCTGGAAAGATTCTACAAAACAAAGTGAATTTGATCACTTTAAGCCTCCCGTCAATTGTAATTATGACTTTCATAAACAACACAGCATTTATAATCTTAGAGACATTCATGACAAACTGATTATACCCAAGCACAGAACAACAATGAAAAGCTTTACCATCTCCGTTTCGGGGGCTAAACTTTGGAACGACTTAAGTCTAGACCTGAAGCAATGTTCAACTATGATGACATTTCAAAAGAAATTTAAAGAATGAACATTGATGAACTATGAACTCAATGAAATTCAGTAAAGTGAACATGTTTTCTTTTGGTTTGCTGTACATTAATTGTATTAATTTGTTTAAGGAAAATGTTTGATGTGAGCCTCACATGGGAAAGGGGTTGAGATTGAATAAGCTCTGCTTCTTCTCACTCCTTTTCAGACATGTGTACTGGTGTGTACTGGTCGCCCCATGAGTGGTGTATTTTTGTTTAACGCAATAACTGCTCTTGTAAAGGCACTATCAGCTTCGATAACCGATTTATAGTTTGCGTGTCTTATTGTAACAATTAAAACTTGGTCTCCTTTCAACAGTTGACATCATATTTAGGACCCAAGGTTATGTTTCTTACCTTGAAATTAGCCTCCATCTCATTAAAAGCTTTAGTCTTTCCCCTTAGAGCAGTGCAGACCAGACTGAACAGATGTGAAAAGAAAAAGAGAGATGCATTAAAACTGAAGTTTAACTTTTTGGTGATCTATCAGCACACGGAATCTATGTTAGTCACCTTTTGTGTTGATCCAGCAGGTCTTTGTCTGTTATTAAAATCTTCAGTTCTTTCAACTCTTGCAAAAATTCCTTATCAAGATCAACATCCATATCTTCCACCATGTTATCTACAGGAAAGTTGCAGTCATGTCACTTCACTCAAGGTCATCATTAGTAGCACTTGTTTCCTACTTGATTCAGACTATTTCTAGACACTTAAGTGTTTTGTTTAGACACAAACCCTGGAGGACCTCTGGTGGTCAACAGGCCTCACTGACAGAGCCACTACTCCAAATGTTTTCCCTAAATGTTCTATCAAATCAAAACAGCCCTATAAGTGTAAGATGTTGTTTGTGCTAAATTTGTCTCCAAGTCATCAATGTATCATCTTATTTTTCTGTTAAGTGTGTTACTCATGCAACGCAATTGTATAACACAAGTAAAGCCTGTACATTTGAATGATTCATCAAGATCTGTGAAATGTGTCAGAAAGAAACAGGGACAAAAATACCAATGAAAATGACAGTGTTTGCTCACCAACAGCACCGACTGTCCAGTTATTGATAAGCTGCCCGGCACAGAAAGCAAAGTCCTGGAAAGTCAGATACTGCAGTTTTCTTTTTCCCGTTTCAAAGCGGTTATTTGCAAAGAAAACGATGGCCGCATAATCTCTGCAATTAAAAAGTAGCCACTGTTAAGAGGACAAATTAAAACGACACAAAGTGAATTTTGTTTGGGAAGCAAATCTGATCTGAAAGGCTTGTTCCTCTTACCGTGCCAGTTTGTCAGACAGGAGAAAATTCTGACGAATGTTCTCCACCAGGGGTCCCTTCAGCTCTTCCACAACTTTGAGAACACGCTTGAAGTTATCAAACTGAAAATGAACACAGGATCAACACGTTTGCAGAAAGTAACATAAACCCAACTTTTGTAAATCCAGAGGCAGTGCCTGTTCAGCAGCTGATACCCTAGGTAAACCAAATGAATGAATACAACTATGTGTTAAAGTATTTTTTAAAATAAATACTATACTGACTGTGTTTTTCAAAAGGCACTAACCTGTCGCCTGCAGCTTTTCAGAGTCACATTAGTCTTGGCACTGATATCATCCAAGTCCTTTTTGGTTCCTTTTGATAGTTTTTTACCCAGTACTTCACGTACAAATGCGTCATCAAATGCGTAGTACCTATACAAAAACAATTTGTAACAATTAAATGAACCTGCTGCAACGTGAAAAGGGTTTCATGCAGTAACTAAGCCATTTGAAATAGTACCTAAGCACAAATGTGAAATCAATGTTAAGAACATTTAAGTGTTTTCAAGATTTTTCTAGGTTTTTACCCACATTTTTTTACATAAATCTGATTTTAAAAAAGGTAAAAATTCGATATAATTTTATTGAAAAGCGTCATTTTTTCTGTGGAAAGATCCCCACATTTCATAATGGGAAAGGCTTGAACCAAAGCAGCACCTATACCCTCTGACAAACAGGGGAAACTGTGGATGTTATGAACACATAAGACCCTCAGGAATGTATTTGTGTTCAAGTTCAAATTTGGAAAAACACAAAAGAAAAACAGAAGACTTGACAGAAGCTACATTGTTGGTCTACAACAGGGGTGTCAAACTCATTTTAGTTCAGGGGCCAAATTCAGCCCGATGTGGTCTGAAGTGGGCCAAACCAGTCTAATAATATCAGAATTGCGTATCAATAATGTCAACTCCAAAATGTTCTTGTGACGATAATTATTACGTCTACAAACTGTCCTTTAAAACAGTGAATAACATTAACAACCTCAAAACTATTAAAGAAAAATTTGAGTCATTTTAACAACATTATACCTCAGTTTATCATTTATACATGTACATTAAAATAGTCATTTTAACAATATTAGACCTCAGTGGATCTTAAAATACACATAACATTTAGTAACAGGTAGAATTTTGTTAAAATTACACTTCTTCCACTTCTTTACATGTCTTCCACAGACATTTCAGGTTGTTTATACTGTATTTGCTGAGGTTATTTATGCTTTTTGGGGGTTTTTTTGGTGAAATAATACTTTGTTAATCACATGAAAACATTTACATTTCCAGAGAGAACATTCTGAAGTTGCGTGTATTTCTAGGTTATTATGGTAATATTTTTCCCAGTCCGTATGTAGAATCTGAAGAATAATTTTCGTATATATCCCAGGTGTAAGTTTTGCATTTCACAAATTCATCCCACAGGCCGGATTGGAACCTTTGGCGGGATACATTAGGCCACTGGGCCGCATGTTTGACACCCCTGGTCTAGAAAATCAGAATCAGAATCAGAATCAGAATACTTTATTAATCCCGAGGGAAATTGTTTGTTTGTTTGCAGCCGCTCCATGTCAGTATACATAAATAAAACAAGGAATTAAGGAAGGGGGAAAGAAAAGAAAAAAAGAACACCAAAGCAAGATATGTTACATAGTATATAACAATATATATAGGGATGTATTGAAGATGACACACATTCACATTAGATATTAGAATAAGTGAAGTTGGGGCACCTTTCTATGAGGACGGCTTGTCGATGAGGTGGGATCTGAAACAGTAGTTGGTTGGCTAATTTGGCTGGACTATGCAGAAGACGCTCACACATCTGGAATGTCCTGTACTGGTCCATGGTGTCACTCAGCAGAACATCTTCACTTGTCTCACATTCCTCCATTACTCCTCCTTCTATCCGCACCTTGACTGCATCATTTACTGTTGGATAATTCACACCAGCATGATATACAGGGCCGCTATTACTAATGTGTTGGCAACAAATACAGAAAAATCTAAAACAAAAGTAGTCAACGTCCAGTCATCATTATAGATGACGATATGTCTCTCTGTTTCTGATGATACATGATGATATGTCTCTCCCCTGGATGTTCACTGTCACCAGTGAACACCCAGAGAAGGGACATAAAGATGGTGACATCTTATAAGTACCTGGGTGTTCACCTGAACAACAAACTGGACTGGACTCATAACACCGATGCCCTCTACAAAAAAGGGCAGAGCAGACTGTATCTGGTTAGGAGGCTGAGGTCCTTTGGGGTGCAGACAGCACTCCTGAGGACCTTCTACAAGTCTGTTGTGGCAACTGCCATATTCTATGGCATGATCTGCTTAGGGAGCAGCATCACAGGAGGAAGAGGCTGGACAAACTGATAAAGAAGGTCAGCTCCGTCCTGGGATGCCGTCTGGAACCTGTGGAGGAGGTGGGGAGGAGGAAGTTGACAGGCCAAGCTGGCCTCCATCTTGGTCAGAGACTCCCACCCCCTCAAACACACACTAAGGAGTTCTATTAGTGACAGACTGAGACACCCCAAGTGTCTGAAAGAGAGGTATCACAGGTGTTTCCTTCCTGCGGCTGTCAGGTGTTAGAACAGAAACTGACTGAAACAGAAACTGTCCTTGTTGTAGAACTGTTTCCTTTTGTATTTATATTTTTGGTCTTGTGTGCTGAATATGTATTCTGCTGTTGTAAATGGAAATTTCCCCCAGTGGGACAAATAAAGGAATCTAATCGAATACAATTCACATTACTACTGCTCTAGGCATATATGTTTGAGCTCATTTGATCTACTTCAGCAACGTTGGGTAGTTTGACCAATAGTGAATATTGAGATTCTATAAACTTAGTTACGCTTAGTTACACTGTAAATTATACTTGTACTATAACAATCCTCTGATGATGATTTCTTTTGGCTTTTTCCCTTCCGGGGTCGCCACAGCAAATCCAATTGTCTTATTTGACTTGCCAGGAGCTTTTACTCCAGATGCCCTTCCTGACACAACCCACTTGACGCTCTTACCAGGGATCAAACCCGGTATCCCCTATGCACCTGCCCGGTGCCTTGCCAACTGAGCTGTCCAGCCAGGATGGTATGACAATCCTCTAAGACCACATTAAAGGTCTTCATTTTAAACAATATTTTTTATCAGCTATGCTAACGATTTTTAAATAAGCTATACAGCTAAAGAAGAGAATATCTATCACTCTTTCTTTTCTAGATGTCACGATTGCTGAAAAATTAACGGAAATAGCTGTGGCCTAGATGGTTGAAGAAGTGGCTTGGAACTGATTTGTATGTCCACATGTATAATATACTGATAAATACACATTATTCTCTTAAGTCATTTGGTGCCTTTCTGGTTTTCATTTAATAAAAGAACATTAATAACTGTTATCCTAAAAGTCACTATGGGCGTCAGGCAACACAGCAGTGTAAAAAAAATTCAATATTTGTCTTTAAGGTGTAGTGCAGCTGCAGTAAGTGCAAATAGTACTCAAGGGAAATGGAGGGACTTTAAATATCTACTGGTTTGTACTCTGTCGCTGCGAATGAATGCACATTTTTTAGGCAGAGGATGATTGTTAGGCAACAATCATCAAACTGCAGTACAACAGACAAACTGCAATACCAATAAATAAACCTACGTGTAGGTGTATCCCAGATGATTATTGTTGATGATCGGGAACACGCCATTAGCTTGACCATAATGTGACACATACCTGTGTATCCATCTAACCACAGCTGGTAAACTTCTTCATCCATAATAGTGGTGTTACCAACGAACACATCCAGCTCCACTGCCATCTGCTCGGAGCCAAAGGAACACAATTCACACTGAGTTGTCATGAAGCTCCAATTAAACACTCACAACCAAAAGGGAGAAATTCTTTCGTAGTCCTCCGTCCTTTCTACAGAGGTAAAAAAGGTAACTACGAAAGAATTCCTACGAAAGAGCCTTCACAAACACCAACACTCAAAGTTGTCTTAGCTCCAATGAAAGCTCTAAAGGCTCGAAAGACACTATACCTTGTGTTCCGCGTCGCTCCAATCTATTGGACAAGGAGGTTACAATACAAGGCAAGTAAATCTCTGGAAGGACTGACTGAGCTAGAATTTACTTTCCATGACTTCCTAATTAGCTGACCTCTTTCACTAAACGCTAGCCTCGTATGCTAGCTGTGTTGTAAAGTTACCGATGTCAGCGCACACTGAATTGACAATCAGACTCGCAAACTGTGAGTTAAAGCGAAAGTAACATAGCGATACAATCCGATAAATAGGAAATGTATTTTGTCTGTCGTTAAATCAGAAATAGCGGTGTCGTGTAAGCAATGTCAACAACAGCAGTCGCTCACAGAACAACTTCCGGCTTTCGACGTCACAGGAAGAGTATGCGCAGTAAGAGCCACATTTAAACAGCTCACGACCATTTATATCTTTAAGCAAAAAAGCCCCAAACCCAGACAATTTACAAATAACTCTTCAAAACGGACGAATTTACACTGTTGGGTGTTTTCTTTACTCTCTGTTGTAGTAAGGGTTTCTTCTGTCGTCATCTGTACTTGTCTTACTACGATGGATTTTTCCTGTACGACTGAGAGCCTTCACAAGCATTTTCTCTCTGTTTTAAATATTTTATTCTTCTAATATTTGTTTTCTCTTTTTCGTGTCTGTTAGCCCTTACATTTAATTGACTGGACCTTTTTTTTTGACATAGTGATGTTTTTCAAAAATGATTAATATTCTGTATACTTTTTTATCTTCAGTAAAGATTTATGTAAAAAAAAAAAGAAGAAACAAGATTTAAACAAGAAATATGAAGCATGAATGCTGGACAGAACCATCATAGAGACACTTTTATTTCTGTTTATCACATGACTGTAAAAAAATTTTAATCCTTAGTGATAAAAAAACCCACTTATTATTGCATTCTATTTTATATTTGCTATGAGTAACAGACTGTTGCTGTGGTTGCCATGCAGTTCCAACTGTGGGAATAAAGGGAAACAATAATTGTTCAGATACATTGGATGAGTAACTGAAATCAAAATGCTAATTAAAAGGTTAAATGCAAACTAAAATATCTTTAGGAACTCTGGTTAAAATAGGGTGGTTCAAAATAATTAATTAACTTCAATTCCCATGATACAGTCGAATACAATCGAAGCTGAAGCAATAAAAGAGATTAAAAATTTATTTCTGGTGATAAAATGAAAACACTTTGACTATGGTAATTGTAAAACTCAGGAGAAGAATCCTAAATAACTAATACTGATTCCAGAAGCAGTAGTAATGATGGTAGTACGTTAGATTTATTTATGGTAATGTTTTTACATATTATTTTAGACTGTGCGTGTGTGTGTGTGTGTGTGTGTGTGTGTGTGTGTGTGTGTGTGTGTGTGTGTGTGTGTGTGTGTGTGT
>JAPTHA010000002.1:10027841-10039260 GCA_029814585.1 Gymnapogon annona
TGTATAAAGTGAACTAATAAACTGATATTTTACTTTTCTTCCTTTTTTTGTCACTAATCTGTTAATCTGTTCAAATGTTTTTAATCCTCTCTGACCTGCAAAACTTTGTGTTGCCTGTTTTGCTGATGTGATAATGTCATTGTTTTTTACCTGATTGATCTTCCATATTTCAGAAGAATGGAAAAGGTACTAGGCAATGTTCTTTTCTGAAGTAGAAGTGAAAATGTGCAAAAAAAACTTATGTTATGCACGATAAACAGAAAAGTGTGAAAATGTCATTTGTACAATTATTAAATTAGAAATACTGCAGAGAAGTACATCTAAACTTTCTGCTGCAATGCAATATGAAAGTATTTGTATCCATACCTGACCAGAGACAAAGATGTATTTACAAATTTTAATTTGTGAACACATCTTGTGAATACATTTCAACATTTGCAGCTGCTGAAATATCTTCATATGATTGGGTCAAAAATCCATGTTGCAATTTTGGTGGATTAGGATAATAAATAACATCATGAGTTGCTTTATTAGTTTAGTTTAGTGATAAAGACATACTGCATGTATAGCATGTAAGGCAAGGGCATAAATCAACTACTTAATTAACTGCAGATCAATAAGAAAAATATGTTTTAATGGTCTTTGCGATTTTTATAATTGTTTAAAAATGTCAAGGGGCATTATATAGGCCTAGTGTTTTGTGTTTTTTATCATGTTACTGTCAGTAATATTCAAATAAACCATACAATCCTGGCTTATGTTTAATCACATCATTCAATTGATGTGAAAGATCCTTTTCCATACAGAAAAAGACGTATAAATAGCCATGTCGTCTAAAAGAATTCATCCTTTTGTATTATTTGCAGGCATTTTCCCAATTAAATATATGGGACCGTGACTGCATTCATTTTATTACTGATAATAATGCCACAGCATTATTAAACACTAACAGTTACAGTTGCTCCTGACAAATACCCTCTGCCATTCATTAATTCATCCATCCGTTCATTCATTCATTCATCCATTCATTCATTTAACTTTGCCCTGAATGCAGACAGATGTCTTTCTAGGGCGTGGACAGTACAAACGTCCATTTATTTGACTTGGGAAAGTCAATCGCTGGCCTCGTGGGAAATCCGTGGACCACAGCCGACGGGGCTCAGATTGCACGGGTGTATTTGGCAGCTCAGTGCCGCTGATCTCTGCCCTTTTATCTGAGATCTCCGTTATTTTATAATGTATCACATCAGAGGCCTCGGTGTGCACACCGGTCTCTGTGCGCTTCGGTCCCTATGTGGACACAATCTGGTCTCTTTCCTCCGACGATTAATCTAAATAAATCCCCGCAAATCCCCCTTCCCGCCCTCCCTTTTCTGCGTTTCTGAATGTGTCCTTCAAAATCCCTACATGGGAAAAACGACTCAGTCAACATGTCTTTTTGTCGGATATCTAGGCGCACATCAACTCTTTTTTTCTATCCTCATATGACACCCTGATTCCATCCACTGCTCCCACTTGCACGGTTAACACCCTACATTGTTATGGCCTCAGTGAAACAATGGAGGTGGGACAGAGGGCGGAAGGATGTGGCTGAATGCCTCAGCATAAACCCATGGAAAAAAGCCTGCAGTCACACTTTCCGCTGCTGTGCTTGAAAAGAACCGAGTACAGCTATGGAGCACTGGCACCTTTCACCGATCAGGGCCCGTGCTTTTACTGTACGTGAAATGGTAAAATGTGCCAGAGACAGCTATCTATACTGAACAGAAATCAAACAAAACAAAAAGTGTCTGATTTCTGTTTTGGACGGTGAGCTCATTCCATTGAATGGACACTGAGGAAGTTGCTTCACACAGGCTTTCCCACTCATTTCCTCTTAAAACTGCACTCATCTCTGGTGTTTTGGTTCGAGAGCAGATGGGTAGAGAGAGTTCACTCGTGCTTTTCCATCCAAATGGGGGCGCACAAGTTTGCCACGAAGAAAACCTTCAGCCTTTAAGCACATTCAAGTCTGCAGCAGATTATTTACGCATTGATCTTCTGTCAGATTTGAGACAATAACCGCAGCACCGATCGGACGTGTCACAGTTGTATCTGAAACCACCACAGGAAACCACAATTATTTCTGGTAATATGAAGCACGACAGCTGTGGTCGTTTCTAAATAAAACTTCCGGTTACGTACTAAAAGTAAAATGAATGTTGATGACAGCGCGCATGATTTCTAAACACAAGAAAGAAAACACGAGATAATGAAAATCAATAATTTTCCATGCGTAAAAGGATTTCGTATTAAACTTGTATATTTTCTATACTTTGCCACCTGATATGCGTTATCCCCAAACTAAATGCTTTTATTTTAAAGTGCCATAGCTCTAATTTCCGGTATTAGTCTAGCTTGACAGGCATCTCGCGCCACAGCGGATTCACAGCCGTGAAAGTGGTGGAGGCGGACATTGTTGTGGTAACAGTCCACCTCTGGAGGATGAGCTGAGATGATGCACATATTCTGATCGGATAACGGCGGAGATTGGAGCCTGATTTGTGTATTTTATTTTTTTTATCTAAAGTATGAGCCATTTGTATAAAAGCTGCTGCAGCACACTGACTGTTCAGCCACCGGAGGACTGAGTTCATTCAGCCGAGCCGAGCGTAGCGCGGTCTGATGAGACGTTGCCAGCGAGGTAAAAATCACAACATCTGCAGGGTGTGCATTCGAGGCTGCTGGATTAAGCCTCCGTGGACTGGACTGACCGGGCCTTTGTACACAAATACGGTACAGAAAAAAACTCGGGGAGGCCTTCAAAAAATACTGTGAGAAGAGGTAAAATAAGGACAGTTATATTCCTGGAGGCCTTGGAAGAGCACAGCCTGCTGCTGCTGAGAGGATGACAGATTGACATTAATGGGTGTTTGCGGTGTATTTTCATACACGACCTCATTAAGGCATTATCCACACAGCACAACATAGGTTTGGAGTCACAGCACACAGAAGAAGCAAATCGGAAATACAGATATCACATGCTTCGGCCTCGATCTGGCCCGCGGTGATGTAATAATAATCATCATACATCTGGAAAACACACTGGATGAGGATGAAGAAGAGGATGTGAAATACTGTTCTCGAGCGCCGAATACATCCATCCTGGATTAATATAGCCCATCGCTTTCTAATAGATTCTCAGGGACCAGGAGAGAGTGCGCGTTTTCTCAACGCAAAATGAGCAGCGAGGGTGAGATGTTAAATCGAGAACTGTCAAAGATGTCTGACGAGGACCTGCTGGCGTGCTCCAAAGAGGATCTGGTGAGCCGGCTGCGCAAAGAGGAGTCGGAGAAGATCTCAGCTCTCATCCAGCGCGGACGCCTGATCAAAGAGGTAAATAAACAGCTGCAGGGACACCTCCTGGAAATCAGGGAACTGAAAGTCATCAATCAGCGCTTGCAGGAGGAAAACACGGAGCTGCGGGACCTGTGCTGCTTCCTCGACGACGACCGGCTCAAAGTCAAGAAGCTGGCCCGGGAATGGCAGCTCTTTGGGCATCACGCCGCCAAAGTGATGCGGGAGGACCTGGGCGGATACTTGAAGAAACTGGCCGACCTGGAACGCATGCAGGACGGACTGGTGAAGGAGAATTTGGACCTAAAGGAGCTGTGCCTGGTACTGGAGGAGGAGTGCGTCAGCAGGAGCGACTCCAGCCCCGGAGGCTCAACCGAGCTCAACCTGCCCTGCATGGTGGCCCGAGACCTGGGAGATGGAAGCTCAAGCACAGGCAGCGTGGGGAGTCCAGACCAGCTTCACCTGGTGTGCTCACCCGACGACTGATGTCAGCATCCCACCGCCCCCTCCGGCCTCAACAAGGAAACCATCAACCAGGACCGATGGAATGGAGAAACATGCGTGTGTTGCCATACAGTGAATCAGATAGGTGCACAAGCATTAGGGCTCTCGAAATGCTACACTATTTATGTGCCACTCTAGGTTTTGAACTGAGCAAGGACTCTGCCACTTACAGAGATTTTCATGACTTTCACAGACATTTAGTAGACTTTGCCAGATGATAATGTATCTAAATTTTACAGTGTTTTCTAATGACTTGTTCTTGTTTTTTTGGGGGGGGGATCCTCCCTTTTCAGTGGTGTGTTGTTGGGGGGAAATGGGACCAAAAAAGTGGGTCACACATAAATTTATCTCATGCACTGGACTAGCCTACACTGGTAGAAGCCTTTTTCTATTGCACTGGATGACATTATCATGGATCTTTAAATCGTAGATCTAAAGATGAATTTCAATCCAGTTTTGAGCCATATTTAGTCCACTGAATTCCAATAGCACTGAAATAGATTAGTTGTTATAAGAAAAAAAAGAAGAAAAAGAAAATATTTGATATTTGCTTTTGCTAGATGCCCAATAATGTGTAACATTTTATGCACTCGCTTCCTCAGGGCGGGATTGGAGTGCCATATGTGCATGATGATTGTCACAATTTGTACAGGCCTGTTAACCAGTCTGATGTAAAGCCCTTCAGGTTTACTGTCGTGCATAATGTACATGTGCTAAAGCCTGGGCAGAGCCAGCACACTTCTTAAGGGTTGGGTCAGAAGTGGCGGATGTCTTTAGACCTCACTCAGAGTTGAACTGAACATGGCTGAGACATGTTCAAACCAATCACTTTTTTAATCTTAACTGGAAAACCTTTGTATCAAAATAACTGGAAGGTCTACAAGTTTGACTCATTTCTATTCATGGACCCGAAAGCCAAGCTGTTCAGATTCACTTGTATTTCTTTTATTATTATCACTATTATTATTATTATTCTGTTGTTGTTGATGATGTTCAATTAGCATATCACAGAATTTGGTTCAGTTGGCGACGGTCAGCTTTCTCTTCTAGAACTCATGCTTTGTAATATTAGGGCTAATCTTAACTTTGACCCTTCTTTATCTTGATTTGTCTGTATTAGCATTACTAACCGATTTCTGTTAAAATCATAGATAATGAACATGGATTAGAAAAGATTTATTTTGTTGTTAGCCGTTTACTGGTGGGCTATGCTCATAGTGCATCGAAGAGCTTTAAATACAGTCGGTATGACACACAGTGGTGTTCTGACCTTTATTGTGTCTTTGACTTTGTACAAATGAGCATTTACATTTACATGACATAGGCAGGCAGAATGATTCCTGTGCCTGCTCTTTTGCCCTTCGTGTCTGAACTGACTGCACTTGATTGATGCTCGTTTCATGTCATACGGCCTGACTTTATGGCCGTTCATCAGTTTTATTTTTGGATCCCGATTTGGACAGTCTGTTGAGCTGAAGAGAGCAGTAATGCTTTTACCCACTTAGTGATGCACAGACCCTCTTTGACAGCAGAGTACATACAGACTTTTTCTTCCCTCTCTCTCTCCCTTTCTCTCTAACCTTATTTTAGAAGAGAAATCCAATGCCCTTTAAGCCATGGACATATTAGCAAGTGATTCATTTTTTTTTCCGGAAATGGAGTTACAGAGAGCACTGCGTTCAGAGTTTAAGAGTATGAAACGCTGTTTCAGATGGATTTGCAGAAATCCAACTGCCAGTATTATTTTAAATTTAAATTATTATTCGTGGTATTTTAGTGTTGAATATATACCCACCAATTGAAATGGTGAGTATATGCGATTGTATGTTTCCCCATAATATGACACCATCACAATTTTCACATTCTTCCTTTTATTTTTTCTGAAGTAGTACAGATTTGACAAAAGACAAAAGTAAGGCACTGCCTACCAACAGTTCATTTGTCAGGTAAAAACATTACCAAAAATATATTATGCTCTCAAATAAATATTGGGTTCTATAGCATGTATTTGAACTCCTACGGCCCAGCCTTAGTGGTCAATAATTTGCATAGACAATATGATTTCATTTAAAAAGACATAGAAAAATAACAAGCTTTTAGCTTTAGGAATTACATTTCCTTATTTGTAAAGTGTCACATTACAGGATCTAACAACGTAACATGTCATTAATTTAAGTTACTATTGTATGGCAATGCAAAGCAATATTTAGTTTTTAGATATAACAATTCTTATAGAATATATTCTGCATGCAATTCTTTCTTTAACAAATGTACCTTAAAATAGTCCTCATGCCACCTTATAGCTTTAAATATAAAGTCTATATATTTATGATTCTATAAAAAGTGTAACAGTCATATCCTGATAATGCCACTAGTTGTCATTTTATGCAAGTACAGAAACAAACTACCTAAAGAGGTGAAATGAAACAAACGCACAAACTGTAGATCATTTTGAAATGGTAACTACAATCATATTTCCCTTAGATCCTTTTGTCATGCACTACGACTATGTGAGGACTGAACATTAGTGTTTTGCCAGAATCACAGAACAATCAATCACAGTGTGAGAATGGTTGGCGAGTGCAGAGAGTGATCCGATTGGTCTCCGCTGCTGCTGCTGCGGCGATGGGCTATCCCACAAGGCTGAGGGGCTTGAGAAGGCTGGACACTCCCATGATGATGAATACCATGGGATGAGGTTGAGGCAATGGTGTCTAAAGCAGCAGAGGGATAAGTGAAAACCATCCCATATGTAATGGGAGTAAGAGAAGGAGTAGAAGTGAGAACGGGAGTGTGGAGTGACTCTGATTCTGAGGCGACAGTAGAAGCTGCAGACACTCCCTTGGTGGGGATGGTTATCTTAGGTTTGGGCTTCTCCATCTTTACTGGTGCTTTTGGTGAAGGCCCCGGTCTGCTGCGATCCTCTGGCTCTATTTTAATGCCTCCCATAGATGAGGGGTTTGGATCAGAATCTGAATCAGATTCTATTTTGCAGATGGGACGGTGGGCCTCCAAGACTAGCTCCAGCTTTTCTTTCTCCTTTTGTAAATTTGCTATTTCCTTCTGTAACCGGGACTTTTCATCCTCCAGCTCATCAGTTTCCTAAAACAGAGGAGCATAAACACATAAATCTTCTCATCCTCAATCAAGACCATTACATTATTAGCGCCAAGGGTAGGGTATTTTTTTCACAACGTTTACTTACGCTTTGCAGTGAATCTGTCAGTTCTCGACGGCGATTGCGACATTTTGCTGCTGCCAATTTATTCCGTTCTCTTCTTATTCTGCGTCTCTCCAACTCTTCATGGGATAACTAAAACAAGGAAGAAGGTAAAAAATAGGACTAAGTACAAAATGTGCTCAACTTCAGGTCTGAAAATGTCTTTTTTGCTGTAGCAAACAGTGTTTTTAAAACAAGAGAGAAGCAACTTGATAAAGGAGAAACACCACCACCATGTGTGCGCTTTAGTCATCACAATCATGGTAGCCGAATAACCCGAAAAGTCTGAAGCTTTTTTGTCTTCGTAACGCCCAAACCCTGTATGAAGCTTGCGCCCTAGTGAATAATTGCTGCTGATCCAATATTTCCCGCCCTTTCGGGGTGATGAGTCACGCTCAGGCCCCTAATGACTCAGGTATGAGTCATACAAAATGACTTGCCCCTGTGAGTCACATGACAGTCTACTTCCTGTACCATGAAATTATCATTCGAAGAAAAAAAAAACTTTTACACTGTCCTATTTAAATGGACTGTGTTAAAAAATACTTAACTTAGCAAATAGTGTGTCACAAGTGTGTCAACAATTACTCAAAGTAAACATCAATGTACTTTTGCCTCAGGAAACTAGATTTGTCTTTTTTTCTAATCTTGAAAATAACAGGAAAAAATTGTAAACAAGATTTCTGCTCATTTGTAATCACTCTATTCCAGCGTATAAAGGAAATAATAGTTGTGTCAGAGTTTCGCAGGATGTTACACATTAGTTTCACAAAAGTGATTACGCCACTGCCCGCACCACACTAATTGAATCTCCACCTCAGGTTGACAACTTTTTAGAATAATAAATATGGATTTTTCTAAAGGTTCAAACAGTTTTCTTACATGTTCATCATTCCTACGCCTTGTGGAAGTTGTGGTGTTTGCAGCTGCTCTTATGACCCCTGGTCTCAGAAGATGTGACTGGGAGGGTGGCGGACCAAGCGACCGAACCCTGGAGACACTTGGGTAAGGAGGGACTGGAGACCGGGAAGGCCCTGGTGGGTGCATGAAGGAGGGCTGGACCATCCACTGCAGGTCCTGGTTGGAGGTGATGGCATTGAGGCTAGGTACAAACTGACTGCTGCCAGCCATGGTAAACTTCTATAAAAAACAAAAAAACAGATATTTCAAAATTTAATCCATTTGAAGTAAGAAGGCATCTATGAAAGAAAACCATAGGAATAAAACAATCACATAAGGTTTAAGTACAGAGACATGACAAATAATACTTGATTCATTGCGTTAAGTATTGTAAATGATTTCATTATAGAGATAGAGAAGTATAACAACTTAGACTATATACTTGACATAACATTGGTTGTAATGGGATCCATTACCTCATTTGCTTGTATTTTAAGTTCACATAGTGTGAGACAAAGTTGACCTCAGACTACAGTAACCTTTAGCTCAGTGTCACCTGGTGTTACCTACCTGCTCCTGTTGAGTGCTTGTGGTGCTGGAGGATCCCAATGTTACAGTTCCGGACCCGGATCCTGTGTAGGACGGACTGCCTCTGTCCTGATTCCCAAAGCTTCGATACATGTCTTCCGCTTTAAAATAACAAGATAATCAGCTCCAGATCTTCAATAAAAACCTCACTACTCAAAAAGTTTCGTCTTGAGTCGAGCGTGTCAATTCAAACCCCGGGTAAGCCCACCTTATTGCGGTAAATTGGTAGAATCCAAACGGTTTCTTCTTTAGGGGGGAACAAGGAAGGAAAAAGTCGAGTCGTGTTTCAGTTCGGATGAAAACTTCCCAAAATGACTGTCAGTGCATCGTATCGTACTTAGTCATACACCTAAAAACCAAAGTCTGGAAACGATTGTGAAGTTGTAAACTCTTAAAGCGCTGCTACACTTTTGCCACGCCCCTCCGCGATTACGGGAAATAGTGAGGTCTGGAATCTCTCACGTACGTTACCGAGTAATGGCGTCATTGACCATATATGGAGAGAGTTTCCTCTTGAGAGTTGGACAAGGGATTCCTCAGTCATAGACTTCATGGTCTTGAACGTTGTAGTAACTCGCCTCTTCTCTGTTCTGTGATTTTTCAGTGGCGGAAACTACTACATTTTCCTGTTTCATTTGAAGTGCAGTTTCCTTTAGAAGTCCTTTTGAAGGTAAAAACTGAATTTGGAAAAAGTAAACAAAAATTTTAAATTGGTCTGCTTTTTGTAAATTTTAGTATTTCTTCTGAAAGGGGGAAAAAATGATTTGAGTGATTTGCTGTGTGAGATTAAAAAAACATACACAGACTGTTTTACAAATGATAACAGAGAGATTTCTTTATAGGTTTTCTTACAACAAATGAAAAGTAGTCGTAGTAGTAGTGAAGTAAAGTAGTAGTAGTGATTTTAGAGGCAGACACATGTTTATGTCGCATAGAAGCCTGTTGAGTGTTGAAGTGTCAGGTCCAGAGGAAGACCATAGGAAGACATAGTGAAAGAGGATATGAAGGTACTGTAGTTGATGTGAGAGTAGATGACACAGAAGACATGGTTAGATGGAAGCAAGTGATTCACTGTGGCGACCCCTGAAGGGAAAAGAAGAAGATTTAAATAAATAAATTACTCATAGAGTTAGTTTCTCTCTTTGCCTATGGGAAACTTTAAAGTGGTGGAAGTGATGTACAAACAAACAATAATTATTTATTAAATATTAATTATTATAATATTATTATTGTAAGAATCATATTTTTTCACATTTCCATTTTAGAGAACTGACCACAATAATTATATTTCATATAGTGAAATAAAATCTGACTGAGGTGGCCTGATGAGGCTTTCCGACAGGATGATTTGTTTTCAGACTCTACAGGAAATTTAAAAGTGGGGCTATGTACTATATTACTACACTACACGACACATTACTTTGTAAAACCCAGTTATTTTAGAAAAGTGACATTTTTAATGAGAAACAAGCATTAATAAATAAATAAATGAATAATGTCATGTCATGACTGGATGGTTTTCTTATGATATTTTAAGCAATCACAAGTAACATTCTCTAACCCCCCCCACACACATACACACACACTCTTACCCTAGTTATGAGTACAACTGTTGTATTTATACTATACAAGAAAAGTTACCAAATATGCGATGAGCTGTGAGTGAAGTTGAAAGCATGTGTGTAATTGTGTTGAGGTTTTGGCAGTTACTCTTACTTTATAACCACATCAGTGTGCATTCATGCCTGTGGAGATGAGTCAGTCACCATTCACAGAGCGGCTGAATTATTTGGCCATTCGTCCCAACAACCGTTTTTTTACTTGCCAGCACAATATAGTACCTAGTAAAGATTGAAATCCTCTGGGTGGGTTCAGCGAGCTTAGTCTGTCACAACAGCTGCTGACCTTGCAGTCCCTCAGGACAGAGTTCCCGGCAGAGGCTGATTTCTCCTGTTGCTGACTGTTGCACTCATGTCTCATATTACTGTCCGTAGTTGAACGAACAGGACTGTCAATTTAAAGATTGTGTACATGCAACTGATGAACAAGAATGACATTGTACCAGTAATAGCTACTCATTCATTTATTCAGTATCTCATTGCCATTTTCTCGGACTTTATTGCCATCTGTAGTTTGGAAAAAAGCATCTCAGAATAGATGGAATCGAATACAAATCAATTGTTCTCCAACTATAGGTACAAACAAAGAAAAGTCAACTTGAACTGCAAAGACAGTATCACTACAAAAAAAAACCTATGTGGTGGAAAATAAAGAAAGAGCAGATTAATCATCACCTATTTAAGAAATGAGACACTGAAACAACTTTTCATCCCTGTATATTATATCTGAAACATAACAAGTGAAATGCTTTTAACAATGAACTGAAACTGCCAGGAGGTATATTTTTAAGACTTGTATGGCTCTTTGACTCATCTCGTTTCAGGTTCCAACAACAATATACGCTGTAATAATAAAGGACCACATGACAGATGTTATCTTTTTCAATGTAACCATATCACATGAAGTGATTGTGGGCTAAAGGTGAATGTCAGATGAGTAAAACTACAGGAATGTAATGATGACACACTTTCTGCTCTGTAATGAGACATGCCAGAACATGCCAAACACCTTCCGTCCCACATTACACATTAATCCCATTTTCTAATCCCAGCTGCTTTTCTTTCATCTTTGATATCAACTACAGCAGTTTTATATTTATGCAACATACTTACATACTTTAGGTATATATTAACAATATTTCTGATAGAGTAAAACATACCTTTGTGTTTGTATATATCAATCAATCAATCAATCAAATTTTATTTCTATAGCCCTTACTCACACAATAGGTCTCAAAGGGCTTCACATGAC
>JAPTHA010000002.1:10041104-10058010 GCA_029814585.1 Gymnapogon annona
GCTGCGCGTCAGACAAATAGGCCAGTAACGCCCCCCCGCTCGTCCCTCAGAACGACTTGTGATATTAAGTCGCTACAATAGTTATTAAGAAGCAGTCACTGTTCATTGGACATAGAAATACGTAATCAGAATAATAAAAGTATTTTTTGTAGTTCATAGCGGACCTTTGGAGGGCCATATTCATATATTAATGAATAATTGCTTTGCATCTGGCCTAATCAGAAGTTCGGCTACAAGAACTGTGTGCTCTTGTGTTTGCTGATTTTTATGAATGGGATCTCTATAATGCCTTGATCTTGAAACCACTTGAAACCTTGTTCTGGCTTCAAGTGCTTTTTATTTTATATTTCATTTATTTTTCATTGGACAACATTTCAGTTATATTCATAGAAAACAAGATGACCTCTCCAACCCACCACAGCAGGGTCAGAGACAACAGACAACAAACACCCAGATGGAAGGAAGAAAAAAACAATACAGATACACCGACAGAGACAAAAACTGACATATGAAACAAGGTCAGAGGTCAAATACTATGACCTCGAATTTGTTCATTTTTATGAATGTGATGTCTATGGAAGGCCTTGAGAGAACATGTCCATGTTTCAAGTGTTCACTTGGACTCAGGAATGAACAGATATGATTTAGAGGTTAATTGTCAATATCACTGACCGAACAAACCTTAACCTGCTGCCAGTAAATTAGAGAAGTATTTGAATATCTTATGATACAAAATTCAAAGGAGTTAAGGTATCTAATTGAATGGTCAGTTCTTTTGTTATAATTGTAATTTCATTTGTCATACAGGTACAATGCACAGACACAGACTGACCTCAAAACAAGAAAAAACGTGTTGTACCAGGTTACAGAAGAGTTGTTCTTTACCACCTATTGTACCTGGAGAGCTGATGAATAATTATTAACAGGTCTAATGAATATGGGAAAAGTGTCCAGTTCGACATTTAATATTAGTAATCTAAAAAATATATTTTTCCTGACATATTTTCATGTTATTTTCCTGTATTTACACAGAAACAACGTATCATTTCACAAAAATATAAATAAGCTAAACAAATACAAACAACCTGAAATATAAAAAAAAAACCTGAAAAACCTTCTGAAGAGAAGTGAATGTAATTTTAACAACATTCTACCATGTTGGTAAATGTTTTGTGAGAGTTTTTAGGTTGTTTATGTTATTTATATTGTTTTAAAGGAGCGTTTGTAGATGTAAACAGTTTCATCCTATACGGAAAGTTTGGAGTTGCCATTATTGATATGTAATTCTGTTAATATTGTTCTGGCCCCGCCCACTTCACACCAAATCTGGCTGAATTTGGCCCCTGAACTGAAATGAGTATGACACCTGGTCTGAGGGGAGCTGTGAGGTTAACATACTGTATGTTTCTGTGCGAATTAGGTTGTTCGCTTTATTTTGTTTTATTGTTGTGTATGATCCTGTGGCTCGGGAATGTTGTCTTGTGGTGTATGTAACTGTGATATTGTCTAATAAACATTGTAAATAAATCGTACTAATGTGATCTGCTGCCTGTGTGTGTGTGTGTGTGTACAGTTGTTTTGTGCCACGCAGGCACAGAGACGTCAACCAACTGCAGTGAATGGGTGGGATCAACCCGGCCGGGCTCATAGCCACGTAGCTAGCTACAAACGTTAGCTGTGCAGGTAAGTAGAGTCTCCTGTCCTCGGACAGTTCACTATCGCAACATTCGTCAGGCAGATTTCGTGGATATTATCGGTGCTCTTACCTAAATTGATTATATCATATATATCCGTTGGGTCCGAGTGTCTATTGATACATTTTGCTAATAACGTAGTTAGTATTGCCTGGCTAAGTTGCTAGCATTAACTGGGAGCAAAAGTGACGAGTATCAGCATAAACATATTCCATGGCTGCATACTGGTGATATTAAGTAATGCAAAGATCTTGTAATAGACGTAGGTTGACACTGTGTTGCCAGGCAACTGACCAAGATACGGGTAAATCAAACGTATTGAGCTAATGTCTGGTGGTTTTTATTTTAAGCTAACGCCAGCCAGCGACAGTCGCGATGGACTTGCCACATCATGGGTACAGAGCAAGTAAGTGGAAAAAACGAATCACAATGTCACTCACGATATTTGTGACATTTTGCCAACTGTTTACCCGTACTGTCTATTTCCTGTTTTGGGGGTAACACTTTAGGGCGGTTCAACGTAAAATAAAGTTTACGAATCTGTTGGTGTCTCATTGATTTAGAAAGTCCGTAGCAACATTAATCGAATCTCTATGATTTAACATCAGTTGTTTGCTTGAGCCAGACAAAATATTTAAAGAATACATCTGTTGTAAAATCTGCACATTTTGGGCCGTGTGATATGACGTCCATATGTTATATTGTATGTTTATCCTGTTCGGATAACTGTACACTTCATCAAATCAGCACATTTCCATTAAATTCAACGAACTACTAATTCATAGAGGATTTCAAATGGAATGTTTTACTTTTGAGATACATTTGTGGTAATATTCTATGGTATTCACTACAGGAATTTAATACCTTCTTCATTTTTTATATAAATAAATGTATGTATGTCCACTTTAGAGTAATCTAGCGGGGACAAAATATAACAACATGCATAATTAAAAATACATTTCTGTTTTAATTTAAATACACACTATATGATTCATCTTGCTGATCTTTTCCACAGCTAAGCAGAGGGCTCGTGCAGCTCCTCCTCAGGCAGATCCTGTCCTTTTTGAAGACACCAGCTCCTCTGCATCAGCCATGAATACTCAAGGATATTACACTCCTGGGTACAATATGGGAGCACCCTCATCAGACATGCAAGGAGGTCCTGGCATGAACAACCTTTTTGCTGACCCAATGGCAAATGCTGCAGTGATGTATGGCTCATCCTTAGCTAACCAAGGAAAGGATATGGTAAACAAAGAGGTATGAACCTTCTGTGAATGTAGATGAGTAGTAGCATGATTAATAGCCAGATGTAATTCTAAATCAGGTGTTAATAGAGACAGTGAAAACAGAATTGGCTCTAATTCAGTATCCACTTGGATATAACATCTGGTTTGTCACAAAAAATTTTACATGAAGTCATGAGTCATTTCTAATTTTGTAATTTTTTTATCCGTAATTAAACATATCATCAGATTCTAAGCAACAAGGTTGATAGAATAAAAAAAAACATTTGGTGTAAATGCAGACAAACAATACATCTTAAAACAAGTTGTGTGTGCACAACCATACAGTACGTCTCTAAAGATACTAAGTCAACCACATGAATAATGTGACAAGACCAACACATAATTTTGTTGCGCATATTTTTCATGAAGTTTACAATTTTTTTTAAAGCAGCATTTATTATCTCAGCCATCTCCCCTCATGCTCCTGCTATTTAAAATAGCCAATGTAGCAATGTCTGAAATGGCGACTATTGGTTTCCAAGTTATATTCCAAAACCAGTGGGAGATGTTACAGTGGCCACATCTAGACAGTTTAGGGGTGTAATCAATAGGAAGGCCCTTGTCAGGATGATAAACTTGATATTTGCCAGCAAAATGAAGCTTTTCTTGTCATTCTATCGGAAGTTGAGAGATACAGATTTTACATTTTAATGCACAGTTCTGTATCTCCATGCAGTAAGAGGACGGATCTGGTCACCATCTGGCTTGTGCATCACACAGATGTATTTTTTCAGTGAGTCAGCCCCTCGGTAGAAGGCTGTCAGCTTTTCTCTGCTGCCAATTTACCTAGTAATATTAAGAGTCTTACTCAGTTTCCTGCATCTAGTGTAATTTACTCTACTTTGAATTTCCTTTTGCCTGAAGATGGCACATAAATAAAACATGCTGTTCTACTGGATTGGAAAATGTGATACAGGGGTTGCTTGAGGTGCAAGTGTCACGTCAAAGTGATGCACAAGCTTGAGGGCACACGTGGCCTTCCAGATTTCTAACACACCTTGATTAAGTTTGGCAGACGTACTTGTGATGCAGTAAGAAATTATTTGCTTTCCTTTGTTTTCCAGATCAGCAGATTCATGTCTGTGAATAAGCTGAAGTACTTCTTTGCTGTTGACACCAGATACGTACTGAAGAAACTTATGATCCTCATGTTCCCTTATACACATCAGGTAATCAGAGTCATCAAGCTTTATTCTTCGTCAACACGCAGAGCAACACTAACAGTTGATACAAAAAGACTGGATGCTATTGTTCTCTCTTATCTTATTTTCTAGCACTTACCATATTAAAATATCCAAGTAAGATAATCAGCCAGTTAATCATATTAGCGTGCAGTGATTGTTGGTGTGAATGTGAACGAACACTGAACTCCCACACAGTTCCCACGCACTTTAACTCATTCAGATTGTAAGTTAAGCCACACTCACATTGTGTACCTGATGTAGTGCAAGCTCTCCCTGCACGAACAAAGAATAACACTATCTTCATAAATGATATGTAATTTGAGGTTGCTGGCAGTGCTGTGTGTGAGAGGTTTGCTTTATAAGGATCGAAAGCTTTTTAAGACCATTTATAGATAAAACCTTTTGCTGTACCTCATTCTATCTTAAATACCACTTGTAAAACCATTTCACATGTGTTAGTGGACTTGCTTCTCTTGAAGTTAAATATAGTTATTATCTGAGTAGTTAAACTATTTCCTGTAAACCCTGCTGTTTCATGTAACAGTTTCTCTTTCATGGGACACTTTTAAAGACCTGATTCAGAGCTGTTGAAATTCACAATGTGTTTTTGTGATCTTTTTAGGACTGGGAAGTTAGATATCATCGGGACACTCCGCTGACTCCAAGACAGGATGTGAATGCACCTGATCTTTACATACCAAGTAAGTTTGACAACATACAAATAAACATTGCAAAAAACATAAGTCAATACTGTCTTTATCTATATAAAATTTATGTTTATGATTTTTTTTTTCTTATGTTCACTTTTTTCAAATCATCACGTTTGTAATTTACGTGATAATTTGTAATTTAAATTACGTAATTTAATTATCACGTTTGTAGACTTGATGACTAAAGCTGATCCTGACATCTGATGAATGCATGTACATTTTGTTCCTTAGCAATGGCTTTTATTACCTACATCTTACTGGCTGGAATGGCCCTTGGCATTCAGAAAAGGTGAATAATATGTTTTTCTCTTCTTTCTTGTATGACTCACAGCAGATGAGTAATTAAAGGTCTATTTAAAAAACTGATTCTGTTGTGTTTTACAGGTTCAGTCCAGAGGTTCTTGGATTGTGTGCCAGCACTGCCCTCGTGTGGATCATCATTGAAGTGTTGGTCATGTTGTTGAGTTTGTATTTGCTCACGGTGCACAGTGACCTCTCCACCTTTGATCTCATTGCCTACAGTGGATACAAATACGTTGGGTAACTGTTATTCTAAATCTAAATTCCTGAAATTAATCAAAACTGTTATTTTTTAGTCTGTGACAAATAATTTAAGTGCATTAAAACATCAAAACACACTGATGAAGAAAACTGTAGGAATAGAATTGAATAGAATTGACTTTATTGTCATTGCACTTAGGTATGTAACAAAATTAGATTTGTGCTTCTTCAGAGGTTAATAGAAACTCAATATATTTAGTGCAATTTATTCTGTATTTTACTGTTTTTCAGGTAGTCTTACACTGTGTTTCTGTGTTTGCTTCAGGATGATCTTTACAGTGCTGTGTGGCTTACTGTTTGGCAGTGATGGTTATTTCGTGGCTCTTGCCTGGTCCTCTTGTGCCCTTATGTTTTTCATTGTGAGTATTCAAGAATCTTGCAAATTTCACTGCTTCATGATGAAGAAATCCATACAAATCCACAAATTACTGGTAAAACCTTTCACAACTAAACATTTATGTAAATGGTGACCAAATTGGGTGCTTGGAATAGTCTTCCTGTGACACAAGGGCAGATTTTGTACTTCAAAGATGAAAGAATATCGGAAAAACATTGTAAACAACTGTGTAATATTAGGGTTATGGTATATTTTTAGCTCTCAAAAGGTGCTGATATAGTATGAAAAGATAATTAATTGTATTTCTTATGTAGGTCACAGAGTTGCTTTTGTTTTCAATGTCCCATAGGGTATTCAGAAGAGAATAACAAACAAAAAATTCATAGTAATGAAAATATATTAATAGACACCATTATGTAGTATATGTGTTGAATATAATTACGTTTTTATGCAGTAATGTTAAACACAAATTCATTAAGAGTTGTGATATGTCCAGTGAAAAAAATATCAAAAACATTAGTCTGACAGTTACACCAGGCCTCTTGTTTCAGTCGTCTCAATCTTGCTGTAATCTCCACAGGTCCGCTCTCTGAAAATGAAGATCCTTCCCTCGATCTCAGCAGACTCCATGGGAACTGGAAGTGCCAAACCTCAGCTCCGACTTTACATCACAGTGGCCACCGCTGTTTTCCAGCCCATCATTATATACTGGTTAACCTCTCACTTGGTCAGGTGACCGTGAGGCTTTGAATTGACCTGAAGTCCATGTGTGTGTTGGACCCAAAAAAGTGTGGTTGTTGTGTGTTTGTATATCTGCCTTTATATGCTCTTTTGTCAGAGATCTCAAAACATGTAGACAGTGTTGAGCGGCTGTGTGTGTTCAACTTATCTGATGAACATGTTCGGAGTGAAATTATTGCTGCCATTTAATCAGCTAAGTGGGTGGATTCCATGTGTTTCTGAGACAGTAAAAGTCTCAGAAACAAACTTGGATGATGTCAGTGTACAGTCATCCTGACCTGTTTTGGCCACGTACGTTTGACAAGGGCTTTGATTGTAAGGTTGTTTTGATTACAACCCAAATTTTAATTTACTTTTATATGTCTTACCAGTGTTTAAATCATACTGCCACCCTGCACACATCCACAGACTGAAACACACAAATGATCCATTTGTTGTACCGCTTTTCTGGTACGGTAATGTTCCTGTATTATCTCACTTTTCTCCTTTGAGTCCTGGACTTATTTATCTGAAATTGAATAAGCATGACAATGGTTGGACTTTTTGTAGGAAATAAATATATCTAGCTTTGTGTATTCAATTTGTACTTTTGCTCAACTTTATAAAAAAAAAGATTCTTTTTCTGCTCTGATCTGAAAGTAAACAAGGAATTTGAACATGTTGAATGTATTGAGTCTAAGGCCAAAAATGTTGTTATGGTTTTTGAAGTCAAAGTCTCAGATATTTATTTTGGTTTTAAAATATTCTTTATGGCTAGAGCATGACCAACAAGCAGTTTAACATTTAAAAGGCCAAACAAGTATAACCATGTCAACAATGTGGAAAAACTGAATAACAGCTAAATATTCACATGAAGGTGTTCTAAAACTGCAAGCATTCATACAATTTATCATCTATTAAAGTTTAATGTAGAATGCCATGAAGTTTTGTAGATGAGCAACTTGATATCCATAATATATATTTTCTATTTTGTGTAACACTGGACACAGAAGCAGGAAGAGAGAAGGATACAGAAGACGGGGTTAGATGGAGGCAAGTGATTCGCTGTGGCGACCCCTGAAGGGAAAAGCCGAAAGAAGACTGTCTGCTAGAATGACCCAACGTGGGAAACAGCTCAATCGTTGTTGACATGCTGGTCAAGATATTGTAAATTTGATTTCGTTTGAAACACGACTTCTGTGAATTGGTGTGTTACTTATTTTGTCGCGTGGTCCTAAAGCATTGTCAGTCTCCTCATTGGCTGCTCGGTGTGACAGTATATAATTATTGCGGGAGCGCGCCCAGGGAACGAGCAACCATGCAAGCGTCGTTTTGGTTTCCATGGATACGGTGAACGACAACAGAACGTAGAAGGAGAGAGGGAGACCTCGACTCTACTTTCTAACGACAAATTCACCATCGATTTTTAGAAATAGGTGGATCAGAGGCCGAGAGCCCTCTGAGTCGGTGTCCCGGGGTCGTCCGGTGAGTATCGGGTTAACTTTATTCAGGTGAGGTGCGCGGTAATAGCAGCCAGGGGGTTACCTGGGAGAGAAAAAGGCGGCTTTCTTGACTCAATGAAACTTTAGATTCTTCCGCCATTTGCCCACAGGACAGCTTTGTAGAGCCATGTGGCATCATACACACGCACACTGACGCTCAGTGTGTTTCATTTCACAAGACATTTATTGGAGTTTGTTGAATGAGTTTGATCGATTCCAGCTCAACTGCCCAGGGTCTGCGTGTATGATTGCAGAGGACTTCACGGTGTGAGTGCACACACACACACACACACACACACACGGTGGACTTTGTACGTCTGAGTGGTTCATCAGAGAAAAACAGTGGCTAACATTTAACTAAACCAACTTGTTCTGTGTTTTCATCTTTTTGTAAAACACCAGATAAAGAAGTTGTATATTTTGTTTTTTAATTTTTATAATATTTTGATTTCCTATTAGACAATATCACAGTTACATTCATAAGACGACATTCACAACCCACAATGGCAGGATCCAGAGACAACAAAACACACACATAAGACAAAAAAAATATTTAGGTTTTTTTGTCTTATGTGTTTGTCTTAAGTGAACTGGGTGAGGGTTAGTGTTTCTGTTTTTTATGTTAAGCTATTGACAGCTATAAGAAAACAAAAGAAAAACACATGAACAAGTAAACTGGGTTAGTGTTGGTGTTTCATTTGAGTGTTTGTGTCTATAAAGGTTTTACAGTTTTTTCTCTCCGAAGCTATCAAGACAGATATAAGACAAAAACAACAAAAAACATAAATAAGTGAACAGTGTTAGTGTTTGCATCTATAAATGTTTTTGTTTTTATGTATGCTATAAGACAAAAAAACAGGAAAAACAAAACTAAGTGAACTGGGTAATGTTTAGTGTTAGCATTTTAGTGTTTGTATGTGTACATTTTTTTTTCTATCGAGCTATGGCAGACGCAGAGGTGTCAAGCCCTAGTAATTGGGATGCATTTTTGTGTGGTCTCTCAGCAGTGGTGCAGCTGAATGACCCTGGACTAAACCCCCTATAGGAGAGAGATGGAGAACAGCTCTCAGACACTGCCGTCTCCTTTCCCACATCCCCCCACACTCGGAGGGTCTTCACCTCTCTACTCCTCACCCCAGCAGACCTTCTCACATGGTGGAGTTTCTCTCCCACTGTCCCCCATCTCTTTCCCTCCATCCCCCACCTCGCTGTGTCCAGTGATCGCTGAGTCTCTTCACTCTTCCTCCCCTCTTTCACACTACCCACCGTCTCAATGCCTCGATGGACAAAACACACAGTACCTGAGCTTGGCCGACACATCAGACCAAGATGACCTGACCTGCCTGAGCTGGCTGCATCAGAGGTGTAACCTGCTACCACCCTTCCATCCCCTTCCCAAAATAACACCACTGCCCCAGCTGGAGTCATGTGCACCAGCTCAGCCCTCTTCTCCCGCCTCATTCAAACCACCGTACTCCTTCAGCAGTCTGATCTTCATGGCCATAGAAGATTCACCAGACAAAAGGCTGCCAGTCAAAGACATCTACGAGTGGATCACCAACAATTTCCCCTACTACAGGACGGCCTCTGGAGGCTGGAGGAACTCTGTCCGCCACAATCTGTCGCTAAGTAAAAGCTTCCAAAGGATTCAGAGAGACAAGCATCAGGTGGGTACGAGGGATGGGCTTTTTAATTACTCTAAAATAATCAGTGATAGATGTTGATTCAAGAGCTCAACCTTACATGTGCTCAACACCCAAATAAAGATGATAATGAAAAACTGACCAACCAAGGAGTGGATGAATCTGGTTCATTGCTCCCCCATTGTAGAGCCTTGACCCCCCAGCCTTAAGTTCTAAAAATTACACTAAACAAAAACCTCTATTGCCAAAAGAATAGATTGTAATAGTATAGAATAGTTTATCATCATTACATTGCATACAATAGAATTAAATTTAAAAGCTCTGCCCTAGTCACACATACCCACACACACACTTAGATGCTCATGCAGGCAGATATTGAATACATAATTAATACAGTGGTAAAGTGCACGAGAAATATCATGATAGAAAAAACAAGTCCATGGCCAGTTAAGATAATGAATAAATAAATAATAAATTCAGTGGTAAAGTGCATGAGAAATGTCATACAACGCAGTGATAGAAAAAGCAAGTCTGCGCAGTTCAGTTAGTGGAGGTGAAGGGCCTCTCAAAGTACTGAAATAAAAGATGAATTAAGTAAAAAATGATAATTCTCAAATTAATCTCAGGGTCCTTAAATACTTAGCTCCACCCCATGCGGAGGGGACCTACTCTGTGCCACACACACGCAGGCACAGTGTGAGTGTAGGGACAGTCTGGAGCAACAGAGGTGCCCTGCGTTCACCAGGTGAAGTCATTTTAACGCATGAAGTTAAAGTCAAGTTAAATGTGTAATGAATGGAAAGCACCAAAGGCGACGTCCCAGTACGTTCATTCATCATTAGCCAAAAGTGACTCAGGCGCCAGTAATTTCTTGGAGCATTTTCTCTTTTGGTTAGTCAGCTGATAGTCTATGAAGCGTTGAGATCTCAGAAAATTTTATGTTTGAATTAGAGTTTCACTGACGATAAACCATAATAAGCCTGTACAGTTAACCCAAGTTACAGTTCAAACAGGTTGCAGTTTAGGTCTGTTATAGTTAAACCAGGTTACAGTTGCACCAAGTTATAGTTAAACCAGGTTACATTTAAAGCAGGTTATAGTTAAACCAGGTTACAGTTATAGCAGGTTATAGTTATAGCAGGTCATAGTTACAGCAGCTTACATTCTGACTAACAAACTGGGAAATTAACAAATACAAGGAGAAAAATACAAGGATTTTAACCCTGAAATGTTCATATCTTGACACTTCCAGGCCACAATTAAAAGAAAGAGTATAAGTAACATGAGCAGTTATATTGGGAAAAAGATGAGGAATGAGGAGGAGGAAGAGATGGAGACAAATGAAGGTGAAGAAGGAATGGTAGAAAAACCAGGATGGCCGGAGCTGGAGAGGGTCGACGAGAGAGGAACAGAGAAGGAAGACGAACAGAGTGAAGGCACAGAGTCAGGAGACGCACCCTTGTATCACCTGGACCACCTGGTATGGGTTCATTACCAGTATAGATCCCACTGCAATGACATAACTTGGTGCTCAGTTAAATAACCTGTTTTCACCAAAAGCATTTGTTATAATGTTAGATGTGTAAAGCTTTATATTCTTTTTTTCATATTTCGTTTTTTCCTTAAGACAGTAGTACAGTTACATTCATGCATTACAAGATAACAGCCCACACGGGAAGGGTCAGAGACAGCAGACAATCCACCCCCCCAAAAAAAGAAAAACATTTTTTAAGTGAATCACGTGAGTCACTGAGAGCTAGGCTTTCAGTGTAAGCTTTATATTCTTTTATCAGCAATTATGATAAAACTAAAGGTGAAGTAAATCCAGGTACATTGCATGACAATTTAATGTCTAGTTTCAAAGTGTTATTGACTCCATATGCGATTCCTTTACAATTGACAAGTTTGGTAAGGTTTACAACCTTTATGTGAAATGGCAAAAATTGACAATAATAACAAAGAGCCAGCAGTGAAAAGGGTGTCAATATGGAGCATCTGTTTGGAAGAAAAAAATACTCACCAAAAAACCCCAGTAATAATTTTAAATAAAGCACCACTGTAGCCAATGACCCAGAGAGCCATCAGTGGGTCACAATGTTCATTTTATAACCGGGGAAAGGTGTCATTTTGAGGATGCAAAGACTAGATTAATCAAAATTATTTAACAAAGTTCCCAGGTCTATATCCAACATTTAATAATACATTGGATAATGTAATAGAGACTTGGCTTTATTCTGTTCTAAATTAGACCAGTGTAAAATGATCTAATGTGATGCATTATGTTTTAAGTGTGCGTTTGATCGTTGGCATGAATATTTGAAGTAACGTTGTGTATGGGTTGCAGTCAGTGGGGAAGGGCTCCCTGTGGTGTGTCTGTCCCGAGTATCGACCGGCCCTCCTCGAGGTACTGAGGAAGACCCACAGTTATCACAGCACCAACAGCAACCTGATCAACAAACCTGCACTGTGAGTACGATCACAGAAAAACCCTCAGCCACCAATGTCCTCCATAAACACCTGATCATTCACCTCCTTTAACTTGAAGAAATATTAAACATTAGGAAAGATAATGAAGTCAATGTGGATAATTGACATGTGTGATTAATCATCTTTCACTTTATTTTCTCTTCATTCTAGAAACAAATGCTCAGTCGATAAATTCATACAAATAATGAGCTGATATGTTGATCGTAATTATTATCTGTTACGTTCATCTTTTCTTTCTGTGACTATTTTGTATCTGTGTTAAAATGATGCCACGGTCCCATTTACCTGTTGGTTTATTTAATAGTTGTTACATTTTAAGTGATATTTTCTCATTTCAGTGTATTTAAAATAGCCTAAAGTTAGCTGACTGTGTGTTTTGCAGGTTTGAAGGCTCTGATTTTGGGGAACTGTCAGTCTGTGACCCGATGGAGATCTCAGGTTTGTTATTTGGAAAACTCGCAGCAGGATAATGTCACTTAATTAGCGTGGACTCTTGCATATTTATGAATTTCTTCTGGTCTGTGATATTTTATCAACGGAGTAACAGCTTTCTCTGACACTTTAATTACCTCCAGCTTTTCCCCGTCTCTGTGGCTTCCTCAGCATGCAACATTGTTCCTGTGTTTGTGGTCTGTTGTCATGGTAACAGAAGGTTGTTACCATGACAACCCAGCAACATACTAGCTAGTCTCCTTTATTTCGCCGTTTTATTTCCAAGCCCGTGTCATAAATGGAGGCGGTGTCTAAATCAAGGACATGATGCATTGTATGTAAACCTATTGCTATTAATAACCCGCTTTGTGTCACTCGTTGATTCCTTGAGATTTTCCTATTTTTAAATTTCATTCAAATTTTTTGGTCTTTTTGTCTCTTTCAGATCCTCTTTCACAGACTCTCCTCATGTCCACTTCCTCACCGCAAGACTTGACCGATGATAATCCGTCCTTCTCTGAAATCCAAACTTGCCCTTTAACCCCTGACCACGAGGAGCTTGTCACCATGGAGTCGGCCGAATACCAGCAGGAGGAGGTGTGTGAGGAGCTGGAAAAGGACCCGCTGTCAGACAGTGGCTACATTGAGTTACACTACTACCAGTCTCCGCAGTTCCAGTACCTGGTGCTGCCCAGCGACACAGAGCTGGACCTGGAGACTGTGGAGATCCTTCAGCTGGATGCTGAGGCCCAAGAGGCCGCGGGGTCACTGCTTGACCTGGCAGGAGGTGGATATTAATGTTATATTCTGTTGAACAGAGATGATGATGAAGAGGGAACAAAAAGGCCCAGTTTCCACACCCTATGCCAAGCAGCACGCTAGAGAATCCCTACTTGAATGAAATCAGACGTGCTTATATATAACCAAACTGCATTTTATCAAGCAAAAAAACATAATGAGGTAACCGTATTTTCCAGACACTTGAGCACACCTGAATATAAGGCACAGCCACAAAATTTTTAAATAAATATTTTTACATATATAAAGTGCACTGGACTATAAGCCGCAGATACTGTATGTCCGTGTTGTAACATGAGATATTTACGCAGATTTTGTAAATATATATTTATATACCTTAACTGATTGTTTCCAAACGGCAGTAAATCAATTACCAGTAATCTGTTCCAAGGCTCAAGGAAACTCCCATACATTCATACATGCACACACATTTGTGATACCTTACATACAGTACATTCATGTATGTATCAGAAAAAGAATGTTTATTCATTATTATCTCAATAGGAAGTTACGTTAATTATCGGAAAATGCAGGAATTTAGTTCTAAAAACTATAAAGAGACATTACCCCTTGCTTTGTCTCGGCTAGTCTCGTAGCTTCTCAGCTAGCTGGTATCAGAGGAATCTGTCAGAGAGAACACAATTTTTTGCCCATAAAAATCCAGAGATTGGCCACATCGTTGTGTAGGTAAGATAATTACCTACACAATTATAGTTTTAATAAGATTTATTAAAACTAGAGTAAAAGTGAAGCCAATGAATGACTATAGTAAGCATTAAATATAAAAACAATCCTTATTACATTATTACACAGTATCATGACGATTAGTTCTTTCAGCTTTTTCCCTTCTGGGGTTGCCACAGCAAATCCAGTTTGCATATTTGGCAGAGGAGTTTTTACGTTGGATGCCCTTGCTGACACAACCCTTGTACTTTATCCGGGCTTGGGACCGGCACAATAAGACACTGTAGTATCAGTGTAGCATTGTAGTCAGTGTAGCAGCAATGTGAAGGGTCTTCTTGCCCAAGGCCACATTGGATGCTCATCCCAGGAATCGAACCCCTATGCACCACCTTGGTGCCTTACCAACTGAGCTATCCAGCCGCACTATTACACAGTATCATATACACGGTTATTTAAATTGATTTAATATTGTTAAATTGAGATGTTCTCATTCTTAAAAATAGAACAAGAATGCTATGCAAACCATTGTTGTAGTGGTTAAATGTAGCTCGATAGTAGTTGGACGTAATGGCCCATTAAGACCTGCAGTATGGATTGGCTTAGAACTTAGTTGAAACTCCCTTTTTTATGTGGCTTGGCACCGGGTTTGAAAACAGGGTCAAGTGTTAACGTAAAAGCTTGAAAATATCTTTACAGACAGACTGGAATGCAAGATTCACAAAGTCCTCTAAACCAAAAAACACTACAATAACAATAGTTGCAGAAGAAGAATGTCCATATTTAATACAGTCCCCAAATGGTGGAGCAGCTGCTGCTACACGATAAAGTCACATTCTGCACAAATAGACAATGGCACAGTGCATAACAAACTGAGGAAAACATGGAAAAGTACTACACAACCACAGTCTAAAGGGTTTGATCCCCTGGATGAGCGTCCAGTGGGTTGTCAGGAAGGGCATCCAATGTAAAAACTGCTGCCAGATCAAATATGTGAATTGGATTTGCTTTGGTGACCCCGGAAGGGAAAAAGCCGTAAGAAATCATCATCATCAAGTCACCCTAACATATCCATCCTGGTGTTGATAAACAAAACTCAGGCATCAAAACAGAAAATTAGGTTATTTAAGGATATGCATTGCTTTGGGCTTTATAACTTTTTGCGAGTAAATACTCTTGAGAGATGAGCATAGCTTAAAAATAAAGATAAGAAATAAATTGATGTTTGACCAATCAGCTGCTCTGTTCTTAGTCACTGACTGCACTGGGTTGTGTATTTTTGTTTTGTTTAGCTAGATGCATAAGATCAACATTTCTGATAGACTAACGCATGTATTTAGGCACTTACAATGCACATACTGAATTTATTATAATCAGGGATTGTACCTGTAACTACACTGTACACAAACATGGAAAAATGTACTCTGAACTTTTAAACCACGGGGAAAGTATTACTGCAATATGAATTAATGTAAATTGCTTTTTGCCGCCTCGGGAGGCCCATAGGACTCCCGTGGCAGTAGACGTGTACCAGGCCTGGGAGGAGTTCGGAGAGGCCATGGAAAAGGACTACCGGTCGGCCCTGAAGAAATTCTGGCAAGTCGTCCGGTGCCTCAGGAGGGGGAAGCAGTGCTCCACCAGCACCATTTATGGTGGAGGCGGGGATCTGCTGACCTCAACTGGGGATGTCATTGGGCGGTGGAAGGAATACTTCTAGGACCTCCTCAATCCTGACGTCGCATCTTCCATTGAGGAAGCAGAGGCTGGATCCTCGGAGGTGGACTCGTCCATTACCCAAGCTGAGGTCACCAAGGTGGTTTTAAGCTCCTCAGTGGCAAGGCAGTGGGTGTGGATGAGATCCGCCCTGAGTATCTCAAGTCTCTGGATGTGCAGGGACTGTCATGGCTGACATGTCTCTGTAACATCTCGTGGCGGTCGGGGACAGTGCCTCTGGACTGGCAGACCGGGGTGGTGATCCCCCTTTTTAAGAAGGGGGATCGGAGGGTGTGCTCCAACTATAGGGGATCACACTCCTCAGCCTCCCCGGGAAAGTCTATTCCAGGGTACTGGAGAGGAGGATCCGGCTGTTAGTCGAACCTCGGATACAGGAGGAACAATGAAGTTTTCATCCTGGACGCGGAACACTGGACCAGCTCTATACTCTCCACAGGGTGCTCGAGGGTTCATGGGAATTCGCCCAATCAGTCCACATGTGTTTTGTGGATCTGGAGAAGGTGTTCGACCGTGTCCCCCGGGGCATCCTGTGGGGGTGCTCTGGGAGTATGGGGTCCGGGGCCCTTTGCTAAGGGCTGTCCGGTCCCTGTACTTTCGGAGCAGGAGCTTGGTTCGCATTGCCGGCAGTAAGTCGGACTCGTTCCCAGTGTGTGTTGGACTCCGGCAGGGCTGCCCATTGTCACCAGTTCTGTTCATTACTTACATGGACAGAATTTCTAGGCGCAGCCAGGTGCTGGAGGGGGTCCGGTTTGGGGACATTAGGATCTCGTCCCTACTTTTTGCAGATGATGTGGTCCTGTTGGCTCAGTCAGACCTGGACCTTCAGCATACACTGGGGAGGTTCGCAGCTGAGTGCGACGCTGCTGGGATGAGGATCAGCACCTCCAAATCCGAGGCCATGGTTCTCGACCTGAGAAAGGTGGTGTGCCCTCTCGGGTTGGTGGGGAGTCTTTGCCCCAAGTGGAGGAGTTTATGTATCTCGGGGTCTTGTTCACGAGTGGGGGGAAAATGGAGCATGAGATCAACAGGTGGATCGGTGCAGTGATGCGGTCGCTGCATCGGTCTGTCGTGGTGAAGAGGGAGCTGAGCCGAAAGGCGAGGCTCTCAATTTACCGGTTGATCTACGTTCCTACC
>JAPTHA010000002.1:10058110-10072660 GCA_029814585.1 Gymnapogon annona
TTGTACCCGGATTGTTTTTTATGCTGTTTGTGTGTGTGTGTGTGTGTGTGTGTGTGTGTGTGCGTGTGTGTTACTAAAACCTAAATCAATATCTCAAAGGGAAATTACTTGAAGGCTCTAATAAATCTTACATTTTCTTTAATTAATCTAATCTGAAAATATCCTAAACCAAAGTTCTCCAGATCCCTCCTTACATCAACATTTTTGTTACGGTAATTAAAAATGCTTTATAAAACAATATCCTAAACAAACAAAAAACAAACAAAGATGAATGTACCCTGAATTGTTTTTGATAATTTACTTTTTTATAATAGTTTAGAATTGTTGTTTTATTGTGTTGCACTTTTTTTTGTAATGTTCTGCATACCCGCCCATTGATTTAATCAATATTTGAATTTGTAAAATATAGACTGCTTCTTTCTGAAAAAAAAATACTGCGTCTTTCAACCTGTTAATTTTGAATGAAGTTAAAAACAAAACCCGCTGTAACTAAAAATTGACTTTGCCACCTAGTGCTTCAAAACCACAAATACGTACAAGAAGCATGATGCCCTTCATCGGCGGAAATAGGTTAAATGTAATTTGTTTGTATGCAAAACCCCCAGATTCCATGTTTTACAACACGAAGGTTACACTGTCTAATACGGAACTGGTGGGCAGTTCCGTATTCGTAACTGTACCTGAAAACTACATTTTCCATCATCACCCCGAGACGTTGGCATACCGGGCAACGTAGTTCAACACACACTAAAAGCGCAAACAGGAAGTTCCAATGACACTACATTTCCCATGAGGCGCATGTACTGAGTACGGAACTGTCATATCTGCGGTGGAAAAAACTTCTCATGGTTGTTTTTCGTGCCAATGTAGAAAAAGTTGCGTTTTAGTCGCTTCTCGACTCTGTGGAAGCCGCTTCAAAAGATCTAAGGTAACATTTTACAACACGCGAAAGCTAAATCATGGACGTATTTACAATCTCTATAATTCAAGATGCAAAGCAAATCATCTGTTGCAACTTTGTTTTTTTTTAACACGGATTGAATCCTAGGGGCTAACAACGTTTACACGTTCACGTTCCTCGTATTTGTGTGTAACTGCATTGCACATGGAGGCTTAGACTACGGTGATTAAGTAGATTTCGTGTTGGTGCTAGATTTTGTGTGGGTAAACAGCTTGTCATGTTCGTGCAGGTTATCGTTAGCTAAATCTGGTCACATTAGCATTAGCTGCTGAAGTCCAGCATCTGTCAGCTACCCTCGGAAAAACTGATCCAGAATGTGTTTACGTGGCGCACTGTTTACTCATAAGATTAACATATCTGAAAACACATAGCTTGGTGTGATCGGTCTCGTCCTTGCATAGTTTTCTTTCTTACATTCATAACGTTCAGCTTTCAGAAACGTCTGGCATGCCTTGTCTGAATACCACACCTTGAAGTCTGTTTTTAGTGAAAGGTTTTTTTTTAGTGAAAGGTGCGGGCAAGTTTGGAAGCAGCCCCAGATAAATGAAAGCTCCTCCCTGTATTGCTCATCATGGGAAAGCACCCAGTGATCTCTAAAACGCCAATTACGAAGTTCATTCGAGGACTGAATAACACCGATTAGCTTTCATAAACTACTGTCCCAAGGCGAAGCAGCATGACACACTCGAGCACACGATGAGGCTTGGTGCGTGTCGAAATTTCCCTCAAAGGTTATTCACTCAAAGATTAAAAAGATCTGAGCGGTTTGCACCACTTAAGTCCAGGACTTTAGTACATATTTCAGATACTTATACAAGACCGGAGTGTTTTCATTGTACTTCATCTCAGGGTAGACATTGTATTTTCTGTTCCATTGTGTGTGTGTGTGGTGGCTTCAGTTACAATTATTCTTCCTACAGAGTGAAAACCATGAGTTTGTAACTTAAGTAAAGTTAAGTGATTACTTGTTTGGCTGTTTGATTGGCTTGGAGAGAATGGGGTATGATGAACCCCACCACCTGTATCTAGGCAATGGTACACATTTGTTGTCATGTCACCACAAATTCTGCAAACACACGTAACTTTATTGTTCTTGCAGTTCAGGGTAATGTGATGAGTAAACTTTCTTTACAAAATCAGTTCTTTGCTTGTCAAAGTAAATTTTTACATGTCCGCTACAATGTTAGCTCAAAGCAGAGTTATACAGGTTCAAAACATGTATATTGTACGTGTTGGGGATTTGCCAGCATATTTAACCACTATTTATCTTAGTCTGCATTGAGAAACTGGGCTGCTTTTTCCTAAATTGTCACTGTGTGGCCAAAGTGAGCCAAAGACCTTTCAGTATATTAAGCTTGTGATTCAATTTACCCCACTAGGAGACATGAGTTACATTATGTATTACAGCTTAATCAGTTTATTTTAATGTTGTATTAAATCTTTTGTCCTTCTTAACAGTTTACACATTGCATAAAAGTCATCCTGCCAAGACAATACTGCAGAAAGACAGACTGGGGCTCAACACCCCTTGAGGAGATGGTGCTGGAGAAGCTACCTCAACCTCCAAAAGGCTGCAGGAAATGTACTGAGGCTGACTGTAGAGTAGTTGGTTATTGAGTGTGAAAGTAAGCCAAATTGACAATCCAAACTCAAGCTTCAATGTTCCTCACATTTCAGTCAAGTTGCAGAATTGTTTTATAGTGTTGTGTTACTCAATACAGAGTAGCCTGCATTCTTCGCCTTGGGAAGAATACATCTACTAGTGAGGTGTCGGGTGCCTTACCATATGATAAAAAAATCACACTTTTTCTGAGTTATGTACTTTATGTACTAAATATTAGATGTACTGTAATACAACCGTAACATCATGTCAATCAGTTATATAATAACTTAAGGTCGCTATTTAACAATATAAGGTTTCTTTAATTGCAGAAATAGAAAAAAGTAACACAAGTTCTGTTGTAAAGGCATGCTTTGTATTGAGTGCAGCTAAACAGAGAAGGTGTGTATAACATACAAAATGAAAATCATAATTTTTTCTTCAAGGAGTCTCAAAAAAATAAATTACAATGTTGTCATCAATAACCACATGCTGACTTATTGACCAAGTCTTGCAGCTCCACTAATGTTCCTCTGATGTCTGTTCAGTTACAGTGAGCAGTGCAGTGGAAGCATGGTGCACAAGCCCAGACCAGTGCAAATAGTTACAGTGGATAAGGAGGACCACTCCTTTAAGCTGGACACAGAGGCTTTGGCTGAAGTTTTGTTGGCCCCTGAAATCAGAGACAAGCATGTTGTGGTGCTGTCAGTGGCTGGAGCCTTTCGGAAGGGGAAGAGCTTCCTGCTTGACTTCATGCTTCGCTACATGTACAGAAAGGTGAGTCTCACCAAAACATGAACTTTGAGTGTCAGGCTTCTCCAGACGGCACATCACCGTCCCTACAGCTCCACTGTAGTGCAGTGAACATCACTTCTCCAAAGTGTACCTCGAGATGGTGAAATAGTTGAGCAATAGGAGGAGCTGTAAAATTTAAAAGCTTTTAATCCAAAACATGCAGAATTCCTAACTATCCATTTGTTGGATGCTAAAGCATGTTGCTTGAATGCCTCTCCCAGCTTTAATATCTGCTCTTACAAGATTCCTCAGCAACATTTTGTAAGAATTTGGTTGTTGTTTTTGTGAAGGTGTGGAGGCTAAATGTCTGTAGCTGTTAGTTTCTCACGTACTTTGTTATTGGGAAACTAACCATGTGAGTTTTGCAAAAAAAAACCTCCTTCGCCACCACTACACTAGTGAGAAATGGACTTTGTTCAAAATAAAAAAAGTAGTTGTCACAATCCTTATAGACTCTAGCAGGTGTTGTTGGACGACTTAGATTTAGTTAAAGTAGTGCTCCATTTAATGTACTGCAGCATTTGAAGTATTTAACGCATTATTCAAATTTAGTTTTCTTCCTGGCTGTATGGCTCTGTTGGGAAGGCACCGGGCTGGTGCATAGGGGACCCGGGTTCGATTCACGGTATGGGCATCCGGTGGGTTGTGTCAGGAAGGGCATCCGATGTAAAAACTCCTGCCAAATCAAATATGTGAATTGGATTTGCTGTGGCGACCCCGGAAGGGAAAAGCCAAAAGACATCATCATTCATATTTAGTATTCAAAGCCTTAAAAAAAACGTGAGTTGAGCTAAAACAGTAAAGAAGGAAATACTTCACTTCGGTTTTTAATAGTGCGCTGCTTTTCTATTTCATTAAGTGTTGTGACATCTGACTTTAAGAATTTTACAAGCTCAAATGAGTGGTGATCGTCAGGTCAAATAAATCTGGTTTAGAGACAATGCCTTTTTTTTCCTTTCCTGGCACTAAGCTGTTATTATTCAAGTATGAGTGTGGGTGAACTGCAAGGAAACTTTTGTAAAATGCTGTGTATTTACTACTGTAACTACATGTAGTTCACTGCCTCACAATGCTGTGTATATTTAACATCAACTTGAAAAGAAATTATATAATGTCACTGTTTGGCTTTGGCTCCTGTAAATGAGTTTGGGAAGAAAATAAACAGATGATCTGCAGCGTGTACAATTTCTGTAAATAATCAGAAACGGCAGCAAATTAAAGCTTCATACTGAATTTATGTATGTAATTTTGATTTTGTGACATTGAGCCAAGAGGTTCTGCCACTGCAGAAGTTGGTGTACTCGTATGTTTTATATTGGGACTATTTTTCTTCAAGAAGTTCAGGTTTATTTGAAAAAAAAAACTTTCCTTCATAACCAACCCAGTCTCATTTTTGACCACAAAAATCACTGAATCACTCTTTCACCAAACCATGCATCCCTGCTTTGTAACTGTGTCTGTGCTTTATTTAGCAGAGCCACGTTGATTTCCAGCCAAACCTGTACTTCATAATGTCATTTCTGTTGCAGGGCGAGGAAAACTGGCTGGGTCAGGATGATGAACCACTGACTGGATTTTCTTGGAGGGGGGGTTCAGAACCAGAGACTACAGGCATCCAGCTGTGGAGTGAGGTTTTCCTCGTCGAAAAGAGTGATGGAAGAGAGGTAGTCTGGTTTCAAAGGCTGTTGTGGCTCTTGACTGATTTACCTTTTTTAAATGTGTTTATTTACATCTCTTACCATTTAAGTTATTTGACAGATTTATTCTGAGATTAAAACAGGCCCCAGCATGAGCTGTGAAGATTTGAAATGAATGAAAAGATAATTGCAGATAATGTTGGAACATAGTTGGAGTTATTACAAATCCAACTCAACACTGTTTTTCCTGCTTCCTCCTGCAGGTGGCAGTAGTGCTGATGGACACTCAGGGAGCATTTGATACCGAGTCCACTGTAAAGGACTGTGCCACCATCTTTGCTCTCAGCACCATGACCAGCTCCGTACAGGTGACTTATGTACTCAGATTATCACATTTTTTTGTTTCTTATTTTGCGTCATTCTTGTCAGAAATCCTGACATTGTTTTCCTCTTGTAGATCTACAATCTGTCTCAGAACATACAAGAGGATGATCTGCAGCAACTACAGGTCTGTTTACATGGTGGACAATCAACCTTTGAATTGTTGATAAAACTTAATCCCGCATTGTGTTTTTACTTCTTGGTGTATTTATTCTTTATGTTTATTTTTCCACATTTGCCTTCAACTAACAGCTCTTCACTGAATATGGTCGTCTCGCCTTGGATGAAATCTTTTTGAAGCCTTTTCAGGTAACTAGACCAAAGAGTTATTTGATCAATGCTGTTTATTAACATTAATTGAGCGTGTCTTATTCTCTTGTGTGTCATATTTTACACAAACAACAGTCTATCTGATTGTGTCTCTTTTTTATTTATAGTCTTTGATGTTCCTGATTAGGGACTGGAGTTTTCCCTATGAATACACCTACGGCTTTCAAGGAGGCAATGAATTCCTGGATAAGCGATTACAAGTATCAATACAATTTTGCTGATGTATACCACAAATATGACATATTTAAAGTGACTGAAGTAGTAGGAATGTACAAAAGGGACAGTGGAGGTTTTTAAATCGACCTGACAATTAATGTTGATGTTTAATCGAAGGTTAAGGAGAACCAACACGAGGAGATCCAAACAGTGAGGGAGCACATCCATGCGTGCTTCACCAACATCTCATGCTTCTTGTTGCCTCACCCTGGACTGAAGGTTGCCACCCACCCTGACTTTACAGGCGAACTTAGTGGTATGTTACCAGATTTCCACACTCAAAACACAGTGATTAAAAGAAACCATTGTTTTAAATATAAATAATGAAAATAAGTGTATGAGATATTTATTAGTATTATCTCTATGATCACATAAGTACAGGGCACAGGTGATGTATGGGTGTCTACATTTTTACATTTACACTATTTAGGCCTTATTTATATAGGCTGTATTTATAGTACTTGTAATATTGTTAATATTCTTGTTAAAGCACTGATTCTGAAGGCGCTGTACAGTTATATTCCAAACTACTAGACCCCTCAGATAAAAGAAGGAATTTCACCTCACATACAGTCAGCACCATAAATATGTGATACCCACATTGTCATTTTGCGTGTGTATACTACCATGATAGACCTTCAGCTTTAATTAAAGGGCTTTAGCAGAAACATTGCATTAACTATTCAGGAAATATAACCATTTTAGGCTCAACAGTAACTGGGAAAACAAATGGCTTCATGTACAACAATGTCCAAATATTTATGGAGTAACTCTGGAGTTGTTGCTCTTGACCTGCCTTGATTAATAAGTTTGCATCCAAAATGATGTGTTAAAACCAATTTTTCTCACTCCATATTTGAACTGATTATGTTTACTTGGGTTTGCTGTAGCTTCTGTGCTGGTACAGAGTGGGAGCCAAGCTAAACACTGTATACTGGCTATGAATAACTGCCCATCAAATCGTTATATCTGCATCATTTTAATATGTGTACTTTAAGAAAAAAAAGATAATAAAGCCTTGTGTTGATTTTGTTTCTTTTCATGTTCTTTTATTTCAGATGTGGCAGCAGAGTTCAAAGAGGAGTTGAATAATCTGATTCCTACTCTTCTGCATCCTGACAATCTGGCCGAGAAGGAAATGAACGGAAACAAAGTCACCTGTATGGGTTTGCTTGAGTTTTTCAAGGTAACATGTCCTCCATTTAAACATTTATTTGGGCCTCTGCAGTGCAGTTTGTCACATCTAAAAGCACAATTCTTGTGTTGCCAGGCCTATATCAAGATTTACCAGGGAGAAGACCTGCCACAGCCAAAGACCATGCTCATGGTGCAGTGCATGTTTGAATAAACCACAACCTAGTCCATCATGGACAATTGTGATTCATATACCTTATTATTGTTTTCCACTGTGTTATGGTTGGTCCATGCCTGTGTGTTTCTATAGGCTACAGCAGAGGCCAACAACCTGGCAGCTGTGGCAGCATCCAAAGATCAATATTACAGCAACATGGAGAAGGTACTGTACATGTGATGATTGGTGTTATGCATTCAGTACAACATTTCATTTTATATTTTCTATTATTCAGAAAATGGTTTGTTAACCTTACAGTGTTACTTTAATCACATTAGAAGTAATCAAGAAATCCACTAATGTTCATATATTCTTGATAAATGCTATGTTTTAAGCTTTGTGGTGGAGACCTTCCGTACGTGTCCCCTGAACATCTGGAGGAGAAGCATCACTTTTTCTTCAAAGAGGCTCTTCACCTCTTCTCATCAACCAAGAAGATGGGTGGACAAGAGTTTTGTGACCGTTACCAAAGCCAACTGGAAAAGGAACTGGAAGAAATGAAGATTTCATACAACAAGCACAATGAGGTAAGAAGTATAAATGGACCTTGTCTTCATTCTCCATATGTATTGTATGATATGCATGGGTGATTTTCCTGAAAACGATTACAAAATAATTTGCTATTCTCCTTGTTGTTAAAGTCAAAAAATCTGTTCAGCGCCTTCCGGACCCCTGCCATACTGTTTGTCCTGGTGTGCCTCCTTTACGTGCTATCTGGAGTGTTACTCTTTATCGGCCTTTCCACCTTCGCCTTGGTGTGCGACTGCACTTTGGGTCTGGTGATGATGGCCATGCTCGCATGGGCCTTCATCCGCTACTCTGGCCGCTATCACCATGTTGGAGGAGCCATTGACCAGGCTGCAGGTGTTGTCCTGGAGCAGGTAAGAAAAGAATGAGGCAGGCTGGAACATCTAAACACATGTGGAATATTCACACAGAAGGATTCAAGAGTCATTCAACAATTTAAATCTGTACTGCCAAATTATCCCTAAATAGTGGTTTTAAAAAAGCTCATTGAAATTCTTATGCTTTCATGACAAGAAGTAGGACAGAATAACAACATTGCAATTCACTATTTGGGATAGAAATTTGTTCATATTTTTTTATTTTCTCAAACATTAAAACGGTAACAGTTATTGCTCTCTGCTGTATCCAAAATGTCACCAAACACACACCAACTCTTTGAAACTACATCATTATTCAGACTGGTATTGCAATTCAATTAATTGTGAAGCTTTAGTAATGAGGGAGTCTTTAAAACCGTCAGCATGAGTCTATTACAGATACATGAGTTTGTTACAGATACATGAGTTTGTTACAGATACATGAGTCTGTTACAGATACAGTAAAACATAACAGCGTCATCTGTGTCGTTCATAAGTGAATATCACTGCTTGCAAATAATATGTCCTTTACTAAATCTCTGCATCTGTAAGGAATTAGATCTTACGTAAAGAATGTTCACGTTTAATGATGTAATGTTCACTTGAGATTTTAAAACGGTATGTTGGAGTTATCACTTCTTTAGATTAATTTTCTCATTAAAACCACAAGAGGGAGCAATTGCAAAGAAAAAGAGAAACAGTTTCCAGCGCTTTAAATGTATTGCATTAATCTTCACAACATTTCACTTTTGCTCTAACCATTACCTTTAACTCACAAATTAACACATTGTGTCTTGAATCATCAGTCAATAAAAAGTAAATAATTAACTTTGGAATTTAAGGAAATTACATTTGTTGGTATTCTCTATTTAAATGAACACTTACTTTTTTCACTTAAATCAAAATGTAACACTGTTAAGAACTCAACAAACCACACAAACAACTTCAGGTGACAATACTGAAGCTTTTTTTTAATTCTTGGGGCTAAAACCAGAATTAGCTTGACTGACGTCAACCACTGCCTTTCATGACAGAGTTCACAACTCAGTCAAAGGAGGGTTAGCAAATGTCAAAACAAGCACTTCACAGTATGAAGTAGGACTGGGCGATTTTGTCACCCCAAAAAATCTCAGATTTAAAAAAAAAAAAAAAAACTCGATTCACTATTCGATTCGATTTTTTTTCCTGATTTACAAAAACATAACTGCGGACAAAGTTTTTTCATAAATTACTTATTGGAAAATCTTTTTTATTCATTTTTGAATTTTACATCTTGCACAGTCTTGGACAAAAAAAAGACAGTTTTGTAGCGTGAAGGGGATTTTGCAGTACAATTACTCCATAAGTATACAGTAAAAGTACTTCATATTTTGTGTGCTGGTAGTATATGAGGTTCTAATACAATCCAATACATTTTCATAAACTACTTATTGGTGAATCTTTTTTTTTATTCATTTTTTAATTTTGCATCTTGCACAGTCTTGGACAAAAAAAAGACATTTTTGTAGCCAAAGGGGATTTTGCAGTACAATTACTCCAAAAGTATACAGTAAAAGTACTTCATATTTTGTGTGCAGGTAGTATGTGAGGTTCTAATACAATCCATTCCATTTTCATAAACTACTTATTGGTAAATCATTTTTTATTAACTTTAGAATTATGTATCTTGCACAGTTTTAGACAAAAAAAACACATTTTTGTAGCCTGAAGGTGATTTTGCAGTACAATTACTCCAAAAGTATACAGTAAAAGTACTTCATATTTTGTGTGCTGGTAGTATACGAAGTACTATTTATTGGAAAAATTAAGAGAAAACGCCTTTTAAATTATTTCGGTAAGTGCTTTTATTTTTAAATGAAAACACAACGTATCTTTACATTGTGTTTGTAGGTGTTCTGTAAAACGCAGCATAGTTCATAAGAAACGTTCAGTTTCTTATGAACGTTCACGATTCAAATTGATTTTTTGCCCAACCCTAGTATGAAGGCAAATTAACTATTTTGTCTTTGTCTCCGTTTCCAGGCTACCGTTGCATTGAACAAGTCAAGAGGGACAACTGTTGCTGATGAGAAAAAATCCAGTTAGGAGTTCGGATCCTTCATCTCAACGCAATGCAAACAGCACACAAGCACATATTCAGCACTAAAGCCTTACCATGTCACCCAAACACAAACATGCAGCTAAAATCCATTGGCACAGGGTATAAGTATGATGCCAACTCACCAGCGTCTGTTACTGGTGCACATGTTTTTATGCCGGTGGAAATCCAGGCTCCTATAAACTGGAATGACTGGATTCACTGAAGCAAATTCAACCATAACAATCCCTCTCACTGTTAAAGTCTTTAATCGACACTGCCATTACGTTTACAATTGATCTTAAAAGACAGTTTGTTGTTTACCTTTCCACCTATTGAAAACTTTATATTTCAGTTGAATGCTTTATACTTGGGTGAGTGAAACACAAAGCTTCTGCAGGAAATCTTTAAAATAATAACTCAAAATGCGGGCTATTAAAGCATAGACATTTATATATTTTATTGCTTTACATTTTTACTTTTGTGGCCTTAAAACATTCCATTCTGGTTGTAGATTTGCTTTGTATTTGATAGAGAAAAAAAACGACTTTTTCTTCAGAGTTGAACTTTAAGAGGTGAGCATATGCACTTTCTATAGCACAGCAGGATTTGGAAACTGCATAAAATAAACAGGAACATCTTTTGGTTTCGATTGCTTTGCTCTTTGATCTGTTGTAGGAATACTACGTTTGGTAGATTTTGATATAATACTAAATACCGATACTTGTGAACTGTGTATTGTGACATATATTCTGCGAAGGCTTCAAATTCCAAAGTATGTTATGGACCTTCAGAGTGTTCTTTCCTGATGTAATACATGGCGGAAATGGCGATGACCTGTGGTATTAGCTGCACTGTGAGAAAGCATAGTAGGGATCTGTCTGGTATTTAATGCTTTCATTTTGTCCAAAACGGCTTATAGTGTAGCCAGTGAACTGTACAAGAGGCTGAACTTACTGGGTTTCGTTGAAATTACCACTGTGCGATGTCCATATTAGAACACTACACCAGGATCAGAGCACTGCTTTGAATGATTTACACAAAGATAAGACACAGGCTGTAATGAAGTTAAATTGTGCAGTTCATGAATTTGAGACAATCTAAAAGAAGTGGCTTAGACTACAATCTAACCACACCTTTCCCAAACTCAGATGGGAACATTGTACCACATGGTGCTCCATCTCACAGTGACTGTATGATACTATAGGTGGCTGATACAACATGCAGGGCCAACGCCCACCGTACATGTACACAGGATAAGAGACTGAGGAATCGCAGTTTGTTGTTTTGCACATTCCTTGTTTCTTGTAAGACGAGGAGTTGTAGATGCTTCACTGCACTTACTGTTGCACTCCCCTCTCCTCTCTTCAGTGCTTTTTTGCACACAGCTTATTCCAAATGCATGCAATATTGTTGTAACAGCAAATGAAATGGTCTATTTCAGGGGTATGGTGGCCTTGACTTGAGAAATGCAGATTTTATAAACAATAAATAGCGCTCAAGGTTGTTTATGCATCTGCCTCCTTTATTTCTGTAAACCTACATACTTGGTCTCTTATTTTTCCTCTCTCTTTAAGAAAAAGCTGGTGTCTAGTGCCTGAAGTGACATTCATTAGAGACGATAACTTTAAGTAACATTTAATCTAATATTCAGTAAAATTGGACTTCCAATTACTATTCTATTCAGCAGCCTTTGAATATTCACTAGTTTCATTGTCGCTAAGATTGTGTAGAATATGTACCATTGCAACTAAACCTAATTTAGTATCTAAAATTATTTTGAACACTAGATTAAAACAGGATATATGCCAAATAGTCAATTTTATTTCATTGATTTCAAATGGATCAGTGTCTACTGAACTGTACTCATCCTGAAATTCAAATACTTGGACATTATAACACAACACATCACTGCTTAGTGTTGCTCCAAAAATCCAGATCCAAAATATCACAAGATACACAATGGACCTTTGAATCTCCAGGCTTTTTGTGGATTATATAATCAGACTGGCATAATTTGATAAATTGTGCAGCTTGACTTTCAAGGGACTCTCTTAAACCTTCACTGCTGTGAATAAATCTATAGAGCCAAAATGAATCAAATAAATTCCAGCAGTTTTACAACCAAAAAGTAATCTGTGGACTGGTGATAATTATATACATGTTATTCTGTAATACGTACTAGAGGGTAAACTAGCACAAACAGCTGTTCGAGTGACATGAAGTTCATTCTCACAATCACTGTTGCTACTTAAAACTAGAACTGGCTTTGCTTCAACCACAGCGTTGCTCCTGACAAGGTTTTTAAGTTTCTTTTCCTCTTCCCAGGCTACTGGGAAGCATTACTGATACAGAAAAAAATACAGTTCAAGTAGCTGGTGATGCAATGTAACCAGTGCACAAACATATCCAACTTAGTCTTATACCCCCAAGACACAAACATGCAGCTTAAGTTCACCACAGAAATACAAGTACAAAGCCAACTCACCAGCTGCTCTTGTTAGTGCAGTAATTGTTAATCACTTAATGATATGAAGTTGCACAACTTTTCTCGTTAAATAAGCATCTTCTTGAGATAAATATAGCGTGTATGTTAACAACTCTAACTCTAATCCTCAAAACCTTACTTGATGAATATGGTCTATCAATTTACTGTAGGTCAAGAAGCAAAAGTTAATCAGTTCATCAATTACAACTCCAGTTCCAAAGAATTTGGAATCTTGGGAAAATCAATACAAGGTGTAATTATGAATTGTCGTAAACCCATACATTATTCGAAGCAAACTAAAAATACTTTTAAACTGAGAAAAATTGGGTTATGGGCAACAAAAAAAGTAAACTGTAAGAAAAATTGAAGTAAAATTGTGTAACTATTTAGGTTCATTGTCAACACATCAGTAAAGTTATTGGTTGTAAAATGAGCATTTTATGGAGGCGGGGTCTCAAATGTAAAAATTGCCTGAAGTTGACTAATCTGATCGGGACTGAGGCTAAGTGGGAAAAATGCTCTGAGGTCAGGTGGATCGAAATGTAAGCTTTTTTTTGGAAACTGTACTTTACATCCTCCAGACTAAAGAGAGAAGATACCATCAGGCCGAGTATCAGTGTTCAGGCCCAAAGCCAGCATCTCTGACAGTATGGGGGTGCACTATCTATGGAAGGGGCAGGTTTTATATTTGGAAAGGCCCTGTCAATGCTGAAACGTCTTAAAAGGTTTTTAGGCTTGCATCATGTATTTCAGGAAAACGCTAAAGTAAAAAAGCTAGCAGTGCCAACATCATGACTTCATTGGAGAGACTGAGTGCCTGTCTTACATCCTCCCAAAACTCCAGCCACTGATCTCCTCATTCCCCAGGCATTTACAGACTGTTTTTAAAACATGGGATGCTACACAATAGTTCTATTATGATTTTTAGGGAACAAGCCCGAAACATTCTTCAGTCAGACCAGCCGTTGCACCGGGTGTCATCAAAGTCAAAATTACCCTATATTTTTATTAATCATTTATCTTCAACTTTCAATATGATTTTTATGTTCTATGAACTTGGGTATGGCCAAAAAATTGCAAACAAAAATAACGCAGTGTACATGCGACATCATCCCAAGTGCACAACAAAGGTGGAACTGATGAGCAGGCCAAGGATTCCAAAAAATGGAGCTTCAAGGAACCAGTTCTCAAAAGGAATCAGTTCTCACTTTCCATCCCTATAACCTGAAGTGGACAAGCCCCGTAAAAGACCAGAATACATTCATCTTCCAACCTGCTTTAGCCTAGGGTCGCGGGGGTCACTGGAGGGCTCAAGGGCGAAGGGGGGGGGGGGGGCTGGACAATTCGCCAGTTCATAACACACATACAGGGAAGAGCAAGGTGGGTGAAGTGTCTTGCCCAAGGACACAAGATCAGGAGAGAGCAGGAATCGAACCCCCAACCCTTCGGTTACCAGACGACCCTCTACCATCTGAGCCATGGCCGCCCCAGATCAGAATAATAACCTATAAATACTCCAAAACTTTATTTTTGTCTTAGCCCAGAGAAAAATAAAATCACTCAATGTAAATGATGTACTGATGACCTATTGCATCTCCATCTGGTCCGGGAGCTGTAAGGCCTCAGACTAGAAGCCTCTGAGGAGAGTGGTGAGGGCTGCAAAGAAAATCATTGGGACTCCTCCCCCCCCCCCCATCCAGGACGTTGCATACAAACGCTGTTTGGCCGGAGCTCACCACATATACTCTGACTCCACCCACCCCCATCATGGACTGTTCTGTCTGTTGGCGTTGGGCAGGAGGCTGCGCAGCATCCGCTGTAGAACGGCCA
>JAPTHA010000002.1:10072760-10085993 GCA_029814585.1 Gymnapogon annona
AATTCTATGACATTTCGTTACCAGATTCATTGTGTGTGTCTGTGTAATGACAATAAAGGAAGTCTAAGTCTAAATAACCTGTACAATCTGAACCTGTACATGTGCAATTTCAACAATATTATGTCTCAGCTTATTACTAACAGGCATAATGTTGTTAAAATATTAAGAGTTTGAAACTCTCTGTTTACAGTTGGGTCACTCCACAGAAAACAGTAGAAAACAGTGGCAGAAAGATTTAGGACAGGAAATTGGGGATCAGATACGGAGATCTGCCATAGCAAATACACTGACCATCCTTAACAGCAATACAGACAGAGAAATGCAGTTTAAAATAATCCATAGACTGCACTGTACAGTGTACACCATTGTTAAAGAGCAAGATAAGTACAATATCCCCCACTCTGTATGAAATGTAATTTAGAGCCTGGAACTTACATGCATATGTTCTGGAATTGCTTAAAGATTCCGAGTTTCTGGGAAGAAGTGAAAAGTAATACAATTAGCCTGATTGGATACAATTTGGAAATGTCTCACATCCAGTGCATACTGGCAGCTGATGCGACGAACACTAAAAATAAACATAATGCTAAGTTGATTGAAATATTGTTGTTTATAGCAAGAAAGGTGATTGTGAAACACTGGATATCTAACAAGGCGCCTACAGTGGAGGATTGGTATGAGGAGATATGGAGAATTCTTCCGCTGGAAAAACTGACATTCACCCTACATGACAACATTGAAGGATTTATTAAAATTTGGACACCAGTGATGGACTCAAAGGATTTCTCTGGACTGGAACATTGGGGAAAAGTCTGAGATAATTGGGATATGTCTATGGGAAATGGGTGCGCCCTGTTTTGCTGTGTGCTTCTGCAAAATGTGTATAATTGGTAGAATTGGTTAATGGTCATGGTCAATTGGTCATTCTGCTGTTTTTAGTGTGTAAAGGATGATTTTTTTTTTAAATGATTTATTTTGCATTATTTTTAGTTTTATTTTTTCTCAGTTAAGTTTTCATTTGTTAAAAAGAAAAAAGGGTCAGTTTCTATAACTTAAGCTATGACTGTACTGTACAATTGTTTTTCTAAGATTCTGCAAATGAAAAGATTAAAATATATATATATATATGAAGAGTTTGGAATTGTGTTTTATTTATAGGTTATTAGGCAGTATAGATTTATTTGAATTTGGGCCTAGCATGGTGGTTGTGGCCACCGACTGGCGTATGAAGGAGTGAAAATGGGTGGATGTGAGGCCAGTGTAAAGCACTTTGGGTACCATAAAATGTGTAGAAAAGGGTTAGAAATGTAGTCCACTCCATAGATAATTTATTAATCCAGAACGAAATTGTGCTGGCACCTTCTCTAGCGGTATTAAAGTTAAAGAAGTGTGGTGTGGTAAAGCCAAAATCGCAACCAGAGCAGAAATAACTGGGTCTGTAGTGTATAATAGCCGGGACATTTATATAAAACTGGGCAGTGCTTGTTGAAAGTAGGTGAAGTCTTTGTGTTTACAACCAGAGCGCCTCGAGACAGACGCAGACATACAGTCGAGCTCTAATCATTGACCTCTGCAGGGCTGTCGCTGCTTCCTGTTCGAGCGGAATGGCTGACTCCGCAGGCCCGTCGGATGTCACACCCTCTCCGTGCCTTTTCATTCTCGCACTGACCATCTCTGTGTCGTCCTCTATCCTCGAAACCGCACAAAAAACTCATATACTGAATTTCGTGTCGCTTGTTTCCTTATATGGTGATCGGCGTCGCGGCCCGACCCTCCTCGCGCTGTGAGCGAGGCGCGTGCACTGACCGCAGCCGCTCACCGTTCGCTTCCATATTTGGAAGTGAGTTCAACAAAAAGCCCGCGGATGGGAGGGGAGAGGGGAGGTGGGAGCTTGTGGGGTGACTGAGAATTTCCTCCATCATGAAAACCGCTTTGCGTCAGACTGGATGCTGAATGTTAGTCGGTCTGCAGCCGCTTTTTATCGGGCCCCTCACGCCATTAGCGTAATGATTAATAGCACGTGTGCGCAAAACCCACACTAGGATTATACTGTAGCTGCTTTATTCAACGGCTTGAAAAATAATATGTAATTACTACATACATGCCTCTTCGTTTTTAACTTGAAGCCCCTGGTGTTTGGGCCGAATGATTTTTATTGCAACTGATAAATCACAATCTAAAACCCAACGATGCATTATAAAATGTCAAGTACAATTCAGTTCGTCACTAAGCATTCGGTGGTTTATTACAATACTCCACTTAATTCCCACAATGCTCTGCGCTTCACATTAGGTGTGCTTGATTTGTTCGAATGTGCTGGCCGCTGGAGGTGGAAGTAAAATTATTGAGAGACACCAACAAAGAAAAATAAATTACTAAAATGCTGACATTACTAAATATTTCTGCAAATTAGAATCACCTATAGGCATGGCCAATTATCAGTAGTCTACGTGAACAGAAAAATATGCTGTTTTAAATGCATAAAGGTCAGGTTTATTCATCTCCAAAAACAAATCCGTTTGTTATCACAGCTACTAATTTATAAATTATATAAACCAGTTAGCTGACGCTGATGATTAGTCTCATTAGTTCCTCTTCTTCCGTGTCAAAACACATCAGTCTCCACAACAACCGGACTCTCGTTGTTAAAGCGACACGCGCTCCTGCTCGTGCACCTTAAAATGTCAGGGCCGCGCGTACAATGCGCGTTCCCGCAGACCCTATGTGTGAGCGACACACTATTCATCATCACAGTCCATTCAATTTGTACTCAGACGCCGACCAACTCAGACACAGCCATGGTAGGTTTTCCGTCTTTTTCTAAAAAAGTTTCACACAATGACAATTGGTTCAATGCTAATCTTAAACAGTGACTTTGTTACAAGCCGGTTGTGTGTATTTTTTATGTAACATGAAGCCGGTTTTAACGGTTTAAACACAGCAAGCCGGTAATGTTCATGGAGCCCTTCCGTGCCGCAGCTACAGGGCCGGCTCCGCTTCTCGGGGAAACCTGTGCCGGTTCCCTTAATAAGGCATCATAACCTACACATTACAGTTCACACATTTAGTAGCTGTGCTCTTTTGATGTTTTGATACCATTCCTGGCAAACGACCAGAAAAACGCTTAACGTTCACAAATAACAGGCGCCATTTCGTTATCTGCCCGTGTTCCGCCGACAAAAGCACCGTCTTTAGAAAGGACCTTTGTTCAACGTCCACACGGTTGTCATGACGCTGCATCGTGTTTCTGTTATTTCGTCTGTGCTAGTAGAGGCTTGAATGTAATAACGGCGCAGAGCTGGCAGGTGCAGCAGCGCCCCGGGGTTCGGCAGCTAACAGTATTGTTAGCATGGCTAGCTCCGTTAGCTGACAGAAAATGACACCCATTATGGCTGGCGCTAGCTGTGATTTTGTTGTTCTTTGTCTGCTCACGGCTCCCCTGCTAACCTTATCTTAGACGCCGATTGACGGTGTTCAGTGAAATTGTACCATATTTAGTTTTAAATTATAGAGATACACAAATTGTAATCTTTTGTTTGCGCCGGAATGGCCCTGTGATACATTATACGTGAATTGACGAACGAAGGTTCAGTGTGAGCGGAGTTTTGCCTTATATAGCAAGCTAGCGCCACACATGTGCGTGTACTGCATTCACGGCCCCACCCTGAATTTGGTGCAAAGACCATTTTGTAAGGTTCCGTAGTGTAACGCTTCTGTCTCAATGATTAATTTATTGCCCCTTGCAACGTATGAATTTATCCGTGTGATTAATAGGACCTAACTTACATTTGACATTTTTTACCCTTTTGTAAACGCTGTTGGCACTGTTGAATTGTTGCTAAAGCTAACGGGCCGACATCTCTGGAGCTTCATGGTTCTGCGCATCATTTTTAGTTGCGCATCTAAATTATACACTTGGTTAAACACAAACATAGACCGATGATAAATAGTCAATATCAAACCAAAATATTAAAGGGATTAGGTTTTCTGTTCACTCGCCATCGTGAGTTCAGGCTTCCATCGAATAGCCACAATGTACGCGATGAATGTTATTTTTGGGGGATGTTTTTAATGTATAATTTTTACAACATTAAACACAAAGCTGATATACTCATCGATCGTATATACACAGTGCTGAGCCTTAAATTCAGTTACATTGCCGAGTTTGCAGATTTACAATCTGGCACAAACTTTGTTGCATTGCACAGATCCCTTTTCCTTCTCCAGTGAAAAGAATTTGATTCTAAATCCATTTGGTTATGCAGCTCATTTTTTTATCTGCACAGTCGCTTTTTTAAAGGTGTTTAGATGTAATCTGAGTCAATTTGTTATGAGTCACTTGAACCTTGACTTCTGTGGTCCAGATTAGATCAAGTGATAGGTCTGCAGTGACCCTGGTGATGTGAATATAAACAGAATAGTTGCTGTAATATATTCACTACTGAGAGTGGTAAAGGTGGACGTTTTGATTTAGTTTAATTTTAGACATTCATGTGTTGTTCAGAAGATGTCAGATGCTAATAACCATGTTGTTTTCCTCTCTAGAGAAGACAAATGTTGAGGTGTTCTCAAGTGTAATATGTAAAAAAAAAAAAAGGAAATATTTTGCAAAAACTAAACTTGAGTTTCCGACTAATTTTACTGAGACAATTAAGGATGTTTTAGTTAATTATTACTCTAAAATTCCTTGTTATCTAAAACAGGCCTTTTTACGCCCTGGGCAAACTTGCAGTGCTTGTCAGTGCAGCTGAGTTCCTGTTTCTTCTTTCCTTCCTTTGTTTCCTTTTTGTCTTTTTTTTTTTTCGATTTTTCCATTGACATGTTGCTGGTAGATGGCAGTCATCATCTACTCCAGAAGCTCAGTTTTCCTCTGATGTAGAGTCTTAAACGGAGTCAGAAGACCTGACTGAGTTTATGGAGTAGCTGTGACTCGGCTGTGTGACTTGTATTTTATAATTCAACAGTAGCTTCATTGTCTGTCACTGAGCCCTGCTCTGAGTTGCTTAATTTCTAACTGCACCCTCTCCACACGGTCATCCTTATGGCCAATACAGAGACACGGCTGTTCCTTTAATTGTTATGTAATGTTTTATACTCGGCCCAGTCACACGATATTTAGACACACCTGTTAGCTCAACACCTTTTAGTTTTTATATTCGGAGTGGACTTTGAGCGCTGCAGTACTAATTGCTGATTTTATCTTGACCATATACTTTGAGACTGCATTACACAGGGTAACTCTTTGATCAATACCATGTCTTAGTTTGTCATGGCCACACCTTCGGTCTCCTTCCTCCATGCCAGTGCAGCGCTTCTGCTGTGTGTGATAGTCACATGCAGCACTCTCATGCCTTTCTTGAGCTTTATGATATCCGTGTTTTCTACATGCATTGTCATTGCAGGCATATTGAACCAGAGGGAAAGTTGGATCTTATTTCAACAAAACTGTCATTGATGAACCTAAACATGGTTTTGTAAACTTTGTGGCCCTGTATTAATGATGACATGATGTTTGATGACAACATTGTGGCTTTAATATTGGTACCTATATGACACAACTGTCATTTTTAACAAGAACAACATTCTAATATACATTATAGAACAAATTTTGAATATGCATATTTGCGTATTTTATACAGTAGAACCTGTTTTACAATATATCTTTTAAACATGAATAAATGCGGTGTGTTCTGACAGCATTGACGCGAATGTGGTTTAACTGCTCAGGTATCAGATTTTCTTTTGTCACTCTATAAGTATGTTTAAGTTGCATTGAAAATGTTGTTCTTTATTCAGGCCTCCGGTGTGAAAGTCACAGATGAAGTTATCACAGTCTTCAATGACATGAAGGTGCGTAAGGTTTTAGAAACAGAGGATGGGAAGAGGAAGAGGAAGAAGGCCATTCTGTTCTGTCTGAGCAAGGACCTCAAGAACATCGTATTGGATGAGGGCAAAGAAATCCTGCTGGGTGACTTGGGAACCACTGTCCAGGACCCGTACCAGCACTTTGTCAAGATGCTTCCCCCAGATGACTGCCGGTACGCCCTGTATGACGCCACCTACGAGACCAAAGAAACAAAGAAAGAGGACCTGGTCTTTATCTTCTGGTAAGATGGCCATTATGAGAGGTGAAACTGTATATTACCTTCTTTGTGACAACATTGGGTTCTAATACACATGTCCTCTGTCTGCAGGGCTCCAGATAGTGCTCCCTTGAAGAGCAAAATGATCTATGCCAGCTCAAAAGACGCCATTAAGAGGAAATTTGAAGGTAACCGTTTGCATATACTTGAGTAGGATTTGTAAGATAAGACTAGCTAATTTATTAATCTGGGGTTATCTGAAACTAAATACAAAAACCTAGAATTACTACTGTATGGATAACACAACAATAGCCCAATTCATAATAACTGACCAAGTAATATCTATATCCAGGCGTGAATATTGATGTTACAGTTAAATGTCAAATGTTTCGAACCACACCTTAATATGAGACTGGAGGCAAACCAAGTGAATAGATTTTGAACAGAACATATTCTTACGTTTCTGAACCAGATATTTACATTAGAGGCTGGAAGAGAACAAAGATGGTGGAACAATGGTGTATGTGGGTCAGATGTTCACCATATCAACCTTAGAAGATATACAGGGTGTTTTCATCAGTGAAACGGCACAGTAATGATTAGATACATTTTTAACCCTTTAGTTTTGCGCATATACACACACACACACACACACACACACACACACATATATATAAGGGCATTAACGACTTCAGTTTTTTTCGAGTCGACTTATCCGTCAGTAAAGTCGAAGTCTGGCCGACAAGTCGTGATGACATCATCACATTGTCAGCGGAGGAACAACACGGACACACGGCTGTCCAGCAATGAGCAACTAGTATTAGTAAAGCTCACTGCAACATAACAATGTACAGTGGTACCTCTACTTACGATATTAATTGGTTCTGGAAGTTTCGTAACCTGAACATTTTGTAAGTAGAGCCGCGTTTTCCATGTAAATGATCTAATCCATTCCAAGCCCCTGCAAAAATCGGGCATACATTTTTTATAAATCATAAAAATGCATCCAAACATGTAACAAATACATGTTACAATTAGACTACTGCACAATAAACATAAAATGAGAGTTCTACATTATGTAAAAAACAAAGAATAAAGTAAAGAATAAAAATAATGTTCATTTACCTTTTAACTGCTATCTGACGTTTTGTAAAGAACCGATCCAAGGACGTTTGCTTTTGTCGGCTTTTAACAATCCTTTTGAAAATGTGGAAACATCATCATAGTGATCGATAGTCCGACTAGTCAACACTTTTACAAACATCATCATAGTGTGCGATAGCCTGACTAGTCAACATTTTTTCTGGGTGATTCTTTTCAACAAATTCGGAATTTTTTCATTGAACACATTTTTTGAAAGGATGCTGGGATACATACATAGAGTTCCCTCCTAGCCAATGGGATGCCAGGAAGATGCTAGGTAATAGCCAATGGCAGAGCAGCTACCAGTTTGTTTATGTTAGGTGAATTCTGGGAGCTGTGAGGAGCAGCGCTTACTGTATTTTTTAGTTTCGTAGCAGCGGGTACTATGATTTTTTTCGCGTACTATGTATTTTTTTCCTTTTGTATCCTGAAATTTCTTTCATAACTAGAGTTAACATTTTCCCGTTGAAGCGTTTCGTAACCTGGACGTTTCCTATGTAGAGCCGTTTGTAAGTAGAGGTACCACTGTACACTTGCAAGACACAAGCATCAACATTTTAACCCCAACAAAATAGAGGTTATCACCTGAGTTTTCTTTTAAATTTAACTGCACAACATTAAGTGCACACACACACGGGCAGCTTGATCCGCCGGGGACACACACACACACACAGACACACACACAGACACACACACAGACACACACACAGACACACACACAGACACACACACAGACACACACACAGACACACACACAGACAGACAGAGTCTGCTTAAGTGAGGAAGAGAAAGAATAACGTGCGACTTGTCGACCCCTCCAAATTTAAGTCAACTTGTGCTACGGGAGTTGACGTCTCTGTTAATGCCCTAATATATATCATGTGTTTCAATGTAATGTGCTAAAATGAATCCTTTGTTAGGCTGATTTTACTGGAAGTGCTCCTTCTGTATTCATTTAGTTGTGATTTACTCAGACATCAAGAGTGTTTTTCAGCTGCTAACAGTACAGTTCTTTTAATAACAAAACTAAACTCTAGTACAAATTGACTTTGAATTAGTGATAAAATAATGATTTTAACATACAATAGAATTGAAACAAAAATGTTCCCTTGTCTGGCCAGGCATGTACTATATGATATTACAAAGGCATTTTATCTCCATCAAGAACAAATTGCAACACGTGTGGTTTTTGTTTATTCCACTGATATATTCTTCTTCACATTTTTGAGAACCTTGTGCTTTACTGTTTTTCTATGCTTTTCTGAACTTCAGGTATTAAGCATGAGTGGCAGGTGAACGGTTTGGAAGACCTCAAAGACCGGCATACCCTTGCTGAGAAGCTTGGTGGCTCATCAGTAATCAGCCTGGAAGGATCCCCTATATAACCATTGCCCTCCTTTCTGGCTTCGATCGAGGCCTTTCAGACACATCTGTTGGGTTTAGCTGTTCATTCCAGTGTGGTCTGGAGAAGGGCAAATGCAGAACCAGCACTGTTTGTGGGACTCTTGGGGAGGGATATTGTGGGTGGGTTTGGGGGTGGGGTGACAGTTTAAAAAAAAAAAAAAAATCCACAAGTTCAGACTGTCATTTCAGTTCAAGCAACATAAGTATAAAACACACACACAAAGAACAAAATATGAAGATACAACTGAGGATGGGAAACGATGATGTTAAAAATGAAAAATAATTATTCATGTTTTAGGACAGGGTTCTATTTTTCCCGGGTTCCATTTAAACTACAGAGAAAGGGACAGGACAAACTTATTATTCCAACCATTGAATCCCAACAAATTTGTTCCAACTACATTTTGTTTGCCAAACTTCTTGTTAAGTTTTGTAAGTGTGTGTAGTTGAGATTAGTTGTAGTATGAACTAATTCACTCTTGATTGCACAGAAAAGCATTCTTCTCTGGGGAACACGGTTAAATATCTATATAAAATATATTTTCTTTATTATTTTGGGTTTTTTTGTGTTGAACATGCAAATTCCAAAACTTGAGTGATTCCTCTTTATATTTAGTTCTGAGTCAAAACAAATGGCATTGATGTGGTAAACGCATACATTCCTTGTACTTGTTCAAACCAGGATCTCCTCAATAAAAACTTGGTGTTATGAAGGTCTGATGGGGAGTGATGTGTAAGTGAAGGACCAGCGGTTAGTTTAGACTGAATACTGAATGGTGGATGTTTTGTATCTTCTCCTTATCTCTAATAAAAAGCACTAAACTACTGACTACCTCTTGTTTTATCACATTTTTTTGTACGTGTGGGTGTTGGTTTGAATTCATGTGAGTGTTTTTATAATCTTGGAGGCATGAGTTTCATGTATAAAATGCTTCGTTAGGTCTTGATGGTAATATGCAGAATCTAAGTATTTTTCCCAAGTTTTTTGTAAAAGATACTGAATAAAGGTCATTAATATATTGTGCTTTTTATTGAAATTTTACAAAGTTCAATCTAGATATATAGTTGTAATAGTTTGTGCTTTTGCTTTAAAAAATTTGACCAAGTCTACTGTAGAGATTGAAAAACCCTGTCAGTCATTTCACTGCTAATCACATAAACACTGCAATGATGAGTGATCTTACGTAAATGAAGGATTGTACTTGTAATGCAGTTTGACTTTATGCCTTGGTAGTTCTTCAGCTCTGATCATGACTCGGATGAGACGTTTTCAAGAGCAAAAAACAATCCAGTTGAACCAAGAAAAATTATTTCTCTTGGCTCTTTCCCTTCTGGGGTCGCCACAACAAAACCAATTGGCATATTTGATTTGGCAGGTTTTGTTTTTTTATGTTGGATGCCCTTCCTGACACAACCCACTGGACGCTCATCCCAGGAATGGAACCCAGCTCCCCTATGCATCAGCCCCGGTGCCTTACCAACTGAACCAAGAAAAAAAGTCAAAATGGAAAGACTTTTAGCACCGTTCAGATTATTGGAGAAAGTGGTTTATTGTTCAGGACATCTCCGCAGTCAAATCTGACCATTTTTGCTTTGTAATGAGCACCTGCCTATGTCAGGATTTAATATTTTTTTTAAATTTCAGATTATTTTCAATTATTGACCTGCATTGTGAACCTCATGTCCAGATAGACATTGGACTTAGACTTTATTGTAATTCAGATATTCACGTAGTGTATGGAGAACGAAATGTCATTGCATTCACCTCGCACAGTCATTAAGATCTATAACTATAAAATAAAAAACTGGTATAATAGTATAAAAGTGCAGGGTATGTATGCATCTATGGAAGTGATTAAAAAGTGTAAATCTCAAATGTACTGCATAAAAGCATATTAAAATATGTACAGCTATTTAAAATGAATCTAATTTCACACTAATGCAGTAGGAATGAGTGATGTACTACTGTATCCAATAACAGTCTTCAGCAGTGGTAGTAGGGTATAGAGCAGTTATTATAACGGCCACACGGGGGCGCACAAACACCACTCATGGTGAACACAAGCCACGACTACCAACACAAACACTGTTATAAATCTCTTTATTAAAATATATCAAGCATTTCTCAAAAAATAAAATTAACACTCTTTCTCTAAATTATACTGAAAAGGAGAGACGGTCCACTTGGTTGAAATATTCAGCGGGAAAAACATCACAAGTCTTTGTCACCTACTGTAATTAATTTAAACTATGAAGGTGTGTTTCTAACCACAGATCGCTGAGAAATAAGATGATTTGTGAAGAGCCATTAAAACACCAATTCAACCCAAATTAGAAAAGAGAGGAGCAGAAAGAAATCCACATCTGCAGTGACAAAGTGACTGACACCCACAGCTCACATTGAGAACTACGGAAGCACAGAACTGCCACAGAGGTGAAAAAAAAGTTGTGTTTTTCGTTCGAACGACATAGTTTTCTTGCTCGAATGAGAAAACTATGTTGTCAGCAGAAAGAATAGTGTTCATATATTTATGACATTTTCCTCCCTGTACGTATGCCAAAGTTATCAGAATACTTTATTGATCCCAAGGGAAATTGTTTAAGGATTATAGATGTTCAATTGTAAGGGATTATAATTGGTTAAGGACTAAGGATATGTTGTGCATAAAAGCACAAATGTGGTTACAGAATGTGATTGACAGCCCTTCCGTCATAAATGCTGCACTTGAATGAACACACTGAACCATTTTCATGTCAAATCGTACACCCTAAATGCTGTAAATGCTTTCTTTTATAAATGTGTGATTCCACTGTGGTTCATTATAATATAATTATAATAATTCTGATCCACCATTTATGTCTGAAGGACTGTCAATCATATTTTGCATTTGCCCTGGAGCGTCTGCACTTCTACGCACGGCACAACACAGCCACGAACAGGGATGGATATGTCACAAATACATAGACACCATGTCGTTTGAATGAGAAAATAATTCCATAGAGAACACGGTTGCCCTCTTGTAAAAAAAAAAGTGGTTTGTGTTAACGCGGTGGAAATACTGATTGTTATTCATCTGTGGGTGAAAACTTATTAAAAGATGCCATGGTGATGACTTCACAGGCAGGTTGGTTTAATGTGCCCGGAGGTTACTGAGAGCAGATTAAACCCAAGTCAAGCCTCATCTAGACGGGCTCCACTAGAGGATGGTTTCACTCCGGTTCTACTTCTATTTTTATGGAGAAATAAAAACATTGTCCCTGTGGTTTTAAAACCTGGTCTCGCCTTCATTATGACCCTCTCAGCCCCCCTGGATGCAGTCTTTCCGATTCCCGTGCACCCAGTAACAGATCTGAGCAAACTTCAGGGGCGTGATCCGCACGGCTACATTGTAATCCCGGTTCTCCCCGTCTATCTCCAGCCACTGGTGACCGGAGAAAATGCCAATGACCTTCCTCTCCCAGCGCTCTAAGGCCTCATCCCACACTCTGCCGTACACTCCAGAACCGCTGGCTCCTGGTCGGGCGTCGCAGTGCTGGTAGATCAGATCTTTGGACTCTTCCTCCACAGGACAAAACCTGTACACCAGCTCACCAGGTCTGTCACTGTCAAAGCCGGAGAAGTGGATCCGCTTCCCTGCCAGGTCGTCAGAGGATGGCGCCACAGACAGTCGCATGAAGGGTCGACGGTGCGGCCATCGCAGCTCCAGCAGGGCGTAGTCAAAGTCCATGCTGACTTCTTGAGGGCCCTGGATCCAGCCTTTTGGCACACGGGTGCGTTTCACCCGCACCCAGCGGACCAGGGGCTTGAGGGCTGAGGTGAGGCCGGCATTAGTGTCATTTGAAGATGGAGTGATTAGGAATCCAACCTTGAGCTTCCTCGCACCCTTGACATAATCCTTCCCATCATGCACACAGTGGGCGGCTGTGAGGATGTGCTGCTGGGACACCAGAACCCCAGTGCAGCCAGTGGAGATCCGCACGGCTGTGGAGAAAGGATAATCCAACAGGAAGTTGTCGCCTTGGATGTTAAAACGCCCGTCTGCTCCATAGATCTGTCGCCTTAAACGCCTGTGATGAGGTGTCGGCCTCCTGGAAGGTTGAGCCAAAAGCCAAGCATCTTCCCCAGAGTCGTCCTCATCCTCCACATCCACGGTGGTCAGAGTGCGTGAGCCATCGGCGTACAGGGTCTCGAAGGCCAATTTGTCGCTGAGCTGCTCCTTCTGTATGTATGGCTCTGCCCGCTGAAAGCAGCTGGAGTTGCAGTGAGTGGTGAAGTCCAGCTGAGTGTGAGCACTGAACCTGGAGCGGCTGAGAGGCATGGGCGTGTGAGGCACCAGAGCCGGGACATGGTGGACCAACAGGGGGTGTGGAGGACCATGGAGGACAGACAGGGAGACAGACAGGAAGAGCTGCAGGTGGAGGAGCAGGAGAGTCAGCAGAGAGTTCTCATGTGGAGTCATCATGGAGATGGAAAACACTGGAACAAACAGAACAAACAGCTCAACAACTTGACATTGACATCAAATCAAATCTATCTATCTATCTATCTATCTATCTATCTATCTATCTATCTATCTATCTATCTATCTATCTATCTATCTAT
>JAPTHA010000002.1:10107991-10121843 GCA_029814585.1 Gymnapogon annona
GGGAGACACATCTCCAGCCTTCTAGCAATCATTTTAGTGACTAATTTATAATCTGTATTGAGGAGTGAGATTGGCCTGTAGGAAGAGCATTTCTTAGGGTCTTTTCCTTTTTTGTGAATGACTGTGATAGTGGCCTGAGAAAATGACTCTGGAAAAGTGTAGGTGTTTTCAAATGCTTTAAATAGCATTCCTCGTTGAAATATTGGATGAATTATTGTCAGGATCAAATAAAAATATCAACTTCATACAAACACAAACCTATCAAAATCTAAATTTGTCATCATTGACTAACCCACAGATGTACAAAGTAGTCACAATAGGTTTAATCTGTCTTAAACTACAGTATAGATCCTCTTGGGAAATGATTAGACATTGAATAAACATTATATAATGTTCAATTCAAATTCAATTGGTTTTGTTTCCATGGTGACAGGTGGTTCCCGAAAGGCACCTGAGTCCTGAGTGGAACGTCCTGGAATGTTTTGGAATGTTATCGCTGGGTTCTGTGATCCGGAGAGCTGACAAAGGCTCCGCCCACAGGAGCAGGCAGTTGCCAGGTAACCATCCTGCATTGATGACAATCTCAGAGTGGTTTGTTAACTGAGGGGTGTGTGTATAGTGTATGTGTCGAGACCACACACACACACAACACACAAGGCATCTTTTATGGAAATAAAAGCAGCCGTTTATGTGAAGTTGATGGGGAATACTTTAGATGATGGCAGCAGTGGAAAAAAGAAGTTACAGATTAAAAATCCCACATATCTGACATGTTTTGGATTTCGTATGTAGTTCTTTTTTTATGCAGATTAAAAATTCTGCTGTTAATCTAATATGATTGATACATTTAGGCTTTGAAAAACACTTGATAATTCAACTAATCCTTATTTTTGCTTTTTCCTGTTGTGCTGTTACAGTTACAATAAGCATGTTTTATAATAAATAACTCATATATACAGTGCGCTATGCAGAATAACATAACTTCCATCAGTTATATGCAGTACTTTATTCATAATCTGTCTGTGTTTGCTTTTATTTTTTGCTTTTTGATCCCATGTGAGACACAAGTACACAAATCTGGCAGAAGGTAAACACACGGGTTATATTTCCACAAGGAAATGTGCATGTGTCCAGCTTTTAAACCTTCCTGCCATTCCATTCACATCGCTGCTTTGAAAACACAATTTCCTTCTTGAGATAAATAAAGTTCCCTGATCTCGACGACCATGTTCAAATAGATTCATGTCTAATGAAGTTTCATTAGGGTTAATTAGATTAAGTATTGCATGAAGGTTGTAGAATGTGGTCAGGTTAGGGTTAAAGACAAAGAACCAAGGGAAGTGATTAAATAAGAATTAAAATAAAATGAAGCGTAAAAAAAATACCCACAATGAATGACCGCAAGCCCCATTCACACACACCTACACACACATACACACACATACACACACACACACACATACAAGCAAAGTAAATTAACCAACAAAAGTTTTATCCTGTACTACTTCGCATTCAGATATAAAAACAGGGACACGTTACAAATCTGTGGTTCAGCGTGATAAATTGCAGAGGAAAGAAAACAAAACAAAGTCTCATACACAGATCTGTTCCCAGTTTAAGGACTCCGTCTGTCAGCTTTGAATTTTTGTGAGATATTGAACAATTTGAATATTTAATCAAATGAAACCACATGAGTTCAGATGGAAAAAATCTGTGGAATTTGGTGGATTTTTGTGACAAATGAAAAGTGACTCTCACAACACCTCGCCAAACAAAAATGGAAACGAAAGCCGCAATGATCTAAGACGATGATATGAAATATGTATTATGTTTTCAATTGTGTAAAATTTTCACTAAACCCATGAGACAAATCTAGTGAAGTAAAAAATATAATGCATATCTGTGAGATGAATACCACGTAAAGGTACAAAGGAGGATAAAGTTCTTCAAAATGTTCCTGATTGTGGATTCTTGTTTTATTGACTTTCTTCCTTTAATCAGCACAGTGTTTGTGTGTTGACCTGCAGTCTGTCTGGATGCAGCTCTGTCAAACACATTTCCTCACTACATTGTTATCTGCATCTGCTAACAGTTACACAGCATTAATGTAGTGACCCAGTACACAACACCACAAGTACACAATCACTGTCAGACACATTGGGAGTGGAGATGTGTGATCCTCACTTACATTTTCCTGACAACAGTGTAAAATTTAACATAAATCGATGGTTCTGGTTCAGACACAGCAGCTCCTGTCAAATAGAACCACTGTATTTAACTGTAGTTTTAAACTCGTGTGTTCTGGATTCAGGGAAAAACACCAACTTCTTTAAATCGGATACGGAACATGAATAAATATTCAGGTTAAAGTGGGTGGGGTTTAGCACCCAGAGTCTATAACTGTGATTCAATCATATATATGTCACTCAAACATATTAGGAGAATTAACAGGTCCAAACAGAGAACTGATGCAGGTCATTACAGTTTGAATTTGAACTTTTCACCTTGTGCTCCAACAAATGTTCAAAGTTCAAATGAAAAGCGACATCCCTAGTAAATACTGTTGTGAAACCAATTGGTGCAAAATGAACATAGTAATCATGAAACTGCGATTATTTCTCTGATGATAATCAGAACAGAAAACTCTGTAATTTTGACCCTCCTTGACAGTTACAACTAATACAGTTACCATACACTATATTTAGTGTAAGCAGCATATCTACAAACATGGTTTAGGTATATAAATATGTTCAAAAAGTTCAAAGTAAATTCAAAGGTCATTATATCAAACCAGAGAAAATTGAAGACAAAAATTTACATTTGCAGCAAAATGTATCATTAAACAAACATAATAAAGTGCCTGCTGTCATTTGTCAAACTACATGGGTTGTGCTGGTCAATCAATATTGCAGAAGATGAGGTGTTTTCATGTTTGCTACAGAGTCTCTTCATGTCTACGAGTCATATGTGATAATGATCAAAATGGTTTAAAGGTTATTAAACATTTTCCGTCAGCAGATGCTTTAGATTGCTGTTCTAGACTTGGAAGGTAAACATATATCTGGATGTGTATTTCTTGAGGGCGCCGATGAAGACCACAAGCCAAAACATGTGGGTCTAACGGAGAATATTCCAAAATATAAATGAATTAGAGCTTGAGTCCATAAAATTGTGATAAAATTCCAGAACCTGAAAGATCACAATGAACCCTTGAAAATGACCAAAAGTTAACTAATTTTCACAAAATACAAGTAAAAAAAAACAACTACATGTGACCTTCATAGTCTTAAATTGAAAAGTACAGGAGACTCACTTTTGAAATAACAAAATAGTGTCCATTGGCAAATTTTGAAAAGTATCGATTTGGCGTTTTTTGCATTTACATTGATTCCATATTCATCTTATTTGAGCTGTAACCCTCATCTCCATCCTACACTAACATAAATAGAACCTTTCCAGTATCTGCAATTATCATATACACTCCAGTCAGTTTGCAGAGTATTTTTAACACTTGTCTTGTTACAAATAGTAAAACGGAAAGCAGTTTTAATTAAGTGTCTTCAATAACAAATGTCTCTTCTTCTTTTCACCTAATTTCGTTACATTTTGTAGTGTAATAACACTATTCTATTCTTCTTCCTTACGTGGGTAAATACATAAAAACAAGTGACAGAAATTTCAATTCTTAAACGTAATTATTTTTTGGGTTAATATGACCACAGCCCTCTGTGTTCAACCAATTCAATATTAGAACATCTATGACGTGGATACATTTTCCTGAATGTTGTAATTAAAACATGCTTGACATCTTATTTCCCAGAAACAAGACTTTAATTTTCTTGGACTTCCTTTTTTCCATACAGTTCTAAACATGTCATATGAGAGCATACACGGAGCTGCTACTGCTCCAGTGCCTCCCATAGTGAAAGTGAAGCCCCTTTTTTCCATGGTTCATCTCTTCCCACTAAAATGTGCTCAAAGGTTGCTTTTATTTTTCTATTTTGTAATTATTATTCCACCTTTGCCAGAGTCTGTGAATGAGAATGTGAGCGGGCCAACAGAGTGCGCTGGGAGGTTTTTCATGGTTGTGGAAAAAAAACATTAAAAAGGAAGAAAAATGTGCCTTTTCTCGCCGCATTCTTTCCTTCATCAGGAATTCGGGGAGGTTTGGCCATGTACGTTTTACTTGGGGCCTTTTCCTGTTCGCCTGGGAATAACAAGGCCGTATGTTTCTGGTCCCCGGGTGTTTTTGAACAGAGAAGCCGCTGTCCGTGCATTGGGAGCAGCTCCACACCCACAGTTTAATCCTTCAAATGCTGCCGATCGCACAGAAACAAAGCCAGTGTCCAAACCCGAGGCCGCGCAGCTCCTTTCCCTGAGAACAATGCTGTGTGCGCAGACCCGTGGAGGGTTTTGTCCCTCTCCCCTCTTAATGGCTCGGGACAGACTTGATGAAGCAATGACACTCATAATTGGATTCCTGCATGGTACATCTCCGCTCGGCGCTCAGCTGGGCCTCATTGTCTTTTACCAGCGTCTAATCCGACCCTGATTGACGTCTATAAATTCAACAGACAGCGGATAGCACACAGTTTATCGCCCTCCCCCGCCAGCCCAAAAGACAAGCACCCATCAGAGCCATGACGAAACATTCCACAAGACAAGTACTTCATCATAAACGCATCTAAAGGTTATCCACAGACACACCAACAAAGGCTCTGGGGACACCATCACAAAAGCCCAACCAATGCGGTGGTGTTTACAGGCCTCTGCACAATCCACAAACACACACACACACTGCCCTGGCTTTTGCTCATATTGGTTCCAGTGTTTGGGGAGGTGATGATTATGTAATGTCATTTATTTCCACGAGCCATGATGGTCACTTTGGATCTGCCTTTAACTCCCACTGATCCCCTCCATCTGACGCCTTGCACCAGTTGTTCCTGTTTTTCTCTGAAGTATATGAACGGCACAAACATCAGGCAACAAAACCGGTGACAACGGACTAGGATCATATGAAAACTGGAGAAAAGAAGACAGAGAGAGAGAGAGAGACATGAGGAGTGTGAAGTGTCCAAAGTTTGATGTCAGGACAGACAAGGCTGGGCTGCAGCTGTGTGTCCTCACATTCAACTCTCATGTAAACTCACAAAAGAAACTGTAATATTCAGCCAAGACCAGATCTCTATCTATCTATCTATCTATCTATCTATCTATCTATCTATCTATCTATCTATCTATCTATCTATCTATCTATCAACTTATCTGTCTGTCTATCTATCTGTCTATCTGTCTGTCTGTATGTCTGTCTGTCAATCTATGGTATCCAGTCAGGAAAAACCTCCCTATTAATATTAAAAACACACCAAACAAATTTGCCCTTTTTTTTCCATCTCTCAGATCAGAATTAAAAATCTCAAAACTCTAATCTTCTGTTCACCATAAAAGCCACTTTTCATCTACAGCAGAAGCCTTGGCTCATTCAGGCATACAATTATGTACAAAACTCTTCTGTTTCCTTCAATAACAGTTGTTTGTGCCATGTTGCTCAAGATGTTCAATCATCTGTTGAATAGTTTCACCCTCAAAACATGTAGCCATAAGGTCAATGCATAAACCAGTACATGCCAACGCAGTTTAAACAGTTGTTGTTAAACCACTCTAGTTTTTCGGTGAAACAATGAATTTTATTTCCACTAATGAAAGAACTACAAGTCAAATGTTCGATCAAACATGCTTGTGTCATTGTGATTATTAATATTAATCATCATGTTTAATTGTATCAACTGTTATGTTTCTATTGTTCCGTATCTGTCTATGCTGCCTCTTGGCCAAGTCACCATTGGAAATAAGAGCTGGTTCTCAATTGACCCACTTGGATTAAATAAAAAAATAATAGCTAAATAAATAAATGAATACACCAATAATCCTCCGACCCTTCATCTTATGAACCTTCTCTCTGCAGATCATGACAGTGTGTTCAAAATAACCCCCCTCCACAAACACACACACACAGCTTCAGTCATTCCACTGTTTACATTTCTCATATTCTACTCTCTCGTCAGTGCGCTACAGTGTTAGTCTTTTTCTTTCCTATATTGCAATGACACATTCTGTCGTCAAATTACACCAAGTATGTTGAAAGCGTACACGTGAATCCATGTAAATGTTGCTTTGTTTAAACTCAAAAAGTGCCTTTTCCAGCAGTTGTCAATGCCGTCATTTCACATCAGAAAATATGCTCTATTTTGACAACGTGACTAAATATTTTGACTGTGTAAACAATGATACAGTCACACATCATTCTCATGGCACAGACGCATTCGTTGCTTCATATTAAGTCTATCTTTTTCTCATTTACTTGTACAGTTTTGCAGTATCATGTATAAAACATGTGCTGTGTTTTCCATAATATTAATTACATGATGTGTAACACCCTGAACACACAAACATTAACTTACGAGAGATAAACTTCTGTAATTGAGTAAAGATTTGGTTATTGCACAAGTTGTAGGCATTTTTGCATATAATGTATTGTGTTGTAGAGTTTTATGAACTATGTTTCATTTTGAAAACTTAGAAAAACTGTTGCTATTATATAGAAAAATCATTTACCTGTTTTCATTAACAATGTAACAACATGCACTGTAGCCACAATTAACTATGTGTTTATAGTGTTGCTATCATATAGTGTTATCAAAGATGTTATCATATTATCATATCATATCATATAGTGTTGTTACATTATACTGTGTTGTTATTATACATAGTGTTGTAGAAATTCCAAACTCACACGAGCAGGGGAAGTAAAGTATGGATCAAACCAGCAAAAAATTACGGCGAATGACTCGGTATCTTTATTTATAATAATACAGTCATTCACATTATTCAGTGAATGACTGTATTATTCACTGAATAAAGAATACAGCTCATTTATAGCATCATCAACCTTTCTTCTTCTGACAAAAACTCATTGCTGGATATTTTTTATTCTAATCTTACAGTCTTATAATCATCATTTTGCTGCATCGGCTGATAGTTTACATTATAACTATATTAGTTTAGTTATGTTTTTATGCCGAAGTCATAAGAAAATCACAAATCGCCTCTCTTTACAGTCTGACATAACTTTATACTTTCATGAGCTGAATATTTAAACTTTGACACTGTCAGAGTGACTCAAGACTTCCTCTAGTGGCCACAAAAACCCATTGGCCCATCGATGTGAATGCTGAATATTTATTTCCCCTTTCTACACCGGCATCATCACTCACAGAATTTCAGAGCTCTTTATTCTAAACACGAATTATATTTTTTTGGGGGGTTTTTTGTATGTTTTAAAGTGTAAATTCTACGTATAACTCCTTTCATAAATGCAACATTATGTCCTGGAACAACCCCATGCGCTAGACTAGAACATTTCAGACATTTTTATAATACAGGAAATAAGTTGAGCATGTCCTTGTTAGCAGCATCTGTTTTCTCTTTGGTGTTTTTGGTTTTGTGGAAGCCACTTTATGTCCCTCCACTGGCTGCCGTTCACTGCTGTCTCCTCTTTCTCATGCTGGGGCCCTGCAGTCTGAAGGTGTTGTTGAATTATGTGTCAGTGTCTTGGCAGGGTGTTGAATGACTGTCACCTTAAAGAGTGCTGGGTCACCAACTCCACTGTAAAACCAAAGGAACGCCACTCAACCGCCAAGTCCCACAACAAACACAGTGACGACACGTTAAAGCCACGAGGTTTAACCTTAGCTCCACTGCCATTAGAGCCACCGGTATTAAGTTAAGAATGGAAAAAATGCGTGGTTATTGTTATGTAACGTGTAAAAATAAAGATGCCTGACTTTGTGATTATTACAACCTGAGAATAAATGTGTTTTCTCTTCCAAGACTGTATTTCACAGACAGACATACTTATGACAGCTGTCTGTTACAGCTCCCATGTGTCAGAAGGAGCTTCACTGGAGCATCTAAGGGAATTTCATGTTAATCTTTCAGTTGTGAGCATTGGTGAAGAACAATGTCTCTAGGCCCTGGACATAAGCTGTCTCTGGGGCCCCTTTTTCTCTTGATCCCATTAAGACCTATGGCAGTGATTTTCAACTGGTGTGTCGCAACCCACTTTTGGACAATAAATAATGTAACGACAATAATAATCTGTGATTTTATTTTGAAGATGTTTTTTAAATTAAATATTAAATAATTATATTAAATAAATTTATATTAATTAATGTAAAATATATATCATATATACTTTAATATAATAATATTAAATACATTTAATACATTTTTTCCTATTTATTTTGAGTTTATGGATAAAAACAGAAGAAACAGAAAAAAGCACAATGTCTTTCAGTATTTACCAGCTGATAAGGTCATGAGAAGAACATTTCATTTTGTTTATACTTGAATCTTTGTATTGCAATTTTTGTTTAATGTGAGTTTGTCTGACTGAATGACATGTTAAACCATTCGAAAAGTTGACATTTTTCTTTGATTTGGGTCACGTCTCATCATTTAGGGGTGATGGTGGGTCCTGAAGCCGAACCAGTTGAGAACCACTGACCTACACACAAAAACAACAATAGCAGAAGTACACATTCAGAAAATACCCCAAAATACTTGCTGCTGTTATTGAAGTGAAAGTGCATGAGAACAAGCTCTAAAAGTAATAAACATGCAAATGTTGTGAGTTTATCTGTATTTATTTTGTATGTTTGTGTGTAAATGTCAGTGATCCTCATGTTACCCACACCATTGTTAGTTCTCCCCTGAGTTTGCCCTGTGGTTTATGGTAGTGTTGTGTATGTATAGATGTATCTTTGTTTATTATTGTGGTTTATGTTTGTGTGTATGTATGTATAGATGTATGTTTGTTTATTGCTGTGGTTTATGTTTGTGTGCGTGTATTAATAGATGTATGTATATGATGTATTTGTTTGGCTGCTGTGCCAAAGAAATTTCTCCTTGCGAGACATTAAAGGCCTATCGAATCATTTCATATTGTCTTTTCCGTTTGTTCTATTTTCATCTTTTACGTCACTACATTTATTAGGCGGCTCTATTCACTGTTCCCTGCTCTATTCATTCTATTCATAACTTTTCTATGAGTTACTGTCTCAATATGTAGGCTGAAGTTACTTTTGATATTGTAATGGAAAAATGATAGAAAATGATTAAAAATCTGTCAATAACAGACAAATGCGCTAAGAACAGAGAAGCCTAGAGCTGAAGTATAAAAAAATAGATAGGAGGTAGCAGATACTTTGTTACTCTGCACTTCTGCCCTACTGTTGAAAATGCTTTAAACGACTCGTGTTTTTCTTTTGTTGTTGTAAAAATCGGTGCAGGAAGGATTAGTTTACAGACAGAGGTTGGTGTAGATATAAAGGAACAAGAAATTTTTTTTCTATTTTCATTTTTGTCTATTAAAGACAGGAGTTGAATGTTTGTATCTCGTTTCTGAGCAACACAATGTATATGTTTGGGTTATTTCTCTCATTTTCACTTTTTCCGAGATTTAAACATTGTTTATGTGCATAAATCCAACTCAACCTCAGCTCTGACGACGTAGATAAAAGAGTTGCATCATATTTTTCTATGCTGTACGTGGTATTTTTTCCAGAGGACAATGACATATACTACCACGTATGTTGTTTAAGCCATGTTTTTCAAACATCTTTTCACATTTGGTCCCAACTGAGCCAAAAACTGTACACATGAATATACAAAGGTTATTAAGTTGGGTTAAACCAGTTATAATAATAAAAACAATATGGGATGTTCGCTTAAATCTGCACATACCTCAAGCCTTCTCCTCAACTCACCGTCGCCTGTAATTACTGTGTGATACTTTTACTGTGGTTAAATGAGGTTTTCTAAGAGTATCATATTAGAGAATATAATTTTCTTTGTGTTTATTTTAAAGTTCAAGGCTATGTTGGGAGTCAGTCGTTTATTGATGTAAGTTAACTCCATCCCTAAACTAACAATTGCTTGAAAATAGCCTTTATGCTTTTTTTTCTATAGTCATTTTTTCCCAGAATAATCCATATATTTACTTTCAAGCCCTTAGGTTGTGTTTTTATAAAATGCCAAAGAAGTTTTTGGGAACTTTGGAAAGGTTGCAAAAATTTTAAAAAAGAAATGCGGAAACATAATCTGAATAGGTTCAAGGTAATGTAATGAGTTATATCACCAGCAGGTGGCACTGTAGGCCACATTACACATGGTTCAATTGAACAGAGTAGAAGAAGTAGAGCTTTGTGCTTTTCCATTGAATATACAGTTGTTGTAGTTATAGGCTTTTTCTGTGCATAAGAAATATTTCACACAACGTATTGTACCTTACATGGTTTCTGCAAATCAATCACAATAGTTAAATGTTCAGTACAACAATCTTTAATCAGAATGAGAATATTTATATTTCCTTTGCTGTTCAGTGATGAAAGAGAAAAAAATAAAATAATAACGTAAAAGTAAAAGTAAAAGTAAAAGTAAATGATGTTGAACTTCCTTCATCCATTTTCTAAACCCGCTTCATCCTTTGCAGGCTCGCGGGGGGTGGAGGTGGAGCCTATCCCAGGTTGTCAAGGGCGAAAGTTGTTAAAATTTCATTTTACACTGTATTTTTCAGACGCAGAAATACCAAATGTGAAGTAATATCACAATATCTTCATGGGATGAATAAAGTTCTACCTCATTTTAATTCAATACCATCAAATATTACAAGCATTTTCAATCTGTTTTAATGCATAAGACTCAAAGTTAATTCTCAACTAAGCAGTCTGCCACTAAAAACTAGACCTTTACCCAGCCTGTCTGTCGTCTGATGGCGTCAGTTGTGTGAATACAGAACAGCAGCTTTATCTGCCTCTTTTACAGCCTGCTGTGTCCTCACTTAACATTTGCTTAATTCTGGCACAAAAACCAAGTCTGAGTGGACATGGCGCAGACCAGTTCCTCCTGACGCCACAGGCACAAAGCTACGACAGATATGATTAAGATGGGAAATCTTAATCATATCTGTCTCCTCCTGATATAAAACAAAAATATGGAAACAGTGAGGGAGTTAATGCGCCGAAAACAGTGCGAACCTGCCGCCAGTAACTCAGAGACCTGACAGCTCCGAAACAATGGATTCCACCTGACCTTTCCTTGTTGCCCTTCTCAGCAAGACGAGATGTGAAAAGAGGAAAAAACAAAAAACAAAAAAAGAAAGAGAAAAAACAGACTCACTACCAGCTGCAGGTCGGAGAGTGATTTATCACACGTGGCCATTAAAGTCATCCTCATCAGGGAGGAAACATGAGGACAGCAGTAGACAATCAAGCAGCGTGATGACTTGCATGGAAATAAACAAGATACACATCAGAAGTGGGCGTGTGAGAGCAGCACAGTTCATTTGATGTGGGCTCTGACTACTGAGCTGCACAGCTCCTTTTCCACAGTCACCCATGTGACGGACATATGGGGCTCACACTTGGCCGCAGCATTAAATCGTGACTCACCGTGACCGTGCACGATGGAGCTTTAACAGACACACACACTTGGCTTTTTCAGACCAAACACTGTCTGATCTTTTCTTTAATAAAGGTGACGATTGAGCCCAAAAGTGTCTGAAATGTGTGTGTGTGTGTGTGTGTGTGTGTGTGCGTGTGTCTGTGTGTGTGCGTGTCTGTGTGTGTGTGTGTGTGTGCGTGCATGCGAAATACAGACCCTCAAAGGCTGGCTTGCCAATGCTTTTAATTTCACTAAACACGTCCATGTCTTCAGTTGTGTAGTTAATGATATTTCAGTAAAAAAAGAAACATGACAATTTAAAAAAGAAAAAGGATAAAGAGGTTACGTATTTAATAGTTTTGTTTTCTTCATAGACCTCATTGCATGTTTTCATTCACACTTTTACTAAATGTTTACAGCGGTGGAAAAAAATTGTTTTCGGACAGACCATGCATTTGTGATATGTTGCATTAAGAATCGCTTAAGTCACTGAATTATGTCCAGTATTGTTCCATTCTCCAAACCCACACATTCCTCTCTGCACATGCTCCATTCGACTGAGGTCAAAACTTGATGCTTCAGCAGATAATGAAACACATGCGACTACAGTACAAATCCATGCTGAAACGGTGAAGGATTTATTTAAGTTCTTTTTTTTCTAACAAAAAAAATAGCATTAAAAATACTTCCCATTTATTTGAGTCTGTCCGATGGAACCACACCTTTAGAAAAACCAGATTTATTCACAAACGCAACAATAAAAATATGAAGTTATAAAATATAAAGATGAATTTTTTTCCACCACTGATAAATAATTCTAAAGAGTTATTATTTTGTGTTAAGTACATATTTTGTGTGTACTGATGCACATTTTTACACACACAGTCGATCTGGAGTTTTATAACCGTCAGATGTTTCCAGCTCCCTCATTTGCACCTCCTCCTCCACCTCTCCTTTCATTCTAAACCCTCCACACAGAGACGTGGGCCTGATTCCACCCCTCGGCTCTTTATTCATCCTCCAAGTCAAGGTTCTTAGCTCCTTGTTTTCTTCTTCTAGCTTGGCTGTAACGCCGGGGAACTCTTAAAACCCATCCAACACTGTCACTCAAGTCAAACAGGCCAAAAGTTGTTCACTTGTTGCTGCATCACTCGATACTCTCTCACTCAACTGGTGTCAGATTCAACCGGGTCACGGCGCGGAGAGGCCATTACACGCCGCAGCGGTGCATTTAGAGGGCCCATACATTATGGATTCCTGTCAATCTGGGTGTGAATGTGCATAAGTCAACCACTGTCCCTGTGCATTTTACTGCGTGTTGGGTTTTTTTTCCTCCCCTTTGTGTGCGTCTCAACACAAAGCCGCAGGTCCAGCTCTACTATACTCTGGTATGTACGACTTCTTTTGCAGAGCCCCACATGGTAAACGGCGCGTGGGAGAGAGGCCAGGTATCTTAATCCCCATCACCCTTGGGATTCCCCACTAAGAGATCCCATTAGTGGGGAAAAGAGCTGTAATGTAGTCCGGACGAGCAGGGTGGACTAGTGGAGGAGCTGCAACCAACCCCCACGGACCCCAGCAGTGACCTCCATCTGATCCCTCACTAACTAGAATTACAGCTCTGGCTCCAGCGGGCAGTAAAAAGAGCAATGAACTGTAAAGTATTTTGATGTCTTAATGAACAACATACACACAGCAACAAGTCCAATAAAGGCCACCTATAAATATGATGGGAATAGAGTAGCGGCATTTGGAGAAATCATTGGCAGCACAAAGAAGCTGACGGTTTGCATCACTTACTTACAAAACACTTAAAATGTTTGGAGCATTGCTCCGGGACGCCATGGTGTTGTGTTCTGGGAGCCAAGCCCCGACCTCAGTGTGTATCTCCGACCAGAAAAAAAGGAAACCAAAAATAAAGTGAACGCTAAGGGCTGCATTCTTTACAGACGTACGGTAGAGTAAGAGTGGTGGGTCAGCGTCTAGTGTCACTGAACAATAATTGCACACGATGTGAACACGACGTGTCATAATTCAACGACCAGATCCAGGAAACATATTCATTTAATGATGTCTGGAGGACGATAGGAGCAGGTGTCAGGGCATGAAAACGGAGGAATCACACACACACCAGAACTCAAATCACAATATTTGTATTAATAATAATTTTATAATAATTATTATATAATAATAATAATAATATCATCGAGAACAGTGTCTAGAGACAGGTGGTTAAATGCACCCCCCCCCCCCACCCCTACAACTGAACAACCACCACCCTCATTTGAACTAATATGCAATACTTATCAACCCCATGATAATCACTGATGGTCAATGCTCCAGTGTG
>JAPTHA010000002.1:10138170-10161412 GCA_029814585.1 Gymnapogon annona
GACAATCTATGACATTTCGTTACCAGATTCATTGTGTGTGTCTGTGTAATGACAATAAAGGAAGTCTAAGTCTAATATTATTGATGGTCCTTCAGACATAAATACTGTGCTTGAATCAACACACTGGATCACTTTAATGGAGTTGATCGTGTCCTCATATCATAACTACTACAGACCACCATCTATCTGTGGTGTTAGACGCCTTCTTAGAGAGTGTGGGGAGCGAGGGACGGGACTAACTATAACGACAGCATGTGCTCTCCTGGCACGACAACCACACGTGCACAGTGGAATCATGCATTTATAAATTTCCTTTTTATCGTAAATCATTTAGGGTGAACGTAGATCATTAAGGCTATACATTGGACAAATGGTCCAGTCCGTCAGAAGGACTGTCAATCACATTCTGCATGCGTGTTTGCGCTTTTAAGTGTGGCATAATTTTGGCACACGCATAGGGATGATGATGTCATAAATACATGCACACCATTCAATAAACTCTTTCTGCTGATGACACGAATGAGAAAACTACATCGTTCGAACGAGAATGTTTTCTCGTTTAAACAAGAAACTCAACTTTTTTCTTTTTACCTCTGTAGCCGTTCTGCACTTCTGTAATTCAAGTCCATTTCCAACTCTGATCACTTTCGTTAACCACCTCTTCCGAGTTCTATACAACAGATCCGTTCATCGGCGGTGAAAGTGCACTATTAATCACCTAATGTGTTGTATTTGTCACTCATTAAATCAGTTACTGTTGTAGAGTCATTCACGTATTATTTCCATGTGCCATTTTCAGTGCCACACCTGACCAGAACCAGTTTAACTGACTTCCTGACTTGTATTGTAATGCAGTCAGGTGGGGCATCACACCCAAATATCAAGGTAGATGAAGACATAAACTTTAAAGTAATGGGTTTTCTTGACGTTTTTCTGAAGCTGATCTTACAGAAGATTCACTTATTCATATAGGCTCAAATACATTAAAATATTAAAGATCATCTTATCCCTCCTTGAACCTGCTATATTGAATTGAATTGAATATGCCTTTATTAGTCCCCAGAGGGGAAATTTCAAAACAGCAGGAATTATGTACCATGTTCACACACAGACATCACCACACAATACAGGAGCTAGGTGTGCTCCGCCATGGCTGCACAGTTCGCATTAGTCACCGGTCGATCAACATATGATTCATCGCGTTTCTTTTTATTGTGTTTAAGTTCGATCACACTCAAATGTACCTAAAAATTTTTAAAATTGGCCAAATGCTAAGATATATTTTTGCATCATAATCAACTAGTGGAAGGCCTGACAAAATGGAATTAACACATTGGGATTCTTGCAACTATTATAAAAAAAAACACCCCCGAAAAGCATTGAAAAGAAAAAGGGCCATTAGACCCCCTGAACCAGTATCAGGACACTGCTGATCAGACATGTTTTACCTTCTCACAAATGTCAGACTGGGACAGAGTGCAAATTAGTGCATAAGGCTAATGAGATTATGGTACAATGATCAAGTTGGAGCTGAAAGAAAACTACTTGACTCTGCCAACATGGCTGTGGTGGTGCTCGTTGCCATGGAAACAACCGGGTAATTTCATCACATCCATCTCAGATTCAGAAAAGTATTAAATCTCAGGACTATAACAAAGTGCTTATTAAATTGTAATCAGATCACTCATGTCAGTTAAGTGACTTAACGTGTGGTGCTTCAATTTTAAATAAGGTTACAGTGATGAAGAAAGTCAAGGCCTAATGGGAAAGACAACCTGAGACTTAACATGATCCAAGTATGATCACGCCCAGAGGACATTTCAAGTCAGTAATGAGGAATCTGTTATATTTATGTGGAGTTAGTGTTGAAACCTATCTTGTGCTCTGTATTATTGGGGTCATTAAGTAAATGTATTTGTAAACAGATGACAGTTTTGGTTACCTTCGTCTATAGTAACAGCTGGTAGATGGCCTATGGTAACAGCTGATTTACAGTTGCATCAGTGTTCTTTAGTGCCTCTTCCACACGTCTACGGCAATAAGGTTTGCCATATATTAGCCAAGAAAATAAAGTGGCTAAAAACAACAAGCACCAAGCTCTTATCATAAAACACACCCCAACACATTCATTTATGCACAACCAACCATACATACGCACCCTTTTAAACGTGTGTCCTTTAAATGTTTACATTCTCATTTATAGATAATATGTCTCTTGTGATCTCCTATTACATCATACTGGTTACCATAAAAATTGTGATTTTGATATAACTAGTCATACAAACTATAAATCAATAGCGAAAACTTGTGTACTGTCTGTGATGGTGTTTCACACAAGATGACGCTGACATTAACGGTACTTTTGGTGTGGGGTCTGGTGTTGGAGGAGGGGGGAGGCCTACCTCCCAGGGTAACGTTGCCATGAAGGAAGCGTCCCTGGAAAATGAGGCGCAGTATACTGGGGCTGCTCACACGCTCCTCCTCCCATCCTAACAGCCAGGGAGCAGAGAAACGCAAAGGTCACTCAGGCGAAACATTCATTTAACGTCACAACAGAAAGATACACACGTTCACAGGAAAAAAGCTGGGAACCAAAGTTGATTTTTTTTATGTGCTGACTAAATTACATAATGATACCAGTATGGACTCTTAGAAAATGCCTGACCGTGTTCGGTATCATTTACCAAATTTCAACACAAGTACCTTTCGTCAGTATCAGTGTACACAGCATGCACGGTTTGTTGAAATAATATAAAAACTGTGGTAAACAACTGTAAAACTTCATATATAGAAGTGAAGTGGAATAAAATAAATAAACATGTACCATTAAGGGACAACTATCAAATCGAAAACATCGGCACTGGAAACTTCTGAAAGGTACTTTTTTTTTGGCTACAACCATTACATAATGACATGGTAACTAACACAATGTCAAATGAGGTCACTGTTTCTACTTGTTGAGATATGATTTATAATCTATCCTCCTGCTGAACATCACTCCTGATGGTGCCTGTCAACAGTCAGTTCTTTATGCGATCCAGGAATGTGCGTTGTAAATGAAAATGATGTCATATATGTCATGAAATATGTCACATCCAATTTTTGTTAAGAAATGTAATCAGAAATACTCCTTCTATTTAGTTGTTCAATTCCAATAAATTGCTGCTCTTCTTCTACATATCGAGTGTGGCTATAAATAAACTACTGTTGGGTATAGTGGTGACAAAAAAAGAAAAATCCATCATAAATTGTCATCTAAATTTTCAGTCATGAACTGAATCTAAAAGCTTTCTTCTGAGACTGCTTACCACAAACATGTTATATAATGAATAATGAATGGACCTTTAAAATGACAAAAAATATGGTAACTAACTGTTATTTAAAAACATACCTGCAGGCCAGTTCTCAAATACATGCTTGGCAATGTCTGTAGCCGAGTCATTCGGGGAGAAAGTGAAGTCTTGTGTTTTCCCACTGACCAGGATAAGGCGGAGGTGCACCTACAAAACAAAGAAACACATTGACATACAACTCGATAGAAATGTATCATTGAACATGAACATATTTCCATTAAAACTCCACGTGAGTGGAGGAATCCCTCTGCTTCCTCTAACCTCTTCAGACATGAGGTGCCCCTCAGATGGCTGTGAAGAGATGGGCATTCCAGTCTAATTAGATTTATCCACACCAGATCTCCACCCTTTGACTGGGCGACTTCATTCAACGAGGCCTTACGCTGAAGTGAGCCCCTGTTGCCAGAGACAACAGATAAGGGTGGGGCTGAGGGGAAGAACACTGGCCCTTTAGTTCAGGCCACTGCAGGCTTCTCTCCGGGCCATTGGCCTAATGCGATAACTCCAGGTGTCCCAGACAGCTCTGGGCCATGTTATTAAATTTACATGGCCAGTGCGTAGCTCTGAGGGGGACTGTGCATATGTGAAAGGAAGGGTTTTTAAACATACGATTTCCTTAAAAATGTATCCTCGGTTCTACTACATAACCCAATCGGTTTAAAACACAGAAGTAAACATTCACCAAAACCCTATGATATTACACCACAGAAAACCCACAAGGACACACATCATACCACAAGCTCACAAACATTAAACAGTTCTTGTCTGTACAGGGAAATAAGATGAATTAAAAACAGAAGTATCGTCCAAGAAACATACTAATACATGATAACACAACAAATAAAAAAAAAAATGCAACCCTGTGCAACAATTTGTTTTATGGAAACAATGACAAAAGAAGCAATTAGTCCGTCTCCATAGAATTGAGTGTAAATTCTGACAACCAATGAAACAAAAAAGTCGGTTGTTTATTGTTTAGCGATTCCAGCATGTCACGTTATCTGCTTTCTTTGTTTTTTGATCACTTGATAACTCGTCTATGGATGTATCCATGTAGTTTAAGAAATGTTATATAATATAAATTTGTTGTGACTTCTAAAACAAAACACTGAAATTATGAACAAAGCTCCAACATTACAAATTATTAGAAATTACATTAAATCTAATAGTGTAGGAAATCTTAACCCTCTAATGAGCAGATTTATGGAAATGATCCTGAACTGAACTGCGGGATAAGGTTTCAATTTGATAGAGCTGAAGACAAAACTTCTTTGAAGCCTGGCAGCAGATTGTCGCAGAAGATATCAGAGGTTTGATGCCGGCGGGTGACTTAAGAAGCTCCCTTCTTACAAAGGAACTGCAGGCGAGTGTTAATTTGTCTGCTCACTTTGTATGTAGTCACCTCGTGGTCATGAATGATACATGACTCTGACCTAAATTATTGATCCATTTGAGTCCATTTGTACCACGGCGGTATTGGACTACTGCTTAAGGAGGCCCCCAGTTATAATTTATAATCAATCATACTGCTGCTCCAAGGGGTAAATACACAACCCTTAATGTAAATCGCTGTAATGGGAAATGTCTATGCAATGGACTGACAGACGGGATTAATTTTCCCTCACGTTTGTACTGTTTAAACGAGGAGGAACATGAACTTTCTTGGTTCACAAATCACAGAGGAGAGAACAAAGAGACCCATGAGGTGTGACATCAGGGCAACCCCACTCTCTGAGCTGTTTACAAATACAATCCGCCCTTGGTGGTCCTGTGCCATCCCCTCCCCCCCCTGAACTGAATAACCTCAATGTGGGGTTGCATACCCATGTCATCATTAACCAGCTTTGCCCCCATTCCTGACTCTTTCATCCTCAGCAAAATAACAACAAAGTCAAATCTGCCTGGTTACCCATGGCCAAATCCTGCATCACAAACATCATTCTAATTCTCCTGTTTAAAGAAAGATCAAATCCTTCATAAACAGTTATCTGTGGTTTTATTTTGATGTCAAAGGATTACTCTTGGTGAATCTTTTTTCCATCTTTTTAAATGCAGCCAGCTACAGTCCAAAATCCCAGGCTACCTGCCAACCTGTAGATGACCTACATCAAGTATTTCACTGCTATTTTCAAAGAAAACTTTAAAGAATTACGATGACAAAGGTATTCCACAGTTTCCTAACTACAGTGTAAAAATATCAGAACTCACTTCAAGATCATGAGCAAGACTTTTAGCAAAAGGTCTTTTATCATTTTTCAATTAATTATGAAATATGTGTATATTCACAGCGTACATTTTGGGCAGCTGTGGCTCAGTTGGTAGAGCGGATCGTCCAATGGCTGAAGAGTTGGCGGTTTGAATCCTGGCTCCGACTGTCCACGTGTTGAAGTGTCCTTGAGCAAGACACTGAACCCTAAATTGCTCCCAGTGGAGCCTGGCGTGGTGTAGCAGCCGTCCACTGGTGAGTGAATGGGTGAATGTGAGGCTAATGTAAAGTGCTTTGAGTGCCTTAAATGTGTAGAAAAGAGCTATAGAAATGCAATCCATTTACATTTTGATGCTGTACTAAACGCATTGCTTTTTACATTTATTTTTTAACCAACATACTTTTTATTTTTTCCTCTGGCGTTATTCATGGTTTTTAAAGAATCACAATCTTCTGACAATTATTTTTGCAAAATACCATTTGTGCAACTTACATAGCTGTTATATTTAAACTTAAAAGAATCTTGATCTCTGTCTAACTTTGTTGCGTCTTTAGTTCAGCCAGTATATATGTTTAGTCCATTGCCGTGGAGGTGGTGAGACTGGGGATGGCGACCAGGGCATAGAGAGGGTACAATCAATTGGTGTCTAAACCTTGAAAGGAAAGTAGGCCAGCGTTTTAACTGAGATTAGACAGATGGCGTTAACAGGAGCAGCAGTCACTGTCCCAGCTAAGTGTTTATGGACGCTGCATAATCCACCACCCCACCACACAACCCCCCAAAAACTATTCAATTATTTTAACTTCAAGATCTGTGTATCTGATGTTAGTATACACAATATAACAACAATCTAAAGAATAATAGGCTGTAGTAGGTGAACAGCTGGTCACAGAGTGAGCAAATTTACTCTGTAAACAAACTTACTCTGTGATGCTGTTCGAAAATTAAACTTGAACAGAGTTAGACCCTCATTACTCACCATATCAATATCCCTCTGGTTGGTCATGGCTGAGGGAAGAAGCAGGCGGCGGATGTGGAGCAGAAAGAACGGGACTGAGGCGCTTCAGCTGCTGGAGACGGGGCCAGAGCCCTAACAAACAACACCAACACTGTGAAGCACCTTAACACAGCCTGGCACAGCAATGGCACCGCACAAAATCTATTATCTTCCAAGCTAACAACATAATAAACTTAACAGCTCCACTAAACGTCAACAGTTGTGTGACGTTTGACAATTATGTGATTTCTTTCCTAATTGTTACGAGCGCCAGTCAAACAGCAATTGAAGTAAAGCATGTAATTAATATTGGAACCAGAGCAGCAGCTAGCTTGATCAATCTTTTCGTCTTGTTTCTGTTCGCCTTAAGCTATGTAACAGCTAGTAATTAGCTGCTAACTCCCTCAATCTTGCCTGAATTGAAATATGACAGCAACTTTTACGTCTGGCCTTCATGCAACAATAAATGCTGAAAAATAGGCTTGGTGCGTATATCTAGTGTACGTCGCTACGTCCGGATTTCTTCCTTATATGCACAGAAAAAAAGCAGCGAAAAACCAGCTTTTCGCTAAACATTAGCTGTATTAGCTTAGCACTAAAGCAAAATCTGCTACCACTGTTAGCTGCAGGCTAGCTCGCTAACCTTGGCCACAACACCAGTTTTGTCGTGTCGACCTCACCTGCATCTGATGAATATAATGAAATTTTGCATTCAGGTGAGCTGACGAGTCGATGGTAACCTTGTTTTATGAGGAAAATATCGAAAGTTGCTGGATTCGTTTAATCTGAGTATCGCTGGCTAATGGACGAGAAAACACCGGATGTCAGCTGGTTGTAAACACAGAGAGAAACCGCAAACATTTCTGGGAATTGATGTCCACGGCGAATAAAGTGAAGCTCGACCTGTTATTAAAGCGTAGGTTCACAGTTTGCAAGTCTATCGTAAATGAGTACTTATGTTAAGGATTGTATAAACCACACAACTGTACTGCAATTTTCTCTTTGCACTTTAAGTGTTTGCTGCTAAAGACACAGAGCTGCTAAACATACTTTCGTTGTTCTTGTAACAGTGACAATAAAGTTCTATTCTAGTCTAACCACGCAACACTGCTTATGTGGAAGGAGTTTTAAGCACATCTTGAATTTTAAATATATTGATGTTAATTAACAATGACTAAAATACATGGTATCACAGCATAAACTTTGACTGTAGCAAACTGCAATCAAGACAAAAGGTGTAACATTAATTTATTATTACATAGCTACTTTTAATGAAAGTTTATTCTGTTTCTGTGCTGCCTTTTGGCCAGATTGTTATTTAAAACGAGAATCAGTCCTCAACTAACTTACCTATTGTCAACTAAAGGTTCAATTAATAAATGTGTCAATAAATACATATATAAATAATGTACAGAATATTGACTGTACGCATTACAATTGTGAAATGTCTTTCATGACTTGACTCAACAAATGATAAAATGAGTTCAACCACTGCAAGAGTCTGTAGAGTGATTCCTACATGGTACAACTGAATAATTAACATCAAGATGGCCACAGCTTTGAAACAGGCTTCATTGTTGTGGCACAGATGGCAGGAACTTCATTCACAGCAAAGCTGGGTTATGCCTCGGTAGGAAAAGTATGTAAAGTGAAATTTGCATCTATAACTATGGGAAAGAAATTAACAGCGAGAATCAGATCTATAGTACAAGCTCATCATAGCAAGGAGAAATGCATTCAGGGCAGTTAAGTGGTGCAAAAATTACTCACACTGCTGTACATACAAGAGTATGAAAGTGATATGGTTAACTGAGTCACCTTCACCATATTCTCACCAAGCATGAGTGTAACTATGATGTAAATTAAGATAAACAGTACAGGCCTTACGACCTTTGCACTGCAAAAAAAAAGTTGTGCCCCAATCTCACAGTTGGTAGGCAATGTCGTTGACCACTAGATCAGGGATTCAACTCTGGTCCTCAAGGCATGGTGCCTGCATATTTTAGATGTTTTCCTCTTCCATCGCACCAGGATGTCATTATTTTGTTATCGGGCTAATGCAGAGCTTACTGATGAGCTGATTAATAATTGAACCAGCTGTGATGGAAGGTCCTACATCTAAACATGTAGGACACTGTGCCTCGAGGACCAGTATTGAAAAATACTGCACCAGACCACCTTTCAGCGCTGATGTAAACTCAGACCAGGCATCAGTTCAACATCCAGCTGAGACAAAGAGATTCTTGAAAATTCTTATCAAGAAAACAATGCTTAACCCATTGACAAATATATTTGCTATAAATATGTGATTTTAACCTGTTTGTAGGGATATTTTTCTTGTTTCAAGTGCGGCTTTTTTGTAGCGGGCAGTTAGTTCTTTTGTGGAATGTACTGGTATGGTTTGTGCCAACTTTTGACCTTACCTGAAATGGTAGAAATCAAGTGATTTTTTTTCTCACCTTAGAAACCAGAATCTCTGTGTCAATATGAGTCTTCTGATGATTTGAGATGCCCTTATCCACACGGTGCAGTCATACATGAACATATATGAATATATCTTTATATATGGATATTTTGAAGTAGAGCTCAATAATTTAAACAATTAAATGGCAAATATATCAACTAATAATAACAGGTAGAACTAACAATTGTTGGGATAAAAAATTAAATAAGCATTTGACACTACTCCCATTTACAGGTTTCATTTAAATTTGTTCCATATGGACACTACACTGGAGCAAGGAGGTAAAGAGTGCAAACCACCAGTCATTCCCTTATAAATAAATACAGTTTACTGTCTGTCATGGTTAAAAGGGAGGTAGAGTTGCCCAACCCAGCAAACATCTCTCATTAATGACAATTATCACAAATAATGAATCTTAATGCACACTGATAATCAGCATCCATCTTTTCTGACAGTTATTAATTTGGCACCTGGCTACATGGAGAAATCATCAAAAAACTATTATATAACTTTGAACTGGAAAAAAAACAACTAAATACACTAGACTTCAGCACTTGTGGAGAGCAGTGAGATGAATGCTATTATTATGAATGTTATAGTACTTATAGGTCAATCTAGGCCTGTGCAGCCAGTGACCTTGTAAAGCACAGCAGCAAGCCTTCAGTGCATTATGTATACAAATACATACACAAAGTTCAAGTGGGTATTGTCTTGTAATTTTATACTAATTTTTTTCACTCCAGATCCCTGGGGAGACATATCAAAAGTAGATTCCTTTTTTACTTTTACGCTCAAGAACAAACGAGATTTCAAAGTATGTGGGGGTCATTTAGAAATTAGGGTTTATAATATATTGTTGGCTAGTATGGGCAAAGATTGAGTTATTATGATGATTTATTTATGACTACTGAACTAATTTGACAAATAAATCATTCTTCTTATTGTTGTTGTTATGTTTGTTGTTTTCTTCGTCCGAGTATTAGCCTATTAGTATCAATTACCTAATTACTAAAAATACCTTCTAAGTGTGGCGCCAGTAGTCAGAGATGTCAGACCTGGTCCACTTTTGGACACTGTTACGTAATGTACCGTTGCAGGTACAAGTTGCCTCCCATGGCGGCTGTTTACGCCTGCGCTGTCAGATGATTCACTCAGTTTCCCAGAAACCCACTTCGCGCAGGCGCAAAAGGCGTTGCCTGACTGGTAAACAGACGTCAGAAGGGAGTCTTCGCCTCGAGTCAAAACAAAACAAAACAAGTCAAAAATGGTGAAGGGGTGAATATTTGGGCAATCACAACGACAGGAAGTTTAACAAAACTAACCGGCGACTAAAAACCACTACTTGGAGGAAGTTATCGGACCCTTTCCACGGACTTTTTCACGGATTGAAAACTCTGGAGTAGCAGGAGCTTAAGCGGCTAACGTTACGGTGGCTATCGTGCTGTTTTCAAACTGCGGCGAGTGGGTGCCGACAGACCTCCAAAGCGACCCAACTTCACCCAACACCCGAGGATTTCGCTCAGTCGCTCGTTTACCGAGACCAGAGGCCTAGGATCGGTTGAGCTGCGGGCGTCTGTCGAGTGGATTTTTACAACCACTTCTTCGAGCATCGTGTGCCGCGGTGGAGTGTGGAGAAACATGGCAGATGGTGACACGCGCCTGGCCGCAATGTAGCGGATCGTGCAGACCTGGAAGCAAGGACTCTTCTCACCGCACAATCTCCCTCCGGTTTCACCCTCAACAACACAACACTATTTTAACTGTGACTGAAAATCGAGCTCACTTTTCACCCCCAGTGTTGTTTTGAGTCGCTGGGTGAGAGCGGCTGGTACATAATATCTTGGAGATAGGCCACAGACAGACAGAGTCCCCCGGCTGTTTTTACACACTTTTTTTAGTTTGTGGACGGAATCGTTTGGCCGGTTCGTCACCCGTTGTATGTTTTTTTTTCACTCGACATTAACTCACCGGGGGCTTTTTTATTTTATTTTTTTTTTACTGTTTGTGGATCTTTGTGACTTTTTTTTCTCTAACAAGTTTGTTCAGAGTCATTCAGTCGCCGGAGATCCCAGACATCGCGTTGTTTACAAGTGGAAGCGAACAGGGACTCTCCTGAGAAGCTCTTTTGTAACAGTAGCGAGATAATCCCCGTTTGTAGCCCTCAGTGTACAGTACACAACCATCACCGTCTGGATTTGAGTATGTGTATGTGTAGATTCTTAAGTCTGGTACGAAGAGAAATTCATTTGGATTTGTTTTTTGTTCTTAAGTTATTACTTAAAAACTTGTTAGGGATACTATTTTAATTTGGCATATTTAGTTTTTTTTAAACAGGATAGACTCTTGAGTTTCTTTTCCCATTCATTTTTAAGAGGTCCTAAACTTGTGTAGATCCAGATGTTTTGGTGCTCACTCCTGCTCCGCCACGTTTGTTTTTATTTTATTCAGACAAAGGAACCCTCAACCCAACTCTTTTATTCTGTATAAATCGGAAGCTTTATCATAGTTACTATTAAGGAGATTATTTGGGTTCCCTAATCTCCAATCTGAGGATTAACCGAAGCTATTGGTGTGTCCAGATTATTAGGTCTCTGCTCGCGGCCCCTGTGTTTACACCCCCGCGGCGGCTGCACCATATTGTTTTCGTGGGCTCTGAATAGAGTTTCAAAGGATCATCACTTTAGCACTTTCAAGTAAATGTTTTAAGTGGCTCCTGTCTCCAGTGGACGTACAGAGAGAGGACCGTGATGGAGGACTCATCAGTGCCCCCGATTGACCCAGATTTTGAGCCGCAGAGTAGACCGCGGTCCTGCACGTGGCCGCTCCCGAGACCCGACATCTCGGTTGTCAAACCGGAGGGGGGGGATGGCACCGAGTCGGCCGCCGGGACACCGCCCGCCGACGAGGACAAGCCCGATCCGCAGCAAATCACGTCCGAGCCCGAGAAGGCTGCTGCTGCCACTGAGGGCGGGGTCGTGGCCGGCGTGGGCGGAGCCGGCGCGACCCCCCGCAAAGGATCGTCCCGGCGCAACGCGTGGGGGAACCAGAGCTATGCAGATCTGATCAGCCAGGCCATAGAAAACTCACCGGACAAGCGGCTGACCCTGGCCCAGATCTACGAGTGGATGGTGAAAACAGTGCCTTACTTCAGAGACAAAGGAGACAGTAACAGCTCAGCGGGGTGGAAGGTGAGGCGGACCTTTAATGCACGTTGACACAGAATGTCACACTGGGACTGATGCAGCTCAGTGCTCAGGGCCACACGTGTTACAGCGATCAGCAGTTCAGCCGTGGGTTAAGGGGAAGCTACATTATGTAATCCAGCGGTGTCAAACTCAGTTGAGTTCAGGGGCCAAATTCAGCCAGATTTGGCGTGAAGTGGGCGGGGCCAGTACAATAATAACGGAATTACATATCAATAATGTCAACTCCAGACTTTCCTCATATGTCGAAAATGATTACATCAACAAACTGTCCTTTAAAACAATGTGCATAACTTTAACCAGCTCCAAATTCTTGAAAAAAATAAGTGTGATTTTTTTTAAACAATATTATACCTCAGTTCATAATTTATTATAATTACAGATCACAGTAGATCTGCAAATACACAAAACATTTAATTGCAGTTAGAATATTGATTAAAATTACACTTTTCAGACATTTCAGGCTGTTTATATTTGTTCAGATTATGTGTGGGATTTATTTGGGAAATTATACATTGTTTTAAAATGATTACATGAAAATATTTTTCTATGGAGGAAAAATTTGAGTTGCAAATATTTATAGGTTATTATGATATTCTTCCCAGTCTGCCCGTGGAACCTGAGCTATGTTTTTTGCAAATATATTGAGTGTAATTTTTGTATTTCACAAATTCATCCCACGGGCCAGATTGGAACCTTTGGTGGGCCACGTTTGACACCCGGGCCACATGTCTGACACCCCTGATATATAGTCAATTAATCGACCTCGTCACCAATCATTCATTCACTCATCAGTTAAGTGGCAGCTGCATCAGTCCAGATTCAAAATATATTTTGGATTTATAATGAAATAATCATTAGAATTCATTGAAAAGTCAAAAAAAAATTGAGCATTAGTTTGAGATATGACACATTGTGAACCAGAAAGTTCAGATCAGCTTTTATTGTGTTTATTGTGTTGTTTGATTTGGTTAATTTGCTCATTTTGGCCTAATTATATGTTTAATTAGCCTTTCGGTTACCTCTTTCACACTGTATTTGAATTTTGGACTTCAGAATTGCAAATATACATCTGACAGCAAAATGTGTTCTTAAGTTTATTCTAAACCATATAGCAGTGATTTCATTTTATAATCCTCAGGAAATGTGAATATTAATTTTCTTTCCTTTTCTGTGAAAGGCAAACCAAACGACTTTAGGTTAGTTTGACGACATCATCACTTTTGACCTTTTTCTGAGATTATTTTATAAAGTAAGCAATTAATGGAGAAAATGGTCAATAGATTAAGTGGCAATGAAAGCAATTGTTAGTTCCAATGTTGGTACTTTTAGGTCATTTTTAACCTTTAACATCTTTTTCAATTCAAAAACTTTAACATCTCTCAAGTTATTGATACAAACTTGGGTGTAATCATATATTATGACAAAAAAATCACATTGAGATTACGTGTTGTAATACACATGATGTTTGTGGATAAAGTTAGTGGAAGGACTGCGTTCAGCTGAGAACTGTACCATAGAAGCACTATTCATAACGTGTAGTCCTGGGCTTCTGCACAACCACAGGAATTCATTTCCTACATATTGAGCCTCAGTTTTACCTTTATCAAAAAAACCGGAACGGCTCGTGATTTGAATATTCCTCTTGGCTCTCCTGGAATTTCAGCATTTTGATTAGTTGTTCAGATGTGTTGCACTAAAATAGGTTTCCCACCACAGGTGAGTGATTTATTTGCCCAAGTTCTGAATTAAATACAGAGACTGTTGATGTGCAGACATTTTTCAAAGTACCTGTTTTTTTTCCATTTCTTTGACAGAACTCAATCCGTCACAATTTATCACTCCACAACAAGTTCTTGAGAGTTCATAATGAGTCAACAGGCAAGAGCTCCTGGTGGATGCTCAACCCAGAGGGAGGGAAAACTGGGAAAGCTCCTCGCCGCAGAGCCGCCTCCATGGACAACAGCAGCAAATTGCTGAAGAGCCGCATGAGGGCCAAGCAGACCAAGAAACAGGCAGCAGCTGGGCTGGGTGGTGCCGGGGGGGCTCTCCAGGGTGACGGCAGCACAGGCTCAACAGCTGCTGACAGCCCAAATTCATCCCAGCAGTTTCCCAAATGGGGGGTGAATAACAGCAGCCCCTCGTCCAGAGGCAGTCTGGATGATGCGGACATGTGGACCACCTTCCGTCCACGCACAAGCTCCAACGCCAGCACGTTGAGTGGTCGTCTGTCGCCCATCGCTCCTGGACAGGAGGATGACGACAACCTCCCTGAAGACAGCCTGTTGGGTCGATATGCTGGCAGCAGCCTGACCCCCACCTTAACTGAGACCCTCATGGAGGAGCTAGATCTGATCGACGGCCTCACCCTGATGACTGGGCAACAGGGAGGGGCTAGTCCAAGCACAGCCCCACCAGCACCACCCACTCCGCTGCCCTCCGCCTCCACTCTACTGCCTCGTGGCTCCAGCTTCTCCTTCCATCAGCGGCAGCCCTCCAGCCTCCCACAAGCCCCCCCGCACTCCGGAACCCCCACTTCCGTCTCCCAGTGCGGATCCAGCAGCAAAGAACCAACAACTTTCAGCAACTCCCTGTTCAACCCAATGCCCAGCTCCGGCTCCCGTGGGGGAGGGCACTACAGCGGCCATGTGCCCTCTAGCCTGGAGGCGCTCCTCACCTCTGACTCCCCTCCTCCCACTGATGTCCTGATGACCCAGGTTGACCCTCTCATGCAGAGCCCTGGAGGCGTGGGCTTAATGGGCCTGGGCCAGTCTGTGGTGGGGGTTCGGTCCAAACCCAGTCAGTTGCTTATGGGTAAAGGGCTGGAGCCCAACACTGTGGCCCCCATGGCGCTGCAGCCTCCTATGCAGCCCCCGCAGCAGCACCATCTCCACCACCAGCAGCCACAGCAGCAGCAGCAGCAGTCGCACCAGCATCACTCTCCGATGGGGTTGGGGATGATCCTCTCAGGTATGTCTCAGGACCCCCCACAGCTCTCAGCCCTCAAAGCCCCACACACCGCTGTGCCATCTGTGGGGTCTCACCATGCGGTAGCCGGGGCCTCAGCCAATCCCAACTTGGGTCTGCAGGGAATGGGTCAGTTCGGACCTCCGTCCTGCTTCCAGACCGGCCAGGATCGACTTCCCACCGATCTGGACATTGACATGTTCACAGAAAACCTGGATTGTGATGTGGATTACATCATCAACACTGATTTCATGGATGGCATTGACTTCAACTTTGACCCCCTTCTGCCCGAAGGCCAAGGCTACGCGGGTCCAGCCACCACACAAGGCTCCGCCCAAAACTGGGTGCCCAGCTAACTTTTCAGCTGATCACAGTTAGCCAGGTACGTAAACCATCAGAACCAAAACGAATGAATGAATGAAACTGATCAGTAAAAGATTCAATTGAGAGCAAATATCAAATACAGTCCCATAAGATCAGAATCAGAATTCTTTGTTGTCATCGTACTTAGAGCATGGTGAAATTCTAGGAGTTCCACGACAACAGTGATCAAGTATAGGACATAAAAGTAGCGGCAAACAAATCTTTAAAAGTGTGAAAGTGCAGGAGTAAAGAATATAAAACGTAAAAAATATTGCACTGGTACATAAAATCAAGAGGTGAGATCTAAGAATATATCGTTCATTGCCATTTGCTCACTTTTAGAAGTCATCTGGGGTGACTGCCCTAAAACTGTGAAAAATAAGTTTTATCTGCAAATCAATCAAACAATCAAATTTTATTTATATAGCCCTTAGTCACACAACAGGTCTCAAAGGGCTTTACACACCCACAGATGACAATAAATAACGAAATAAAGAAATCTGTTTTCATGATACAAAGACAGCGTATGATTTTCTCAAAAAGAATAATATGTCCTCCTATTGTAGAAACTGAACCCATTCATACAAACTTGTTTAAGTTGTCATATATCAGTCTCCAAAGGGAAATCAGTCATCCATAGTATGTATTTCAATACAACAGCATGCAGCAGTCAGTAATTTCTTTTAGTCTGTCAGTCATTATTTTTCCTCATTCGTCTTCTGCAGGAACTGATCTCCAATCAAGATAACCTCACAAAATGACTGGTGCATTCCTCCTCTCTGCTGGCTGAAGATGATATTTTCAAACACCGTGTTCTTCTTTGACTTTAAAGACAAAACCAGACCTCACCCATGTCATGTGCCAAGACATGCAGAGGACCGGATTCAGGCGACTGCACAGACTTATCTCTCCTTTTTTCATTTGTAACACGTAGAACGTCTCGGCTGCTAGCTGATTTTAAAAAAGAAAAAAGAAAAAAAATTCTGCTAATCTGAACAGATTATTTTTAAAGGTGTGTGACATTTTTGTTTTAGTTTGAAAACTCAAATCAGCTCGGCTCTACTTGGAGTTCAGATTTCATCTGTGTTACACCAGAATAGCTTTAGGGTGGAAACGGTACCCCTGATCCCGACGGCTCTGTCGTTGAAGACTATGCTTTTTTTTTTTTTTTTGTAGAAATGGCCAGTTTTTCACCGAACTGTTGCCTGTCAACACTTACCCAGCATGCATTGCCAGACTAAACGCCCAATGGCGCAGCTCGCTGCCCCACGCCGTCCTCAGTCGAAAGAACATTTCCGTTGAAGGAGTCGGTGAAGACTTTGAGGGACGGTGACTGTGAAGAGCAGGTGGAAGAGAACAACTGGACGACACGAGGCACAAAGTAACTCCACATCGCCCCCACTGTGTATCGGACTTGTTATATGTATATGATTTTTATTTCTTTCTCACACAAGAAAGAGAAGGTTAAAGTTGTTTTTTTCCAATCAGACTTGGTGATTTGACATAAGTGGGTATGTATTTTGCAGTTTGGCATTTTTTGACTTCAATCCAGTGTGTTCAAACAGATAGTCACTTAGAGGGAGTTGATGTCAATTCCCGGATGTGCAGTTAAACTAACAAAATGAAGAAATGTGATTATTTGAATTTCTACATGGGGCATTCATGGGTAAATTTGTTCAACCAACAAGTGGTTTGTTGGCCAAGTATTATGTTGTCTTGGACGGCAGAACGGCTCCACTGTCCAATGCTCTACCTGATGTTTCTTCCTGTTTGTTTTTTTTTGTTGTTGTTGTCTTTTATCATACATCCTGTGCATTTTCAAAGCACTTAGGTTTCCTGCTACAACAGGAACCCACAATGAGGAGAATACATCCACATTAGGTTAAATCATTTCATGTAAAAACTAATTTTGAATCCTGTAAGCATGTTCTGTACACGTTGCACATGTACATACATGACGACACACTATGCAGATCGATCAGGAGAACTAAATGAATGAAATCTTGAAGGAAAATTTGAAAAATCACTTCTTGAAGGGTTTTTACTATTTAACTTTCCTGATATTTGTAGGGGGTGAGGGGAGCGGGTGCTGCATGACAGAATATCCTCTCACACTTTATTTAGTACTAACGTTAAAGAAATTAATTGTGTGAGAAGTACAAAAAAAAGAATATATTTGACTATAGTTTTAATATACAATTTAGATGGAGGTAATAAATGAGATATTAATACATATGAATATATTACTAATTACAATCAATGTTTTTTTTTTACATTGGAGGAAGCATTTTCAGATAATTTTAACGGTAATTTTCTACACTTTTATTTTTATAACGGATGAGATGCATGTAGATTTTTTTTACATAACCAAAGGAACACTAATAATTGCATGGCATTTAGGGAGCGCTTGGGCCTGACACAGTATCTGGGTGTACATACGCTTTGCAAAAAATGCCTGTAACCACAAATCTGACTTTGAAAGATAAGTGAGGCAACACAACAGTACATCATCAGTACTTGACTGTTGGAACTAAAATTCCCAATGGTTCTGCCATCTGCGTCAGACTTTTTTTTCTTTTTTGTGTGTTTCTTACTTATTCTTCTGCATTGTCTGCATAATCCAAGTTTAACAAAAGAAGAAGACCTCAAAATTGTCATCTCACAAATACGTTTAATAATGTAACTTTTACCTCTCAGGGTAGCTCAGAAGAATAAGAACAGTTCTGCACAGGCATTATCTGATCATGTGACCATAGACAAACTTATTTATTTGACATATTTCCTGTTCAGATAGACTGGAACCCAATGCATCATGTATCGGCACAATTTCCTATAACATTTGGCTGAAATCTTAAATTAAACACCCTTCCGCCCCATTTTAAACAAACGTTCTCATTTTACAGCCTTGTATATCAATACTATCCCGTAGTTTTCCTTTATTTTTCTTTGGGACTGCCAATATTTAAAACACTATAGCATGCTGAGTCTCTCGCAACATGGACTTCGTTTTGTCATCTTCCCGCTTTTTAAAATGTATGTTCTGTGTTTGTACTTAACCGATTCAATGATCATGTCAATTTTTTTAAAGCAAAATTAACATCCCTGCAGTTAAACTCCTAATAATGACCATTTTACTGTAGCTATGTCAATATGTTAGCTTCTGTTTTGTATAAAGCACTCTTTTTTTTTCACTTTTTTTTTTTTAATGGTGCTAGACTTCATTTATGATGTATATTTGAGTACGCCATGATGCAATGGGTGCTTATCAGGGCCTTTGAATAACCTGCATAGAGCACAAAAATCTCAATTTGGTGTTATAGCTGTTAGCAAACAATCAATAGCGCTCCCTTTTTTCTTATAATTTTATCTTGATATATAATAATCCCCCAACTGGTCACTCAAATCAAACTGCACGAAAACCTATTTGGTTCTTATTATGTGAAACAATAAGGACGTGATTATATTAGAAAGTACATATACTAAAAACACCCAGTTACCCTCAGACAATGTGCAGATGTTGGAAATGTTGACGGCAGCCTTTAAAGGCGACAGAACATCTCTCACATAGAATCTGCTGTGTCAGACTTTGACGTCTCTGTTTAGTTTACTGTTGCCTCTTAAAAAAGAGGCAGGTGTGGTGTTTATTTTCCTTATACCCCCTATTATATAATTACCTATATCTGAATATTCCTTTTCTTCCAGCTCTTTTGTCTTATGAGAAAGTAGATAAAGTTAATCCCTGTCTGTTTTAAAATCTAAAAATGACCCCATTTGATACAGTATTTTAGTATTTGGCGAGGGATTTCATTTTTGTACTGTATTTTTTTCCCCCCATATGAGCAGGTGTGGGTGGATTGGGGAGGGCATGGAATGATGAGTTGTGCTTAAGCCAATTTTGTTTTTTTGAATTTGATTAATGTTAATAGTTCTACTTTCTCGCCCCGACAGTTGACTTTTTTTCTTTACATGTTGTAAAGTCAGCCAGAGATGACAAAGAGTTCTGAACAGCAGAAATGAATTCAATAAACTGCTTAACCCGACGTTTTCTGACTTCAGCCCTTCATTTTCAGTTTATTTCACTACATTTTCTGACTGATTCCACCTTGGGCATGAGACAAACGAAGATTGAGTTTAATGAAGCTCTGCAGTTCCGACACTGGGAGGCGCTGTTGCACTGGAATAACATCCTAAACACGCTCAGTAGTTTTTTTTTTCTTTTTTTTTAAAGATTTCTCTTGTTAATCCCGCTTTACATCAGTTTGGGAAAGAAGCAAAACGGATGCAAATAATAATCCAAGTTTTAAAAGACACATCTGATATTGTCACCACCTTAAAACAATGGACAAAGCCAAGATTTTAAGAGTTCCTCAAAACTGAAATGTTTATCAAAAGACACATTGTCTTCTGATGAACATCATTTAGGTCTTTATTTTTAAGAGGGTGATGAAATGTGATTCAATGCTTAAGTACATTTCTTCAAAACACACTTGACAGAATGGTAGAAAAGCAGTGTTTGCAGAGTAGGTGATTTGAGAACAGAAAACCTCAGACAACACCTTTTTAATAGAGGATCTTTATAGAAAACATTTCACATTTTCAAAACTTTTTTTTGTGTCATTTAAACCTACTTATTCCATTTTTTGGGTTGTTTTTTTCATTACATAACTGTCCTTTTTTATCTCCTAAAGTTGAACAGTTTTAACATCCATCTGTGTCAAAGGCTCTTGCTGAGTTGCTGGGGCTCCTGCGAAGTGTCAGAAAACTCCGGTGTTCAAGGCTGTATTATCTCTCAGGAGAGGTTCGTGTGGGAGAGCAATGTTACATATGTCAGGAGTTTGTGTTTCCCAGCTGCAAAGCCCACGTTCAGCCAACAGAAGTCACATCCTTCAACTTCAGCAACACTCCAGTTTTGGCCTGAAGGCACCTGTGTTTCAGCGCTTTTAGTCGATATGCAAGTCTACAGTCTTTCACACCTCTACGTCTACCCAGGCTGCAACACAACAAGCAGGACCTAGTGTCACACCCACAAACAAAACAAAATAGTACTCTAGTTACAAAAACTGTAAAAAAAAAAAAAAAGTCAGGAAAGATGCATTTTTCAATAACTCATTTGCACACTGTTCCGTTTCTACCGTGAGTTTTGATTTGATAATCAGCGTTGACGCAGCCACAAAACCACAACTCATGACCAGTGCAAATCTACTTGTCTGCAATTTTAATCAGTCCAATGAATCATTTTGTTATTATGGGTTTAGGTTCTTTTTTTGGATCTAATATTAATATTATTATAATAATATTGATCATTTCTGAAGAAATCAGCACGAAAGAACAATTGTCCAGTGAATGGCTCAGCTTAGTCTTCAACAAGCATCCTCTTCAGATTCATTACATTTTCTTTTTTTTTTTTAATATTTATTTTAAACGTTTCTTTACCTTCCATTCAGTCAGAGAAAGCCTCTCAGCAACTGAGCAACAACTGACCAGATTCATAAACCCACAGAGCAAAGCCTAAAAGTTGGGAGGACAATCTGAAATATTTGTTACACGTCATACATACTGTAGGAGAAGAGGGCCAAGGACACACATACTGTGGGTCTCACATCTACAAATGAGCTACCTTGCCTTATAAATATATAAAGTTTAAAAAAGTGCTTATTAAAAGAAACTATAGTGATGTGATAACTTCCAGCAGTGTCACTTTTGTGTTTGTTCTTGACCAGCATTAATACGAAATGTTCGGGAGTGTAAAACTGTCATCCTTCACAGTTCACTTCAAGTCCCCCACCAACACTGATGAGGATTGTCAAAAAAAAAAGGAAATAAAGGCCCTGGTCTCCCAATAACATTCAACTTGTACAAAAAGATATTTTTTGGGGGAGAAAGCATGGGTAATACAAAAGGACAGTTCAAACTAAAGGAGAGTATTGGCCACTGGTAACACACTGCTACAAAACAGATAAAAATTAGAACAACTCTAGTAATAATTGCACATAACCTTTGAGAGCCGAGATGTTGGATAAGAGGACGTCACACCAGAGAGTTAGCAGGAGCTGTGGAGGGGTGTGGCACACTATGGTATAAATACATTGAATAAAGAACAAAGAAAAAAAGAGCACATTCATGAGGCACAGCAACTAAACAACGGTGCTCTGTCTCCTTCAAAGTGCTGCTGTTGGCCCACATCGCTATCTGCTGCTGAGATTCTGTCCTCGTGTCTGGTCTCTCTGTACCGGCGGAGAGTTAAAACTTGGTGCCTCTCCGAGCACTTTAGGCAATCATGTACTGAGTGATGGCTCTGAGGGTGTAGAGGAGCTCTGCCTGAAGCCGGGCCTCCATGATCAGTAAATTCAGATGTATCTGAGGGAGACATGACGCAAAAATGAGCCACACGCGATTCATAACATTCACCCACCAAGACTGTCATACTTTAAACACGCACGCAACTGTTAGAGCAGGCAGAGTTTAAATAGGGAACGCTTTGATTAGAAAAGATTAAGATAAGACACAAGACACGCCTATATTAAACCACAGCAATGAAACACACAGCCACAATTTACGACTATGTAACAAAAAATAATAAAAGGAGAAAAATAAAGAGCACAGTAAGAAAAAGCAAACAATCACGACTGTTGTATCATGTTTGGTCAGCAGGATGTTCACTATCAACATTCTGAACAATTTATATGCATGAAAACTACATTTACTGCAGCTGCACTCCAGAGATCTTGCTCAGTTTCAGACTAAAAGGTGGTACCATCTGTATTTATTCATTTCTAGGTACATTCACTTCAGACCGATAGCACCAATTTACTCAGCATCCACTAACGAGACAGGGTAGACCCTCACTGACTCAAAATGGAGACTAGATTACATACCTTTATTAGTCCCCTATGGGGAAATTTCAAAATGTAGAGCTGATGCAAAAATGTTCCAGCACACGGATGAGAAGATGACACAAAGACTTTCTAAAATTCCCTTCATTATTCTTGGTGCCACTTTTTGGGTTACTTATAGAAACACCTCCTGACAGAGTAATTGAGCAGACCACAGAAGGAGCTCATATACCACTTCCATGCTTTAATGCACTCTTTTGGCTTGCATGTGTCACACCAGCACAGACAACAGTGTGAATCAGACATTCCTCTCACCCGTTCTGAAGGTTTCAGTGGAGTCCAACTGAGAGGACAAACAGAGGTTTTGGTGGCATCTGGAAAACAGGCCACAGCCTTAACGTAGAGCTTCAAATCCCTCTCCAGCAGCTGGTTGACTTCTCCGTAGTCATAGTCATCGTATCTGCAACCACAAACAAACAGACGGTTATCAAATTATTCACCAAAAGACAAAGGAACCACTGAACCACCTCCTGCCCAGGGGGTTTAGTCTTACCGTATTCCTAACACACAATGGATGTAATTCCAGATCGCCCTCTTCAGGTCGGGGCTGTGCAACGACAAGAGGGTGGTCACACTCCGAAATCTGTCGTCTAACAGATGTCCGATGTCTGAATACAACCTATTGACCAATGAGAAGCCATGGTCCTCCCATGAATAGTCCTGCACAGTCAACACAGAACAGAACATCCTCAAAATCAGACATGCACACAGACACAAGTTTAGCTCCAAAAAGTTAACGACAGGTGATGGAGCACCCACTACTATCCCTAGCCCATAATATTAAGAATATATATA
>JAPTHA010000002.1:10206277-10225965 GCA_029814585.1 Gymnapogon annona
CTCTGTTCCTGTTTTGCGTTGACTGCTATAGTTTAAGGAGACTCCATAGACGCGCATTTGAATTTGGATCAAACTGATAATTCAGATTCGTATTTCTTTCCTGGTATTTGTTGATTCTGTTTAAAACAATGGTGGCAACTGTATTTAGAGTCTAATGACTTCAGTCAAATAAAAAAATACAATGCAAAAAAAACCCCCCAATGGGATAGAATGACAACATTTTTAAGTCAGACAGGACACTTTCAAGTTCTCAGTTCCTCCCTGATGAGCCACACACAATAAAAGTCTTTTGCCACTCATTGCGCCTTGTTACACACATTCCATTTTTTTTAAGACGCAGAGGGACTGGACTTTGCATTTGACGCTGCAGCTCCTTGTGTTTACTAACACATGGCACTGACGCAGCTGGAAACAAAGCCAGCCTCCATCTTGTGCAAAACATCTGGCATCAAGTGAAACAACTGAAGAATTGCCTCGTTAGAAGTATGTGATCGTTACCTGACCCTCCAAACACACTGTCTCAACTACTGTAGGGTGTTTTCAGTTAAAGGTTTTAAGAAGATAAAACATCAGATTGTCAATCTTTTATATTGTTTCTGATCTAGAGTGATGCTTCGATTCCCAATCAGACAATTACCAAGCATGTTATCAGACGACTCATTACTCATAATGATCATGACCTCCAAGTCATTGAAAGGTCCTCCAACTCAGCCCCTTAATATTACGTTAGTTTCAAGTTACTTTATGGTTGCATCTGTGTCATAATGTGGACATTTGAATCTAAACTCATATGTCAACTGTTGTCAGATTAACTTCCTGTTTAATTGGTATTTTTCATTGTTTTTTCTGTAAAGAGATACACAGCATTCTTATAGTTCCAAAAGGAAGACTTTTAACATTACTATTCATTTAACAGCACTGCAATAATTATCATAGTAATAATTGAGTTTTTAGTTTTCTCTTTCAAGTTCCAACTCAGTCATTCTTTTCATTCTAATCACCAATTTTGTCTAAACTGATCGGTTCTGCATGATCTGATTTTGTATCCTCCTGTTGAATCATGGCTGCTATTGCTGCTGCTCTATTAACACTTGTGCCACTGAGGGCTAATGAAGTTCTATTAGACCTGACTCGTATCTAGTACTTTCTGTTGCAGCCCAATATGTCTTAGTTTGTTATTAAGTTTGAAAGGCTGATTTGCATTTGTTTTAAGTCAGTGATATTAGATTGTGATTGAACAAGAAAACTTCAAATTTGCAATAAAAACGGAAAGTGGTGTCCTGTGGAGTTACATTATACATATTTTAAAGGAGCTACTGTATGAGGTGACACACAGCATTTTTGGAACAACAGATAATCCCATTATTTGTACATTAACATTTTTTCCTGTCTCCTTTCCAGCAGACAAATTAAAGGCACCAACAAACAAATAACTCACTTACATTTCAGAGATAAGAATGCACATCACAGAGTAAGAAACATGGTACAACTCAAATCTTACATTTCATTAACCGTCTCAGAACGTAAACGTGAATGATGTGAAATACTCTTTCGCCTTAATGATATGTAACGGACGTATGTATGGGTTTCTATGATTGGTTTTTCAGAGTTTCTGATATGAGAACAGTCAAATGTGTTGGGTTGCCTTATGGCTCCAACCCGTAAAGGGCATTTAGTCTCAAATAAGTGTGTGTGTGTGTGTGTGTGTGTGTGTGGGCGCACTTTTTAAGGTGTGTGTATGGCTGTAAGAACAAGGGAGCTCTATTGCTCAGCCTGGTCTTTAAGTCTGTATGCATCAGGATGGCTGTGGTAAATCAACAGTAGTGCGTCCAGGCTTGTATTGCGTTCTGAACTGAACATCCTATAGTATGTTTCACATCGCTCAGCCAGTGTGCACTGAAAGTTAGGCACGTATTTGCTGCATTCAGAGACATGACAGCCCTGCGAGCGCACAGCTTCCAGGGGCTTTAACTGGGGTTTCGGGAAAGGCTTACTGAGTTGAGCGCCATCGGAGCCGCCACCAGCAGTTTGGGGATGGGACAGAAATGAGTTTCCATGGGAACGCATTGCAGCTCCACCGGATCAGGAGTCAGAAGCTCTGAGGCATCTACTAGAAAACAGAAGGGCGGAGTGAAAGGACGGCAAGTCTCTATAAAGTAAAAGTAGCTTTTACAGGGTGTCTTTCTCACTTTGAAAATCTGTTTTTTTTTTCTCAAGAAAATGGGATTTGAGCATATAGAATAAAACCAGCTGTGGGAAAAAATTAACAGACCACGAGAAATATCACTGAGAATCCTGGAAAGTCACCAAAACTGAGACAGATATTATAAATTATTAGACAAAGTGGAGGCATTTGTCTTGTTTGTCAGTGACGACTAGAAGTAGCAACAGCAAAGTGATAAAGACATGGAAGCCAAGATTGAAAAACAGTAAAATTTAACCAAATGCATCAGTGTCCGAGGTCATCCTGAGGGGAAAGAAACATTAGTAATGTGCGGTTTAAAATGAATCTGAACAAGCTGTTTTTGCATTATTGGAGTTCTGAGAACACTGCATCATTCCTACGAGATGTTGTCATTTTCTATAAAGGATTTAAATACTATGGACACTTTAAATAGGGCTGGGTTTTGCCATTGATTTTCTAATCTAGTCTGAATCTGTTCACTTATATTTCAACTTCATTTCAATTTGCATTGAACATGTTTCAGATTTTTCTTGGACATGAAAGTGGATTGTTTCATGTTTCAGATTTTTCTTTGACATGAAAGTGGATTGTTGTTAATAAAAGTTGGCGTCAGTAGCAGACAACCCCTATTCTAAGCAATATTCTAAATGTCCATTTGGATCGAATGTACCCATTAAGGGCTGACAAGTGCTTTCTTTTGAGGTGACTAATGGGGTTAAAAGTCAAGTTTTACTCATTGATGGGAAAAGCAATGAACTAAGAGATGATCTCTGGATTTTATTCTTCAATATCAGACACAAGAAAGTGTGATTTGAATACATTTTTTAAACCCACCCCTATAATTAAAAATCTCAGTAAATTTATGAAGGTAAAACACAAAACTAAACCTAAAATTAACACTCAATTTGTGCTACAAATACAAGATAGTAGAGCACCACATTAACAAATGGTTTATTGAGAGCTCTAAGTAAATATAAATAATGATCTCAATATTTTATATGCCATTATTGTTAAAGTGGTAGACATGACAATAATGTGCCAATTACTAATGCCTTCTGGTGGAGTCTTTGCGGCTTAAAGGTTATTTACACTGAGGGGATTTATGTAAAAAAAAGTAATAAAAATGCTGTCTATTAATCTGATTGAAGTCTGAATGTATATTGAAGGAAATTCAGAAAAAAAATAATGGAGAGGTGTTTAATTAGTGTGTATCGGCGTTATTCATAATTGCAAACACAGAGGACAATGTGGTATGAGATGGCTTGACACCAACTGAGATGAAAACAGCTTCATATTTTAAGGTTCCTCTCAAAATAAGTTGTTTTCATTCACATCACACCAGAATGAAAAGCAGACAGAAAGGATGAAATGCAAACGTGACAAACCTCACAGAAAACTCAATTAAAAAGACTAGACAGACACTACAGAGCTAAAAGAAAAGAGAACTGAAATGAAGGAGCAAACCTGGTTTGAGCCGGCAGATTCAGCGAAAGGAACAGTGGTGACTGGGGTCGAGGCCGACGAAACAGTGGAGGTGGTGGCACCGTGCATCATGGGAACTTTTATTCAGGCGAGTCAGACGAAAGACAAAAGGACGAGGATGTGGGCGGGGAGGAGGAGGGAAGGGGAGGACAGGAATGATATGGTTACCATGGTAAAATGTGTTGGATCAAAAGTCATGGCACAAGTCCAGTGAAATCTCCAGGATGACATTAAACAAGTCTCAAGACACATGCAAATGAAACCAGAGGTAATGAAAAACACACATTTAATAGGCCACCCACTAGTAGAAGACAAACAAGGAAATACACAGTCATACAATCAAGTCAGACACTAGGTCTGTCTGATAATTGTATTCAAATGGACGAGGCGAGTGTATGAAAGGAGCAAATGATCAATAAAACAACAAAGTACAATCTTTACAATAGTCTACAATAATGTGACACAACTTGAATTTGTTTTATTCTTGCATTCATTCAAGATTCAAGAGAAAATAATCCCCGAAAATTTAAAATATAAATCCAAAAATGCAACTAATTTAACCCTGAGAACTAAAGAAATAAATAGTGTTAAAAATACAGCTACATTTACTGAAACTACCAGGTCTGAAAGAGAAACTATTGTCCGATAGATAAAATTAAGTCAATATTCCAAGTAATTCAATATACAGTAACTATTAGGTATACATTGAATACAAATGAAATGGCACACATTTCTTTAATTTTAATATAAGTAGATTTAACATGTACACAAGGAAATCAATTACAAATTAACAATACTAAGCTATGAAAAGAAAGGCTCAAAAGTATTAACAAAATATTTATTTGAGAAAAATGTTTAATTAATTTTACATATATCTGTATTATAATAGACCAAAACCCAACTAAATCATGCTGCATATATAATATTAATATTTACTTCAAATATAATGTGTGGATTTTATCCCAAACACTTCAGTAATTACCTTCGAGTAGTTATTATTACTGTAATTTATAAATAAAGGTATATCTAATTAATGATGCAATGAGATGATTATAAATCAGAGAAATGTAATTACTCTGCACCTTAATGACGATGAGGGTCTTTGTCCTTTTGTAGGATGTTGATTTGTACACCTTTAACTTCGTCCCATTTGTCAACGTGAACTATAGCTACTGGTTTTCCACCAGCAGATGGCAGTGTATGGCATGTGTATTGTGTCCAATGTGGCACATTGGACACAATACACAGCCTTGGATAAATAACATTGAGTAGGACTGTGTTTAAAATGAGATCTTTGTGGTGGAAGAAAAAAAGATTCCAATCATCTATGAGTCCATTTGAAGACAGAAAGGGCAACGCAATTTACTTTGTCATGGTTATATGTAGTCCAAGGATGGATTCCCTGTTGCCTGTTTACATACTCATTTACATGTTGTGTGCTGCTTTGCACACTACTTTTGTACTGAAAAGGAAAGAGAACAAACTCACAGATCATCAGAATATGAAAGCCGAGGAAATTAAATATAAAGCATCATCAGGTTAAGAAAGATAAAGGAACAGATATGTCAACAAACTAACTCAACACAATATAAACAAGCCAATAAACACAATAAAACAGCAAACAGCTGCAACAACTTGCAGATATAGTGTACCTACAAATATGCATTTATGTATATTTACAAGTGACTTGTGGCATTACATTGAGCTCTGACCATCACATTTCAGTTATTTGATGCTCACTGTGGTTTAGATAATGCACATAATAATGCACGTGCCTCTCCAGATAACTGTCTGAAACAACAAAGGCACATTCATAAGAGACATGCATTTCTATACGTGTCTCCAGTTCTTCCAGTTAGAGATGTATGTATTTCATGTGACATTTAACGGCCATTAAACCATGTCTCTTACTCTTTCTCTAATGCTTGTGTTGGTTCACACCAGTTTCACTTTTCGTGTGTCAAAGTTAATTGGACTGAAGTGAATGGTCAGGTGCCAACCCACGTAAGAATGAACCTAGAGTGAAATCATACCATACAACATACACCCATGTATTTTCATGGTTTGGAAGGGTTTAAAAGCATTGATGGTTTTTGCTGGTTGTTATTTACGGCAAGTTTATTCATCCTTGTATAATGTTGTGCCTTAATAATTCAGCTAACGTGGTATCATTTCCCTCCAGAGTCGAAATGATGTCTCAGCAGAGTTTCTCTGATATTTCTCCTACAATGGTATGGAACATCTGGAAGTGAAAATGCTTGTGTGTGTGAATTCTAAGTGTGTACAGTGAGAGCCGACCACATGCAGTATACATTTTCATTATATCCATGTATGCATCTGGCTTTAAAAACAGTTTATGTATTTCTTTGCCATCAGCTTTTTTAGAATAAGTGACTGGATGGTATAATGTATATTATTAAAATTTATATTAAGCACATGTTGATGAATAAGGGGTAGGGGATGTCGTCAAAAATATGCCACTATAATTTTTTAATCATGTTGATAATCATGAACAATGATTAAATCATGAACATTGTATTGAAAAGTACTGATACTTTAGAAACAGCCAACAGATTTTTCTATGAACACAGTATTACAGTACATTAATGAACCTAATATTTCCCCATTTTCCTGTAATACAACTGTGATTATGCAGAAAATTAATAGACCACTGGCTCAGCTATTTATAGATATGTTTAATATGAAAATCAGTAAGAATTTTTTTCCCAAATTCCAAAGAGAAATGTCATCATTTAGACAAAAATTATAAAAAAAAAAAAAAAACATCTCCAAGGAAGCGTGCAGTGTTTTCATAACTCAGATAATGCAACTAAAGCATGTTCACATTCATTTTAAACCAAAAATACTGATGTTTTTTACTTGGGATTACTTTAGAGATCAGTATTACTTTCAATAATCCTGATCTTCAATCTCCCTTTACGTGTTGCCTTTCATTGTGGTTATTATGGATTCTTGTGGTGGTTTCTGCGGCACTAACACAAGGACCTGGGTTTTGTTTCATGACTTTTAACATCCATCTCAGTTTCCCTGACATTCCAAGGCTTTTCAGTTCCACCGTTGTATGTACATATTTACTATTAAAATAATCACCTGTATGCAAGTTTAGTAACTACTTACGTGCGTAATGAAGAATTGTATTTATTCTTCATGTAAGGTTTCCTTCTTTTTCAAATTCTCAGACTTAATGAGACATTTGTCTTCAATCTTGTGTCAATATAAAGACAGGTAATAAGAGGAGTGGGAGAAATAAGAGGAGCTTAGTGTGTTGGATCACACACCTTGTTCTCAACACTGTTCTTTTAATACACATCCTGTTCCGCTTCAACGGTGCCATGTCTTTTGCTAAACATAAAGTGAATGCTTCAGTCACTTTTTGCATTTGTGTTTTTTATCCCTCACGCTGATACTGACGTAACAGTGTTTACAAAGGCAGGCGCAAAGTCCTTAGTCCAAAGATCTGAGTTGAACATTGAATAAAAAGGCTTGAATCCAAGTTATGAAAGTTTTTTAGGAAAAGGAACAGGATCCCATAAAACCACCGCGTCTCAAAGATCCATAATCTTCCTACAAACAGGTGATAAGAGTAAGACGGTCAGGCGTTCACCCTTAGGCTGATGTCTATCTACAGCGTGTGCATGACCACACACTGTACAAATACACAAATGTACAATTGTACTTGTTGTATATTTCCTGTATGACCTGTCAGTGCCTCCTCTGGTGCCATGCACAAAACAGAGTGTCAACAAAGAAACAACAGGAAAAAAAGCAAACAGGATGGATGAAGTGTGTTCCTGTGCTGCCGAGGTGCGCAGGGACTCACCCGTGGGGATAAAGGCTGGTTGTTGAAGCTGCATGTTGGCCAGGGCTTGCTGGTAGTGAAACATGCTGGGGTTGAAGACTGTGGCAGCAGCTCCGTTGCTTTTCTCTAAGATGGGCCTCTTTGGTAGCGGCTGCACTGCACCTGGTGGCAGAGTCTGGAGAGAAAACAACAACAGCAGGGAAAAGAGAGGGATGTAAAAGCAGAGGTGGGAAGTAATGATGCATCAATACTTAATTTAGAATGATCAGGTTCATGGGCTGAAGTCGAACATTGGTGTTTTTTGACGGCTTTTCCCTGGATCTCCTTCATTTGCATTCAAAACAGGCCCACTCATTTAGATTTATACCATTTAACCCATACAGACCCAATACTATGTTGTGACTTCCAATTGGATTTTTTTTCTGCATTTATCCATTATCAAGTGATTTCTTTTGGTGAAAATTGCATATTTTCCTACATTTCATTTACTGGCTGTGAAGGTGTTAATAAACGCTCAATGTAATTTCAAATGTCACCGTTTCAAATCAGAGTAAACTGAAAGAAACATTACTTTTTCAGCAATAATTTCATTTATTCATTCGTCTTCCTAACCCTCACCAGCATGGCTGGATAGCTCAGTTGGTAAGGCACCGGGCTAGTGCATAGGGGGACCCGGGTTAGATTCCCAGGGGAGCATCTGATGGGTTGTGTCAGAAAGGGCATCCGACATAAAAACTCCTCCCAAATCAAATATGCAAATTGGAAGGGAAAAAGGCGAAAGAACTCATCATCTTCTTAACCCTCACCACGGGGTTGCTGCAGCTTATCCAAGCTACCCATGGGCCAAGGTCGGGTACACCTTGAATATACATATATAATTTATTTGACAGAAAAACAACTCAAACTTTGTCAAAGCACAGGAACCAATGCAGCAGACATTGGCAGTGTTTCCATGTTCACTACAGACGCATCCTGAAAATATATGAAATGCTGCTGAAAAGCTGACAAATTGCATTGACAAGCTACTTAAATTATATCACTGAACTGTATTTTAGGATTTCAGTGAATTATCAACCATTGTCTTTTGTAAACCACCAGAAGAGGTCACTGTCGTATCTGAGAAGAGCTGAGGTGCTGCAGACCAGGCCAGAGGTCAGCCCAAGATCAAAATAGGATTTCCTTAACTAATGGAGTCAATGCAGAAATGCAAAACAAAAGCTGAATGTTTAGCAGAACTGTTCATCGGAAACCAAAAACGGGAAATATTTAACACATATGATGACAAAAGCGGCAACAGACCAGCCACGCAACCACAAATGCAGAAACTACACAACACACACATTGAATTGATTCTTCTTTGTGTTACTATTTTGTTTACTTTTCTGCCTGTATTTCTTCTTCCCCTGGATCAGCGATCTACACTGAGCTGATAATGTTACAGATGCTCACAACCTTTCCTCTTGTCGCCAGCATCTCTGAGATTATATGCTCTCGCGCAGCAGCAGACATTTATGAAAAAACTTAATCCACAGACTGTGCTCTCAGATTTCAGGCAGGATACAGGATACAGTGATAACCTGATCCTTCACTGCAGCAGTACTACATTTTCCTAGTGAATAAATCTTCTACTGTTTCAGAAACTGACTTGTAACTTGTAAGAAGTTGACCAGTGTTACCTCTGCCAGAGAAGTAATGCAGGTGCCTGTTTGTTGATTAATTTGCGACAGGATTATGCAAAATGCACCAATTACTGCACCGATTTCCATGAAACTTGGTGGAAGGGTAGGCCTGTTTTTAAGCTTTTCTAATATTTTAACAACTACGCTTGAAAGGACCGTGGGATCTTGGCAGAAGAGTTGGTGATCTTACATTTGTAATCTTACATCTGTTCAGTGGTTGAATGGAACACAACACTTTTACTGAACTACAGTGTTTAAAGTATAATCTTTGAAAGTCTTTATGCTACTTTCATGTTACTAAACAGTATCTTACATATGCTCCACATTTAGGGACATTAAAATGTGCTGTATATGAACCATACAGTGTATACATTACATATCATATATTTAGGTGACAATATGACTTGATGGGAATTTCTATACTGCAATTTTGCTACTTGTAAATCTGTTCCACCTCTGCAGCTGCTTTTACTTCAGTACAATTTACCATATAACAAATAAACTGGGAAACCTTTTACATTTCCTAACACTTTATACCAAGTTCAAACATTTCTGGAACTGTTTGGTGACTGAGCTGTTGAGACTTACCAAGGCTGTGGACGCTGTGTTTTGACTGGCTTGATGCTGTGTAGCCTTGATCCTGGCCTGCAGGTGAGCGGGGGGGTGAAAGTATTTGCACTTGTCTCGACTGCACCGTCCCTTAATGTAGTCCATGCAGACAATGACAGAGTTCTCGCTGCAGTCCACCATGCCAGCCTCCATAGGATGAGCATAGCGGCAGTCGCTCTCTCCTCGTGTGCAGTTACCACGCTGAAACTCTCGACACACCTGACAGGAGAACCAATCAGCTTTACCACCAACATTGATATTTATTTAAATAAAGTAATATGACAATGGCTCACGGGCTGCCTACCTCCAACTTGTCTGTACGCACATGTTTTTGTGCGGGTGTGCCATTGCTGATGGCTGCCAGGCCAGTGGGACTCCCAGGGACCAGCAGGGGAGTACTGGGCAGCAACTCCGGCATCAAGCCCATGGCTGGAGCCATGTGGTTGAGATATGGACTGAAGGCCATACTGGGACTTGTTGCCAGGGAAGGAGTCACTGGGAATGTTGTCTGAGGGAGAGAAAGAACGGAAGAGACAAAACAGCATGTTATTGGACAGTTTCATCTGGGACGAGGAGCAGGTCAAGTGATAGACGAACAAGTGTTGTTTTCAGCAGTGACCACTGACATTATGTTTAGAGCACTTCTGTCATTTTGCTTAGAAACCCTTTGAAAACCTTGGAATTCTGCTGTTGCTGCAGTGAAACAAAACTGATGTCTTTGGAATCCTCAGTAACAAGATTGCACAAAATATCTGCCTTTAACATTCAGTTTCATTTGGAAAAAGCTGAACTTTATGATAAATTATTCTGACATTGGTAATACCATCTGCTCAGTCACTGACATCACTCATGTTTCAGGAAGAGTATTAAACTGACTTAGATGGTGTAAATAACAGAGTGGATGTACAAGGATAGGCTCTGACAAAGGCTTAGATCCAACTAATAATCAGACTTCAGACAAATAGCTTTCTGCATGTTTTGCACAGCTGTTTGCCAGCTTCAGAAGAACACATTTGCTTTGGTTTGAGTGATTCTCTCTCAGTACAGGAAAACTGAATTAAATAATTTGTACCATATCAGTATAATTTTAGCAGATAATACTGCTTCCAAAATCATTTTGCATCTAAACATTAAACAAGCAAATGTTGGCCTGTTTTTGACATTAGGTGTTACTACTGTTACCATGATAACAAAGGACTTTTATTCCTAACCTTCTAATCCTGGAGGAAAGGTCAAAGAGTATAAAACCAAAGAGGCTTTTGGAATAACAGCTTTCAGTCCAGTATGGCAGAGGTACTGATCTGCTGCTACACACTATTACCACTGAACAAAAATAAGGTTTCACTTGTTAACAGCGAAAGTTCTAACAGTAAAGTATAGACACAGCGATTCAGGAACAAGATGAAACTGTGTGTCGAGTGCTGCTTTTGGATCGTAATGCTGGAGAAGAAGCTCTGTCATGTGACTCTTCTGCAGTGGAAGGATATATTGACTTTCCCTTCTAGGAAGTTCTCTGGTGGGTGGTATTTAGTGAAACTCTAACTCCATTAGACCTAGTCATAAAACTGAGTCTAAAATACCTTCATGAAAGCCACGCTATCAATCACTACCTCAAAAATCAAGGAGCCCCTTTCAAACCGTATTTTACTGTACTTACTATGGGCTGCAGCTGTGCTCCAGGCAGCATGAACTGCATCTGTTGAGCCAACATGGCTGCTGCAGCCTTCTGCTGGATCAGGTTATTCCTTCCATTAATCTCCAGCTGGGTTTTCAGGTGTGGAGGTGGGTGCAGGTATTTGCAATTTTCCCGTGTGCAGCGACCCTGAAGAGAGACAGCACAAAGGCGATTAAGTCATGTAGCAGGAAAACAAAGTATGACATTTATTACTGGATTTAAGGAAAATTAAGCCACATCAAGTTAGACAAAAATGCCATGATGAGAATCTAACAGTGACAGGACTATCCAATAAATAATCTAATAATTGCAGCAGTCCACGTAAGCTCAGAAAAGAAGCAAATGAATTTTTTACAAATAAACATAAAAAATGAAAGAGCCACACAGTATGCATCTGTGTGAAGTAAAGCACTAATCAAATCCCAAAAGACTGTATATTAGATAATTCATGAGGAATGTCCAACCACTTGATAAAAACATCATTAAAGGGATGTTTTGCTGAACTCATCAAGATCTGAACCAAACTGAAATGCAAGGAATACAAACAGATGTACAGCAAGCATCTGCAATTAGAATTATCAAAGCATTTTAAAACGTGGCTATTCGATTCCAGTTAATCTGCCAGCAGTATAATAATCATTTATCTCCTAGTCATTTTAAAAACACTATGTTCCTTAAGTAGGTTTGCATTTTTCTGCAGGAGAAGGCAAGTCAAACACTGCCTGTGAGAAAAATGAAGCTGGAGAGTGAAAACACATGCTCGACTCTCACGATAGTGTGCAGTAGATTCTGTATCACTACCTGGTTCTTATCAGCTCCAAGAAATACGCTACTTTCAAGAGAAAATAACAAATTCTGAATAATGACTGCTGCACCTGCATGGAGGGACTACATGCTCATGTGCTTTAGTGTAATGTGTGACACTATAGTGAAAAACAATACCATAAACCACTTATATCTTGATGTAAATATATACAAACTAGGGCTGTCAAAATTAACACATCTGCACAGAATTAATTTGTCATGATTAATCTGATATAAAATTTGAATGCAATTAACCCATCTGCAGCATGGAACACATTTCGGACAGTTTGTCCAAGCACGGTTAATGTCACGCACGCGCAAGTAGGCAGTTGATCCAGTAGTGACAGAGAGCAAAACCAACCCATAAAGATGGGAGACAATAACAGCACATTGGCCCTCACAATGAGAAATATGAATACAAAAAACAAAGTGTGAACAGGTGTTTTGTTGAAACTGTTGAATGTGTTAAATAAACATGTCAAGTCCAGATATATTCCCCTTTTTCTTGAGGGGAATATACAATTTCTTGAGTCTGTTTTCTCACGCAAAATGAAATTGGATTAATATTTATTAAACATTTAGATTGAATTGTCATTAATCTAAATTATTTCACAGCAAATCTGATTAATCTGATTAAAAATTTGAATTGTTTGACACTGCTTATACGCATTTATACACACAAATGTACACAAACATAAAAACAGTTACTGTATGTAGATAGATACAGCAGAGATAGTGGTTAAAAGAGTTTATGAGTGCACCAAAACCTGAAATGAAAAGTCAAATTAAATGACACATTAGCAGTTGCAGACATAGTGTTAAAGATGAAATCAAGCCAAGAATAGTTTGTACTTATATACTGGAATCATATGTTCTAATGATGGAAACTTTAGTTATGAAAAAAATGAATGGTGCAAGGTGGTGAAACCTAAGCTTAAGTTCAAGGGTCTATTGTCTCCTGTTGCTCTGATGTAAAAACCCAGACTTGGAGTATTAGTCATTATTTTAGACTCACAGGTTGAAAGTATTTACAGCTAGAGTATAGATTGTAATCAAGCATTTTACTAGATGGAACTTGAATGATGGAAACACCTGTTTATCCAATAAACCTGTGACCCAATAATTATAGGGTTTTTTAATAACCAGATATTATACACACAGTGTGTAATTTCTGCTGCTACTGTCCTCTCAGCCAAAGGTAAGACAGTTTAATAACCTTGACAAGTAGCTCATAGGATCATGAGAGTTGTTTTACTTTCATTGGGGATGAAAATCTTACTACACTAAAATTGTGTTTAGAGATGAGGTATTTAGGATTCATTCACTTGGAAGGTATTGAAATGGAAGTTACAGAGGACATAAAGTTATAAGGCTGTGGATTTGAAATAAAAGTAAGACAACCAAACATGGCTGTAACTACAGTTCTGCATTTCACACAACTGAGGATTGGCCTCTGCAGTTCTGACCTCAAACTATTTTGGTAATAAAGTAATTCCATATGCTCCTCTCTTTTTATCATCTTTGGCATCTTGACAAATTCTAAATCAAATTTGCTGCCATTTCCCTAAAAAGTAATTCATCACTTCCCCACAACGACCTTCGACCAGTGTCCTTTCTTTGTGCTCTGAGTCTGCGGGGAAGTGAAGATGATGCAGCAGGAACACTGCAGGTCAACACACACCAGAGGAGAAACTGCAGTCTCCATTAAACCCCTGGGCCGACAGCAGCTGTCTGTGGATGAGCTGTTAACCTACTAAACTACCTCCGCTAAGAGTCAGCCCACATGCCATGTCACCAAACCACACCTACACAACCCGACTCCCATTAAGTGCACATGAGCCTCCTACACAACTGACGATGCTGTAAAGTAACCGAAAATACAAAAAGGGTGTGCTGCTGTGTGTAAGTCCGTCCCTGACGTCATGGTGCAGAGACTCTGATGGTGATGAATGATGTCGCGCTGAGATGAGGACACATAAAAAGGGCTTAGCAGCAGGAGCGGAATATAGGACAGGAGGAAGCCGCAATGTCTCCTATACCAGCATTCAAGAGACACTCACAAGACCTCCAACGCACAACAAAAGGTAAAGAGGCAAACATGCAGCAGCCTGAAATGGACAAGATGGTACACAGGCTTACACAAACACTCTCGCCCACACTGGAGGAGCCAGCAGGCTTTTGCGTCAGCGTGCTGTGTGTTTAGGGATGAGGCTGTAATGAGGAGTGAGTCCCATGAGCCCAGCAAGTCTGATCAACTCAGAACAGCACAGAAAAATAATCAGAATGATCATTATGTGCAGGAAGCGCCGACAAAACAACACATTGCATTAATCAATCACATTTTTAAAGGAAATCCAGATATTTGTATTATTTTTGCATCCGTGCATTTACTAACGTCTTATTTTGCAGGACAGTACTATATTATTGCTACATGGTTATTAACTAAACTACCTTCCTAATTGCTGCTTTGCCATAGTTGGTAAGAGCGTTGTTTTCCAGTACACAGTCTATAGTTTCGTGCTATAGTAGATTTACCAAGTGTAAAGGGAAAACGACTTTACAACAAGGGACGTATGTAGGTTAATAAATATACTTACTAGTAAATTACTCACAAACACTTTGACGACACTGTATTGAGTGTTGTGAGTGACTATTGTGCCATAAGGAGCAGTCATAATTCATGTACAACTTTCTTACTACGAATATTAAGAACAAACAGTTAGTTAACGGTCTACGGCTGCATAATATGATCACAAAAAATGACCAAAAAGTTGTTTATATTGATATTCTATGCTCTTAAAAGTATGCAACCAAGGATGTTAATGGTAAACATATGTACCTTATTATAAGATTCCCCTGAAAAATCCCTTAAGACAAATTTCTAATGTGTGATACTGGGCTTATGTGAGACACACCTGACTTAACGTACACATCACTTTGATTTTATTACATAATTAGAACTCAAATAGCACAATATTATAAGACAGTGCAGGACATAATGTGGAATGACACAAAATATATGATTTTAACTTGCTTTTTCTCTCATTACAGTAAAAAAATCTCTTTGACACCAAGGGGAATGAATTTGAAACATATCTTTTAGTACAGGCATGTCAAAGTAGAATATCACAGACAAGATGAGGTCATTTAAAGCATTTCTTGATTTACAGAACTGTTACTGCATTATTGTGATGTATCAGGTTTACAGATAATAGAAAATCACATATACTGTGATAGAGCCAAAACTGAATTGAATTGAAAGAGACCACTGGAAAGTAGCGTTGAGGAGAGTGTTGAATCAGGAATCTCCTTTTCGTAGCCATAGCAACACACAACACAACATAGAGAATGTCCCTGTTTGTACAGTACTCTATTGTCATCACAATAAATAAGAATGTGGTGCAGGATTTGAGTTTATTGACATGTTTTTTAAAAACCGTGAATGTTTCTCTGCGTTTTAAATACCATTGTGCTGAGATTTGGCTACTTTTCTTGTGTGCCAATGCCATCATTCCATTCTGCTGCTAAAACTGGTGAATGCTGAAAAGAAGGACGGGGGGTAGATATGATGGCCACACTAATCATTTGAGATGACAGGAGCACTCCAGTTAACAAGGTAAAAAGAACTAGGCGGTGAGCTCCCCCTCCCCTGCAGCAGGTTCAGACCAAGCAGACAGAGCTAATGGAGGAGCAAAAGGGAATGACACTGATCGGCTCAGAACCGGCTGGAGATGCCAGATATGGGAGGGACAGTGAGGAGGGAGGCCATTAGCAGATAAATCCATAAAATTAACAAAGGAGGGAGGGCTGGGGAGAGACCTGGAGAAAGGAGTGATGCTGTAGAGCACTCCATTGGGCACACATATTGCTTCTTTGTCTTTTCCTGGTCATTTAAAAACAACTCCTGTCAGCTGAGTGACGGTGTAATCCTGAACAATGTGGTACAGAGGTGGCTGGTAACACGCTGTACGAGCACTAAGCCATGCTGTAGATCCTGATCAAGAAAACGACTTTGACCTTCAACACTCATGAACTTAAGTTTTTTTTTCTATAGAAACCTGACCCGGGGGCTTTAAACAGTAAAGTGAAGCCTTTTAATGCATGTTCATTGCCCCTGGTGCAGAGCAGCTTGCCTGTGTCTCCCATCAAGGCAGCCAGTACAGAGCCATGCTGTTGCTCTGAGCTAAAAACAGCCGTGCCACTCAGGAAGATCAAACTATCCAATGGGTACGCACTCCTGTGCTGTTGCTAGGCCCCCCTCGTTCTCTCTCCCTCTCCATCTCCCTCCTGCTCTGGAGGACATAACACAGAAAAATGGCTGAATAATAAATTCTAACTCAATAAACGAGGAGACAGCAGCTGTACTCAGACAGAAAGGCCCTTGTCTGAGTCTCACTTTTTCACTCGGTGTAAAAGCTGGAAGAGCAGAAACCTCTCACACACTAACACAGAAACTGCCTCTTTTCATTTTTAACACAATTGCAAATGATACTCAAAACCCTTTTAAAATACAGTAAAGCATCACCGCGTGTATGGTACAGAGAGGATGAGAATCAACTGCAATGAGGAGGTAGCACCAAGTAGCCCACATCAGTGAAAGCAAAGCGTTTCTCTTGGAAATTAAGCCTCGGAAAAATCTTAAAAAAAAAAAAAAAAAGCATCTCACCACAGCTAACGAGCAAAGTTTGACTTGTATGGCACAGATTGAATTACTCAGATAATACTCAGTAGTGAAAATGCTTGCTATTGGCATGAAATTTCAATACCTGAGAAGTAAATGTCATCAACTTGACTGCATGCAGCAGGCAAAGAGGCTTTAATACAGTATTTTATTAAATAAACAGACGGCTTCTAGATGTGGCTAATTAATATAGTGAATTCGTATTGAAAAAGTATCATGAGAAATTGACTTGATGCCAATATCAATATTGGTCAACAATATCTAGCTTTAAATTAAATTAAACCTGTAACTCTATGTACAATAAGTCAGTACACTGTAGGAAAATATACATCTTTAAGTATTTGGGAGTGAAATTTATATGAGTGTTATTTACAAAATAAAATAGGATAATTATGTGAATTATAGGTGATAATCAGAAATTGCTTCACACAGATAGTGGTGTTATCCCTTTACTTACTAAAAATGTAATAAATGAATTACCTGGATATACAAAAGTGCATCTGTCATGTATGGTGCACACACAGCGTAGCCTAAAACCTGATTAATCATCTAATTATAACCCATTCATAAATCCTTTACTGTGGTATTGTTTTTGGAAAGTTGGACCATAGACAAGGTGCTGACACATGACAAAAAGGATGGAGCAGATACACAACCAGAGAAAGAATATACTCCTGTCCATGATATTCAAGGATCATTTCACATTCATAGAGGGCAAAGGAGGCTGTAATTTTATTGTGCAGTGAAACCTCTGATTACTACTTCAGCACCAGGTCTAACTGAACAACAAACCAACCGACAATAACATGAGCACATAGCTACCTAGACTGAGGGAACTATTAAAACATTATTAAAGAACTTTGGATCCCTCTACTTTAAGTATGAGTATTAATAGAATTAATTTACATGTAAGACAAGACTGAAATGATCCTAATGAAATCCAACTACATAAACTACATGGTAGGTGTGTATGTTAGAGAACATAGCTAAATATTTTAAAAGTAACCACTTTAGAAATGAAAGATTTCTATAACCATGTTGTGAGAACTGTCCATTAAGTTGTATTAGAAACTTTATCAATGATGGAATTTTGAAAAACATTTCTCAACTGAAATTCCAAAATTTCAGATATTTCAGTGATGTCATCAGCTATCACCTTTTTATGATGTATTGCTAAATGATTTCTTTGTCTTTTTGCCTTCCAGTGTCGCCAATGTTTCCGGGCTCGAATGTTTATATTTGTTTATATTTAAATAAACATTCAATAAACATTCAAATATATTTTAGCTGCAATGACATAAGTTGAACTATCTGAAAAAAATCCATAATTCAGTAACAGTATTTGCTGAAATTACAAGCTATTGGTGAGGTTGAATTCAGTTGTTTGTATAAATACCCAGATTTAATGATTCAAATAGTGGTAAAATGGCTGAAATGTCTGATTTACAAACTAAAATTGTGTTTCTTCTCTAAAATAAATGACAAGAAATCCTGGTTTGAGTGAGGATTTGTTTGTGTAAATGTGTCCGAGGTGGGCACCAGTATAAGTTCAGTATTTATACAACAGTATGTCGAGCCAAAAGGCTTCAGTTATCTTAACAGCGATGACGATGTCTGTCTAAACAGAAAAAAAGACATGTATGCGAAGGATTGATGTGTGCTGTGTCTGCTGCATTGTTACCTTGAGAGAGTCAAAGCAAGCGATGACTCGGCCATTCTCCACATGGCAGCTCCGGGAGGGGTGAGCAAACTTACATTCGGCATCCGACCGTGAGCAGGTGCCTCTCTGAAACTCACGACACACTTCCAGTGTCAGCCATTTGGTGTCTCGCCCCATGGTCATGCTGACAGCCATCACAGAGACTCGCAAACACTGACCAGGGTGAAGGCAGGGAGGGGGGCGGATGAATGGGAAACTGTTTAAGGATTAAAAAAAACAAAAAAACAAAGTCCTCCACAAAAAAAAAAAACAGAAGTCAAAATATATTCAGCGTTTTCTTTGTGCAAACAGGCAGCAAGTCCTTTCGGTTGGTTTATTTTAGGGGTTGTTTATTAGTTCTACCTGGGAAAGGGGGCAGCTGAAGTTTCACTGGGGTCAGAGAGAGGGACTTAACTGTGAGACAGAGGCCAGCTCTGTCTCCAACAAAAAAAAAGAAAAGAAAAAGAAAAGACTTTAAGGGTATTACTCTGTCATGACTGGACAGATGACTGGGTCAGACATTCGTCCAGGAGAGGGACGCTCTGGGACAGTGACGTCTTCAGTCCTCTGTCCTGTCTCAGAGTGTCTGCGCTTTCTCCCTAGTGATCGGATGAGAGGATATTACATTCATGTCAACATGGCCGAGGCTGAGGCGCGCTTCAATGCTGGCTGTGGCTGGACCGGCCGACGGAGAGCAGTGAGGAGATTTGTGGAGAACAAGAAAGCGGAGTCTGGTGGGATGGTGTCCTTGCACTGATGAGACAAGGTGGCAACTCGGCTCAGCCTGTGAAGGGACTGCAGCTCCGCAGGATGGGATGGATGACTCTGTGGCTGTCAGGATAAAATATAGCCACCATTCAAGGCCAAACACACGGCGAGCTCCCTCCTACTCTCATCCAGCAGTCAGAAGCCAGCTCCACAGCAGCACACCCTTTCAGTAGGCACTTTGGACTTCCACTTCCTCCTTTTACTTCAGTTTCTTTCTCATGCTTTCCTCTCTGTTGCCTATGTCATCCCCCTCACTGATCTCTCTTCTGCATGTCCTTGCTTGTTG
>JAPTHA010000002.1:10228340-10240326 GCA_029814585.1 Gymnapogon annona
TATATACACATACATATACATATAAGGGACACTATATATATATATATATATATATATATATACACAGTGTGTTATATGTTTGTTTCCAGACACATTGATTTCATGCTTTAAGGGTTATTGATAGGCTGGGAGTTTGTTATTCAATTTTGTTTTTGAGTAATGACTACGACACGCCCAAATTCCAGACACAGAGATACAAAAACAAACGTTAATGGTCACTTAGAAAGAAGACGCCTATTTTTGTTATTACTGGTGGTAAGACTCAAGTTACATATGGTTTTATAGAAAATAGCCTGTCTTTTAGGATCCACAACTCTTTAAATGTTGAGAATTCTACCTTTATAATTGAATAGAACTAGTACTCAGCCTCAATACACATAAAAAAATAAAAATAAAAATTGAAAAAACAGATGAAGCCAGGGATCTGATCTAGATTTAACTCTTAAATGTAAATATCAATCAAGACTATCAACTCAAGACTGCATGTTTGAAGCTGCATTACTGTGCAATTGCAATCCACATAAGATCTAAAGAGTGCAGTGCAAATGTGATACTAGATAAAGTAGACAGACAGATTTAGTGTACTTCATAAATATAGGGAAAACTATTAGAGGCAGAAATAATCTTGGCCTACTGAACTTATTTGACCTTTACTATGCAGCACAAACAATTATTTACAGAGATGCAGCACGCTGAATAAATATAGCGTGCCCTAGTTATAACAGTTATTATGCTGCTGACCCCGTTGCAGTGAAAAGGGGGGCTTCAGCAGTCAGTAGGTGGGGGTCAATGTGTAGGTGGTTAAAGGATGTGGGGAAATATAAGGAAGATGATTGGAGGAGGCTGCTGTTGACTCCGGCGCACTGCGTCCCTCATCAAACACAGTGCACCAAAGGGCTACCGACAGCGTAACCTTCAGCGGAGCTCTGACGTCTGCATTAGGGCTGGTGTGTAGGCTAGGTGCCACCTCAACAGACGGCCCTGCACCTTATCAGCTCACACCACAGATAGCAATAAAACTGTAAAATGTGCCAGGGTAAGGTAATACATTAACAGATGAATTAGCCCCTTTCGTTTCCTCTATTTGTCTCTCTGCCTAGTGCATTTCTCTTGCATAATTACTGTATAGGAAAGGAAAAATTATACAGCTCTTGACACTTTAATTTCTTGCTGCTGAATGTGGCAATATCCGGTGATGTACGTTAGAATTAAAAGCTGTAAATTTTTGTAGATTTATACACTGCCGTGCTAACACACAGAGAACAAAATGATAGCAAAATTGTGGATCTGAAAAACCAGCGAGGGATTCTAGAATTTAAACGGCAGAGTAAACACTCATTTATGCTTCAGCGCAGTCTCACAGGAGAACGTGTGGAGTTTCCTGTGTGAGTTTTTCTAATTTTTAATCTGGACTTCCCCCATCTCCAAAAGCCTGGTGAATGACTTATCAAAAGCATGAGGCAAAGGGATTTGTGAAAGAAACAGTAGAGGCTGTGCCAAACAGCACTTATCTCCAAGTTTGAGAAGAGCAAATTATTCAAGAAGAATTATGTTCAAGGACGAGAGCAAAACAGGATGACATGAATGACTAGGTGATTGATTGAAAACCATGAGGTGGAAGTTCCATAAATCACAATGAGAGTAAAAGCTTGCAGCCTGTAGGGAGGGAGCAAAGTAATTAGGTTAAGTATCAGTAATCCTTTCATCTGATTAAAGCACCACGGTTCTCATTCAAGCAAACATACACAGAGCAATCATACGGGACAACAGAACCTACCCTGAAGGTGGACACCTGGAAACTACATCTTCACGTCTACTCAAAGTTTTGACTCAGCAATGACATTTTAGAGGGATTACAAGAGGCCTTCTAATATCCACTGTCCTTCAACATAAAACTGATTCGACTCATGGGTTTCATAGATCTGAAGTGAGACCATGAAAGTTAACCGTGTGAAATACTGCAGACATAAAAATTGTAGCAGCCGGTACTGTCAGCATACATTTCTGATTTGCCTTTGCTACTGCATCAGATTTTATTTGCGGCATAAAAGATGGAAGATCCCCAGTGGTTAATGTGTGAAAGGGGAAATGAGAACAGGTTATGTGGGAAATGTAGCTGTTTGCTGGTGTGTGTCAGTTTATCAGTGTTTATATTCAAGTAAAGAGAAACTAGCTCAACTGGTGGAGAGTCCACAGCCTAGAGGGAGTGTGAACTTGTCTTGACTGGCTGTATTGTTAAATGAACCAATCGCATAATGTCAATACATTCAGTGGAAATGCATAGATTTAGGCAGGTTATTCTGGGTATATGTCTTCAGGACCAGAACAACAAGCACGCAGCCAAGACCAGATGTGTTTCTGACAGCTGCAATCTATTTTAACGCTTTAATAACACTGAAGGGTGTGCTAGAAGGTTATTTCTCGGGTTTTCTTGCTCATTACTCACAGACAAGGCACCCAAACCAAGTTCCACCGAAGCCAATGATATGCTGGTTGCACCTTTAAAAACATGAAGCTTCGTTGCGGCTGTATTTGTATACATACAAATGAGGCTGTGTGCTCTTAAGAGACGTGGCAAAAACAGGTCAAATGTAAATGTCATTACTGTTGTGTCTGTGAGCAACACTGCAATAACGCACGTTTTTACAATAACAATGACGGATTTGTGCTTCGCGCAACAGGCTTCGAGTGCAAAACAAAAAGCATTTTTACTGCAACTTGTACGTGCACGTATATAACCTCATGACTGCAACATAGAGGAGGTGTAACACCGATAGGAAAATACTCGTTTCAAAATGCGTCAAGTAAAACTATTATTATTGCTGCAGTAGTAACTGCGCCAGACACGAGCATGCTCAGTCTCTCTTACCTGTTCTGCTTCAATCGGATTCAGGCTCAAATTTCTTTCAAAAATTACCTTATTACAAAAAAGACGCCTTCCCGAATGAGGTCGGACGTAGCGTTACCATAAAAATGAAAAAATAAAACAGTGGGTGTAAGAGACAAAAAACAAACAAATAAATAAATAAATAAAAGCCACCGGGAAACGTGTGAGACCGCCGCGTAGATAAAGAAAGGAGCGACGGCGTTTTAAGCAGACAGCAAACCCAGACTGAACACACACAGCAGGTTGAGAAAAATCCGAGGGAGGGCGGAACGGTGAGGGAGGAGCCGCTGTCGTTTATTAGATAACATCATTAAGCACCGGGGGGAAAACGTGGTCACGACTAAGGACCGCTGGTATCAATGTAGTTGGCATAAACACTAGCGACATATCGCAGGTGGGTACACAAAAAAGAAACGGGGCGGATGAAAGGCCAAAGATAAGGCACGTTTTTCCCTAAATTTACAGAAGGTCATGGCTGCCGCTTGGAGCTCCAAACCCGTCGAGGTCAATTTAAAATAGACAATCTTCTGTGCTTACATGTCGGAACACGTATTCCTCAAACAATATTGACAAGAGCTAATGCTAACTGGCGCAGTTAAAAGTTAAGCCAGCGTTTGGAATCTAACGGTCAAACTGCAATGGACGGTCTAAATGTGGACGTTTACGTGCTTGAACCAGACTGAGGTGTGTTTACAGACGATTTAAAAAAGTGAAGCCTTGCATTGGGCTTCACGGTGTCTCAAAAGTGAGCTTTCTAAATGACATCGAGGTGCACTGCATATTCACAGGATGATAGACTTAAACTAAACGGGTAATAAGACTTAAGCTTTCAAACAGCTCGACTGTTTTAAGTATATACTGTACATCAGTTCCAATTTCGAAATAAAAATTTGTGTCTTGACTTGCCTTTCTGTTTGTGTTGCCGTTAAATTCCTATTACATGCATGTTATAGGAAGAACCACTGGTCAAACTGGATGTTTTTAAGTAAACCGGTTTAAACCTTATTCCAATCATACTGAAGAAACAGCTATGACGTCACATATCACCTTGTGGTCCATTCGCCTTCGGAAGTATGGTTTAATCTAAATTACAACAGTGCCCTCTGTTGGTGATGGAAGAAACTACAGGTTGACGCCAAAGCCTTCAGTATTTTTGACATACAATCCAGGGGAAAAAAATAAATCAAAACCACGGTTCAATGAATGTAAAAGTAATTTTATATAAAAAGTAAAGTTCGGGACACATTCAGAACCTTCACAACATTAGCAGTTATTCTACACACTGAGGTATCTAAGAAAATCATATTTTTTTAATTCTTAAGACGATTAGAAATGCAAATACATTTTAAAATTCACTGTACATGTTTTCAGACAAGACAATTTGGCATTACAGATTGTTAATCACAAACAGTAGCTTTTTTCCTCCAACAAAAAATAAGTATATTGCTTTTAACAAAGAGAAAATTTGCTAATCTTTATTACAAGAACTGACTTCACACAAAGTGTAAAAGTCACAGAAAAGCTTTAGTGATAATTGAAATGAATAGGATTGGGAGTAACTATACCACTCTCTTTGCTGTCAAGAAAATGTTTTCCGTCTGTATATCATTGGTGATGAAGCAATCTAATCAGTCTCAATAAATAAATGTTCATTGTTCAAAACAGTTCATTGTGTCAGAAAAAAATCAGTGAAATGCGACAGAATAAAAAAACAAGCGTCATTAACAGCAGTCAAGGCAGCGTTTGGCACACTCAGTTTTAAGACATCCTAGTGCTCCTGCTTTCCACTTGTTACCACTGTTCAACAATATCCATGTAGTCATCTGCATTCTCATCCAAATCCCACCAGTCTGGGAGGAGAGCTTCAGTCTCCACAGCGTCTCCATCGGTCTTTCCTCTCTGTGGCTCCTCAGTGTAGCTGTTGGGATGAACGGGTGCTTCAGTGGGCTTCAGCAGCCTACCTTGCTTCACGGTGAGTCTTCCGCGCAGCCGCCTCCTCTCTTGCTGCCGCCTCTCCCTGGCCTCCCTACGCTCCTGCTGCCTTGCCACCTGGAAACGCTGGAGGAAGAGGTCACGGGCATACTCGTACAGCTCCACGTCCCACTTGTTCAACAGGAGAATTCTGTGTTGGGTCTCAACAGGTACCTCAACACTAGATGCACGAGTCCCATTGAGCTGCGTAAAGGGTGCGATAAACTCCAAGTTAAAGGTACGTTCGAACAGGTACTGGGTCTTACGTTGGTACTCAGTTAGCCCAAAGAAGGCCATGCCACGTAAGTTGCGCTTAGCACTTTCTAGAAGCACTGCCCAACGTTCCTCCTCACTCATGGCTGAGACGTTGTAGCAGCCCACAAGGCTGAGGTCAGCCAGCATACGGGTTTGACGGTTGTTTGCCAGATTGTAGGGACAATCCATGAACTCCTGCAAGGAGCAACCTGACCAGTCATCTCCTGAATAACAGCTTGGGAGCTCAGACAAAGTTGGTGAACGTCCATCACACACATGTAAGGAGGCCTTCCACGTAGCACCACGCTGCACGTGACGCCACTCACTTAGGTACCGTGATACTGGATCTCTCAGGATGGTTATGTAGTAATAGTTCCTACTGAAAAGAAACACAAAACATTAGGTCAGTCACATCCCATAGTCACAACAAGAGATAATGGGAACACAAGCTTCTCAATCGCATTTCATTAAAAATAAGTTTAATGGTCTGGGAATATAAACATTATTTATATCCCACTATGTATTTTATTTTTTGCTCTGTTGCGATATCACATTTAGAGTAACCTCTTGTACTGTCTGTCACCCCCCCACCTCACCAACCTGGCCAGGTTCCGGGCAGCTTCTCGAGAGTCCATGCGTGAAGGTACACAACTCGTCAGCTCAGTCCAGTCTGCATGAAGGCCACAGCTCCAACCGGTGGAGAAGCGGGAGAAAAGCCAGGTCTCCTTTTTACCGGGTCGGAAACAGGTACACTTTTTCTGTCCAGCGTGACACTCACATGGTCTCTCCAGCTGGATATTCCGGACCAGGTGTCGACCAAATGTTGTGCCACCCGTTTTCTGAATGTGTAGGAAAACTATAACATCATCTCCCTTGATATTGAAGTCTACAACACGGTTCAAATCACGTTTGGTGAAATTGAAGCGAGGTACAAATCGGGCCAAAGCTCCGTCTTCTGCAAGGTAAGGATCTTTTGGGACTCCATCCGGGACATCCCTGCTATTGCTTCGGGAACCAGTTGCGCCGTTCACCTTGAGCCAGGACCCCAGCTGGTGCAGCATCTGGCACTCAGAGCCGCTCGGGCACACATACTGGATCATTACGACGCCAAACAGCAACACCATGAACAGGATGAGCAGCAGCCGGTGGTGGTGGTGGCTGCTGCTGCCGTTGGACTTCTCATCCATCTTCATGGAACAGACAGAAAAACATCACTTATGTGCTCCGGACCTCCGCCTTAGCCAGGGAAGCACCGAGAGCAGTGTTTATATGGCCGCCGCCAAGGAATGCGAAAACAATAACAATGCAGCTACTAGCAAGCTAACGGTAGCTAACGGAACACAAGTTGGAAAAAAACAGACGAGATTGTTTTTCTAACAAAGGCTGTACTCTAAGCTCTAAAGCACCCACGGGCCTCAGTACAAATCGTTAAGTACGTTTACAAACCCAGTCCTTACTTCTGTAGAGGGACAAGCTTTACCGTTAACACCAAAACCGTGCCCCTCGACATCGCCGATTCTTGACCTTTCTTCCCAGCAGTCTCTGCGCCGACAGTGGGAGTAGGAGTGAACATTACGTCATCACTGCGTCTGCGTCAATCCAGTAGGAATGTTGGGACGTAAATTAACCCGGCCACGGATCGTTGGTTAGCGAAGGTAGAACCTGGTCTGTTGTCGCTGTGTAGAGTTAAAGGAACGAATTATCTTTATTGTTCTAGCCTGAATATTGTTGTACAATATAATTAAATATGAGTGCATTGTCACTCGTCGCCGAAATAGCTCAGTTGGGAGAGCGTTAGACTGAAGATCTAAAGGTCCCTGGTTCGATCCCGGGTTTCGGCATTTTGTGACTGGAACTTTACCACTAATACACTGCGCTGCGGGTTCGACATGTCGTAATATTTCCGCTTGTGTCTTCGTGCCTTGTCTGTACCACAGCTTGTCCAGCAGTCGGCACCGGAGCTTCGTAACGTGAACGTGAGGCCATTCTATTACAAAATTACAAATATCTCATAAGATATTGGTTCTATCAACTGGCGTACCAATATTCGCAAGCACTTCAAAAGGCAGAGGCCAGTTCTGTCTGCGTGTTCAGTTCTGAAACAGACACACACACACACACACACACACAGACCAGTTGGTGTTTAATGTATACATATGTAGATTGTCCACGAACGTAAAGACGTTTTTGATAGCTTTAATAAAGAGACTTCAAATAAGCAACTCACTTCTTAGATGTCTCTTGATGTATTTACATTTAAATGTTATGTTACATGAAAAGATACATTTACGTCAGTTACAGTAAAGGTAGTTTTACATATTTATACTCCTCCAGAGAGTCTAGTCAGTTTTCAGTGGGGAAAACATAACCCAAAACTTTGATGAGAATGTAAAACAGTTTTAATTTAAAAAAAAATATTCTCGAGGATGAACTAGAAGATTAAACTCACGCAGTGTCTTAGAATCAGCTGCCACCATGAAAACCAGTGGGCAATTAAATAGTGCACCAAACAGTAATAACGAAGATACAAGGAACAAATACATCGTAATGACATTTATAGACTGCCTTGTAATTTACAACTCGAGGTAAAAATTGGACGGTCTCCGAATAGAAGTGTCGAGGGATCAATTGGTCCTGATAAAATCAGGCCAGTCGGTGATGACCTAAAAACAGATGTGAGGCGATGACAAAATTCCTGCGTCACTACGAGGGAAGTTTAAGCATCGAAGATCGTTTGTGTAAATAAGATGCGCGGCCGATCACTTCAGTTCATCACGTCGTCTCAACTCAATCAACTGCTGAAATTATAGGGCTCTTTATCCACGAGTTAGTACGTCGTGCCCAGGTTATTAAAGTCAAACTAATGCCGTGACTAAATCATGCATGCAAGTGCTGACTGCATGGATGGTAGTTATTAGCTCCAAAATGCATTCACACAGACCCGTGTTGGTTTGGAGAGGCTGGGTTGTAGAAGTCTACAAGCAGGGACACTTTGATGTCACTAGGCTCCAGTGACCCTTGCAGGTTTGCAAGATGAATGAATAGTTCTCGTCATACATAGTTTTTACATTCGCTATAACACTGTTCATCCAACGGTTCGTGTTTTTATATAGTTACTATAAACCTCGTCCCGGTTTTTTGGATATGTGTCAGAGTGAGACCTCTCAGCCTGTTCATGCTCTGTGCGGCTCGAGTGGGGCGTTGTGTAACGGTTGAACAGTGAGATGAGTCCGTCTCCACCCTTTGGTCTTTAAATACCATCACCACGGCGCCCGTTTACAGTTGAAGAAATCTGAGATGTGTTGACATTTTTTATATTTATATATATATATATTTCTGCTGTTTAATAAGTACTTTGCGAGTGTTCGCTTGTGACTTCGGACATGGAGCTGGACCGGCGGCTATTGCTGGCCCACTGTGCCGTTCACGCCCTGTCCATCGTGGCGGGTTTACTAGTGGTTGTACCGATGGCCCTCAACGGATCCGCCTTCAAAGGCCGCTGTGCGCTCTTCTCCAGCGGCTACTGGAGTACCGAGGACCGGGATGAGCTGACCGCGCAGCCCGGAGACGTCCCACACCTGGTGGTGCAGCAGTGGGGCCCACCGGCTGCATGCCAGTTCGTCACGTTCGTGGGTATTTTCACGGTGCTGTACGGAGCCGCGCAGGGATGGAGGTGTCTCTTCTATCTGCACGGACGGCATGACGAGTGAGTACACACAACAGCAATACACAGTACACAAATATTGCATGCACTCTGTACTCAAAGATTGCATGGACACACACATGCACACACGGTACATGCGCAATACACACACACACACAGTCAAAGTACATAAATAGAAGACAAACACACGCGCTACACAAACACAACACACAAAGTACTTAAATCCAGTATGAACACACAGTGCACAAACACAACACACAAAGTACAAAATTGAGCATGAACACACATGCACAGTATAGTACACAAACGTCACATAAACAGAGTATGAACACACAGTACGCAAACACAACATTGTGTTTTTAATGTACTTACATTCATTATGAACGCACAGAACACAAACAAACAACACGCAAAGTACAATATGTATCTGTGTACCACACAGTACACAGATACAGTATGAGTACAGATATCACACACGCTAGACGAATGCAGTATAAACATACCGTGCAGTACACACACACATTACATAAGTAGAGTATGAACACAGTACACAAATACAGTATGAGCACAGGCACAACACAGTCGACAAATACAGTATGAACACACACACAGTACACAGACACAAGGCGAGCAGGACTTATGATCATAATAATAATAACTTTAATCACAACAGTGTTATTAACAAGGCTGAGTGACACAGAAACAGATCAGTTTTTGTCGAAGTACCAATGGGAAAAGTAGCAGTATTTGAATCAATAGAACTTAAGGAATAGCAAATGAAATAAAACAAGTCTGCTCTCAATTGTGTAGATTGCTACTACTTGTAATCTGTATGATGATGAGTCCTTTCGCCTTTTTCCCTTCCGGAGTCGCCACAGCGAATCCAATTCGCATATGTGATTTATTAAAATAAAGGATAAGTCATTATACTAACAAAGGTACACACGTCAGATTGTACTATTGTTTATACCACTATTGTCATGATTCTTGTCTGTCAAGTTGGGTTTTTGTTTATGTTTGGTTCTTCCTGTGGTTTTATTTTGGTGAATGTCCTGTCTCTGTCTTTGATTGTGTTCAGCTTCACCCTGCCCTTAACAACTATACCCTCATATAAATCAGTACCCCTCAAACAAATGCGTTATACATTATATACAATCATGCCATAGTTTACAGTGTGGGCCATATACACATTAAAAGTCCGTGTACATATTTTTTATGCTCTTTTTCCACTTAACAGTTAATAAATAAGCGTCAAAGTGTGCTAAGAAACTGACATAAAATTCTGTTGACAATCGCTAAGAAATGTATTGCTAGAAAGTGGCAATTAGATCCCATAGGATGTAGGAATTGGGATGTTTCACAAGATATGGCAATCATTTATAAACTACCTGGAAAATTTACCAGCACACTACATTAGTTAAGTAGTTTATACTTGAGCAGAGCATGTATGACTTAGGATGTCAAGGGTCAACATATTATATGTCTCTCTGTGGCTCTTGCCATTCACTTGGTTATAGTTTTGTTTTGGGGGTTTTCTTTTTGTTCTGTATGTTTTGTCTGTTTTCTCTGGTCCTGCCATGGTATGTTGAAAATGTTGTCTAATTAAAAACCTAAAATAAAATATGTAAAAAAATAAATCACTGGATGGATATGTCAAGTGTCAGGTCTTTGTCCGCCTACAGACTGGACACAGAGGTTGTTTTTTTTTCATCAGAGTGTGAACTGATGGTTGTTTTTCTCTGTGTGTCTACAAAGCACCCTGTTTTCGTCCTTCCTGACGGTACTGGTCAGTGTGTGTGTCCTCTTCCTGTCCGGAGGGGCCAGTGTCATCCTGTCACTGGGTCTGGTCTCCTGGTGTGACACTGTGACTGACGACAACACACAGTCCTTCAGGTAAAGTGTCTGTGTAGTCATGACACCACAGTGGATCTAAGTGACATAACAGTAGATCTTTTAGGACAAGGGTGCCAAACTCTTTATTTTTTTTATTTTTTTTTGTTCAGGGGTCAAATTCAGCCCAATCTGGTCTGATGGGGGCTGGACCAGTCCAATAATAACACAATTATATATCAATAATGTCAACTCCATACTTTCCTTATGTGATGAAAATGTTTACATCTACAAACTGTCCTTTGAAACAACCTGAGTAACATTAATAACCTCAAAACTCTTAAAAATAAGTAATTTTAACTATTATACCTGTTTATAATTTATACATGTACATTACATCTTAAAGATCACAGTGGATCTACAAATACACAAACCAATTAAGTACAATTTTGATACAATTGGACTTGCTTCTCTTACAGACTTACTTACAGACTTTTCAGGTTGTTTATATTTGTTCAGGTTATTTATCTTTCTTGTGAAATCATACTTTTTTTAGTGTAAGTACAAGAAAATTCCATGAAAATATTTACATTTACAGAGCAAAAATTGTACCGTAGTTGTGAGTATTTTTAGGTTATTTTAATATTTTTTCCCAACCTCTGTGTGGAACCTGAACTCAATTTTTTTGCAAATACTGTATCTTATGTGTAACTTTTACATTTCACAAATACATCCCACAAGCCGGAATGGAACCTTAGGCATTTGGCCCCGGGGCCACATGTTTGACACCCCTGTTTATGAGTTTGTTTTCCTTAGTGCTAATTACTATAATATCCTTACAAAGGATAACTATTGATATAATTGCCATCCTGTATGTTTTCAGCTGTGCAGAGTCCCAGTCTGTCCCTCTTTACCTGGACGTCGATACCTCTTCCTTCTATACTGAGCTCAGCCTGGCACAGGTAGGACCATCTGAACGAATACACATGTAAACACACACTTTGCACAACATAAGGTCAACATGACACCTTCTTTTATTCGAGACTTGACTCCAGTGGCACCAGATAATGCATTGTACAGGAATACCTGTGCAGTTGAATGCAACGTTATCACCAGGGCTTGATGTATGTTTAGTCCAAAGACCCACCCAGTTCAGAGAAGAATAGGACTAGAACACAAGGACTAGAACACATGTTCTAATGGGGAAAAATGTGAGTGCTTTATGTACGTAAGTAGATCTTTTAATCGTAATACAACTTTACCAGATCTGGGAAATGTTCTGACTTCTGTATTCATTGACACGGACAGACTTTTTCTCTTCAGATTTAATGACTGGAGAGATGTGCTTTTAATAAAAGTAGTCACAAAACTGCTCAAAA
>JAPTHA010000002.1:10240515-10256164 GCA_029814585.1 Gymnapogon annona
ATATATAAATGAAAAGCATCTACCATGATTTTTAAAATCATGGTAGAGAATAATATTATACCTTGTTCATAAATACTGAGTCTACTGCCATGTTCTTGTTGTCTTGGTTCCCTTGTGTTGCCTGACAGCTGAGCGTTAGATTATATCTCTGCAGTCAAACAAAGTAACAAAGTAAACCAAAAAACTATTCAATAAAACCTCATACAAAGTTTAAGTGTCTCTTCAAATTATAAATATTATCAGCGTTATCCTGATACTCAAGTGTATCTTACCCTGTTATTAAATTAAAGATAAAGGTAGCTAAATTACATTTATACTATACTATATATACTATTTATAAATTCGTTTTCAAAATGTTCTTGGAAAAGAATTTATTTTCATCTGCCCATTTGAAAGGAAAACTCTTAAGTGTTTTGTTGTTTCAAATCATTTATTTGCATTGCAATAGACGCATACTGATAGATGCAATACATATTTGTTGAAAGAAAATTGTTTAATAAAACGTTGGATTTTTAATTTAGTAGATACAATGATTGAAAAGGCATGGTTTATTTGTGGCCAAATTTTTTTTGTTTGTTTTTTTGAACACTACTAACGGTGCACAGTGCAGTGTTTCATAAATACCAACAAATAAACTATAGATTTTGACATTTTCTTTCTTAGAAAACAGATTAATTGCTGTTGATTTAAATGTAATTAGTCCAACAAACCTGATGGACCCAGCTGTCCTTTATTAATTGTAATCATGGATGACAAGAATAAACAATGCTAACAAGAACTCCTGAGACAAGTTTAAGCAAATGTATTCAGTTATCTAATAACTGGGATTATGCTAGAGTTAAGGTTTTTGTGTACCATTTCACCTGAACGTGAATTAATTTATGACATAATATGTTAGTTTGCGTCAGATGACGCTGCAGCAGATGGTGTTTTTCTTTTGACCTGTTTCGACATAATTAATATGCATGACTGTTTATGTTGGGAGTCTGACATTGTGCACAGTGGTGCACTCATCAGGGAGAAAACTTAGTGTGTATTGGTCGTTGACTGGTCTGAGTGTAAATTCAGATGTAGCACTGAATCGCTTTTATTGTGAAGCATGTGGTGCGAGTGTGACTGAGCCACCGTGTACGTGAAACAGGCTCACTGTGTGAGCATGACCCGAATGTTCTGTTGTGCAACGGAAAAATCACTGCCCCCTCTCTCTCCTATTGTGAAGATTTCTTATTATGATGCTGTTTGTGTGGGAACAACTGATGTGATGTGATGAGGATGCAGACGAATCCACTGTAATGATCTGATTATTTAGTGGATCTAGTCAACAGAGGCTGAAGACTTGACAACTTTGCTGAGTTTATGTAACATATGATGCAGGGTTTCCTCTTCACTTCTTTCCCCTGACACATTTGTTGTAATGATCCACAGATATCGGAGAAAGAAATCTGATTAAAGAGAGACAAGACAGTACTGACACTTGAAAGAAATAGTAATTTATTGAATTTTTTTGTACTTGAACTGAGGATGGGGTTGCTTTTTAACTATTTTATCTGTTTGTGATCATTCATATTCTTGTACTTTCCATTTGTCATGGATGTTGAATAAAAATCTCATTATGAAAAAAATGTTTCTTGTTTTCTATCCATCTACCAAGCACTAACTGAATGAATTTGTCCTTATTTAGTTTACAATTACTACAGGCTGAATTTCACGTGGCAACAAGTTGTATCAACAAGGAAATAATGCATCTGTCGCACATTAAGAAGTTAAGTGTTTGAATTGAGGTCTAGGCTTAGATGTTCTTGCTTGTTAATACAAGCCATTCACATTTTTAAAACTATGGTTTGTAGATGTAAACATTTTTATATTGTAATTTTATTTTTCACTCCTATTATTTCTATTGCATGGCCCATTTAACATATTAAGCTGTACGTGGCCCAATATGTTATGTTGTGAGCCGGCCTTTGACCCGACATTTATAAAAGGCAATGATGGTTTTCTTTCAGATTTTCTCTTCTCGGGTCTGGAATCAAATTCCCGTATTTGACTTGGCAGGAGTTATTACGTCAGATGCCCTTCCTGACACACAACTCCGAACGGTCATGCCGGGAATCGAAACCGGGTCCCCTATGCACCAGCCGGGAGGCTTACCAACTGAGCTATCGAGCTGGGGTGACATTTGTAAAGTCAATAGATGGCAGTAAAGAGTGACGCTTTAGATGAGGCTGTCATAAAAACAGCGAAGAAGAAGAGTTTAGCCAATCAGAAACCAGGGCATCATATTGAATAGTTGTTTTTAAAGAAAGCTGAAGCGCTTCTGAGTCTTTAGAGTTTACTTTTTAACTAACAGCAGGCTCAACAGTAAGAACCCCAAACTAGTTGTATTAACAGGGAAACAATGCAGTTATCGGACATCAAGAAGTTAAAAGTGTCTGAGTTGAGGTCCAGGCTGAAGGACCTGGGGCTGGACAGTAAAGGGCTGAAGGCTGAGCTGGTGGGGCGGCTGTGGTCCGCGGTGGAGTCACAAGAAGCCAAAGAAGGAACCGGCAGCTCTCCCGTTTACCCGGCGGTGGAGATGTATTCAGCACCGGCCACCGCTGCCGTCCCAACCCCGTGTACAGCGGACTCCTCCACGCCGGAGTACAAGGACACAGCCACGCAAACAGACTCGGAGCCCGGCCCCTCCGCGGCTTTGACGGACGCTGGGTCTGGTTCAGAGACCGGGACAAGGAGCCGGGGCAAGGGGGTAGATGTGGGGGTTCAGCAGGAGGATGGGGGTCCTCCAGGAGGGGACACCACAGCTCTGGAAACGGAGATGGGAAGAGGAAGAGCTTTTTACGAGTTCAAAGAGGAGATCCGATATAAAAGGTACGTTCATACAGTCAAAGCAGGTTTATTTTAGGTCACACTTCATATGTACAAGACAATACAGCAGGGAAGCAATCAAAACTGTAGGCATGAATAGAATAAAACAACTGATAAATAGAAGAAACAGATAAGAACTTTAAGCGTAAAAGAAACAGTGCACATCTGACAGAGGTATATTTAAACTGGATTGAAATAAACGGAGTGTTTCAGTTGATGTGAGGCTTTCTGGGAGTTGGTTCCAGACATGGGGAGCATAGAAGCTGAACGCAGCTTCTCTATGTTTGGTTCTGACTCTCGGAACTGACAACAGACTGGATCCAGATGAGCTGAGGGCTCTGGTAGGTTCATACTGGGTCAGGAGGTCACTCATGTATTTCGGTCCTAAACGGTTTAGCGTTTTATAGACCAGCAACCGAACTTAAAGTCCATCCTCATATGGACAGGCAGCACCTCAGAGTTGAACTAATGTGGTCCACTTTTTTGGTGAAGGCTCTAGCAGCATAGTTCTGCATGAGCTGCAGTTGTCTGATTGATTTTTTAGGTAGACCTGTAAAAACACTGATATACTGCACACATGTGGTGGAAGAAGCATTTACCCAATGTCATCTCTAACAAATACAAGAAATAGCATCATAATAAACAAAACAACAGTATGACAAAACATTAAATTCAGCAAAGACTTTTTGAAGGTACACACACATCGACACAGGTCTCGAAACACAAAAATTCAAGTTGAAAAAACAAAATTTAATAAGATCAGATCGATACTGGATGAGATTCAGTGTTTGTAGGCTTGTTGTTGATTTGTTGTTGTTGAGTGATTTGTTATTGTTGAGCCACAGTTTTACCCTATGGTTGAAAACTTTTACTTTGGTTGATGTTTTTAAATTACATTTTTTCAAAGCAGGTTTCTTGTAAGACTCATTGTTCACTTTATTCAATGGAGCAGTAGTTCAGATGTGCAAATAATGAATCTACTTACATGGGTACATAAACAGTCTTCAAATTATTAGAAAATTGTAATTAGTCACAGTCCTTTGTAAAGTGGCACTTGTTCTTTTCCCTCAATCAGAACCAAATCACCCCAAATTTTGGAGACATTGGAGGTTCAAGAGGAAGATCAAGATACAGTAAGAATAGATCCATGTAAGTGTTTAAATATGAATGAAAACCCTCTGGCCTTAATCAGCGCATTTTGTCAGGAGACCAGTCAGAGAAATAAAGCCTATGTGTCTTTATTAACAGTTGGTAGTCACCTTCACTTTGATGTGGGGCCAGATGGGGCCTGTGGTCAACCGCGGTTCTGGGCCAGGTTCCCTTTGCTGTGGGCAGGTTGCAAGCTCACCCACGGGGCACTAAGGGGCAATGTGAGCTTCGAGGTGAGACTAGAGAGGAAACTGTTGACAACACAAGTGGACGAACAAAGAGATGATGTGTTTGGACTGAGAGTGGGTTGGTCCACTGAAAACACCTCTCTACTGCTGGGTAAGGCTCATGTTAGGGTTATACTGTATATATACTAATCTATACTAATACTAGTACTTCTGAAATTTCCCCGAATGGGACTAATAAAGGTATATCTAATCTAATCTAATAGTGGCACCTATTCATGATCAAATGCCTTCATCCATCACTTTGTGCGCTTTTCCACATTGCCTCATTCCAGGTGAAGATGAATTGTCATTTGCTTATGATGGTCGGGCTAAAAAAGTCTCCCATGGAAAAGAAGAGGACTTTGGAGAACCTTTGTCAGAGGGAGATATCATCGGCTGTTACGCAGTATGTGTCAGTTCCCTTTACATTCTTTCTGATTCATGTAATTTTATTGACATTAAAGGGCATTTTCTCTGATCACATCCACAGTCCTTTTTCACAGACGGTGCTGCTGAGTTGTCTTTCCATAAGAACGGTCGTTTCCTGGGCGTGGCCTTCTCCGTAAGCACCTCAGTGCTGCAGGGTCGTCCTCTGTTTCCTCACGTCCTCTGTAAGAGCTGTTCTGTCAGATTCCTCCTGGATCCCACGGCTCCTCCCTGGTATCCCAGTCCTCCTGGTTTTACCACACTCACACAGCTCCCCGTGGATCACAGGGTGCACGCTGCCCGCTGCGCCCCGTCCAAAGCACAGAGTGAGGTAAGGGATATGACCCTGTTGGCTCAACGTGCTGCATTATTTTTTCGGAACAAAAAGTGCTACTAGTCTTCACATTATTATTATAAGTATTGTATTAAAACACTTTAGCATGTAGATATTGTCACATTACATCTAGATTTTCATTCAAGGGTTTTATATGTGAACTGTTGAAAAGCACAATGTCACAATAGCTTAATTTCAATTACGAGCAATACAATACCGCGAAGGTCAATGGTTTTAGAACACCGTGTACTCTGAAGGGAAGAGCTCTAATTTTAAGGGTTCTAAGTGTCTGCCTGATAACTTAGTTTATTCCCTTTGTTAATTATATATTTTTTTACTGTTATGATACTAATATATATTTCTTGCAGTATAACACTTTTCACATTCACCCTCAGAGAGTCCAGTATTACAGTCTGCTCTAACTCTGCTTTAATACAGTACATTTTAAGTAAATAACAAAAGCCAGGACTGGTATGACTTGTTTTGGCATCAAAATATTAGTTGCAGAAAAAGAGCAGTTTTTAACCCATTATGTGTCTTTCATTTTACTAAATAAATGTAAAGTATATTAAAATTAAATCAATAAAATATATTTAAAATAAATGTATAACGTATTGGTAACCGAAACAACTGTCATTACTATGACAAAAATAACATTAACAGAATTATTATTTTTAAATAAGGAAATCCAACAAATACGATTAGTTGCCACAGAATATGACACTGTTTTGTTTTCCCTCTAAAGGTGATGTTGATGGTTGGTCTCCCTGGTTCTGGGAAGACTCACTGGGCCAGAATTCACATGAAGCAACATCCTGAAAAACACTACATGCTGCTGGGAGCAGAGGAGCTGCTGGCATGTATGATGGTCAGTCATAGCGTTAGTCTCATCTAAAGCTCATGCAGAGATGGAATGTTACCGACTTAAAATGTTTTTCCTTTCATGTTCGCAGGCAGGTGGACAGACGGACAACGGGCTTCAACAGGCCTCTCAGTGTCTGACTGATCTGATCAAACTGGCAGCTCAGACTCCAGGCAACTACATCCTCGACCAGGTTACGTCTGGCACATATTAGCAAAATGACAGAAAATTAGGTTTCAGAAGTTTGGTTTGAGGGTCGCATGATGTGATGAGTGTCTCTTACTTGCACATCAGTCAATTGTATACTGTATATTACTAGTTGGTTCATGAATTGTTTGTTTCAGTGGGGCAAACGTACATGCATGTAATGGTCCAAGCATAGAAAAGTAAATTGTAATGTAATTTTCTGGAAGGTCAACTACACTTCCTACCTACTCGTTTTTCTTAAACCCTGCCCCTTTTCTCTGATTCCAGTGTAACGTCCTCTTCTCTGCACGACGTTTCAAGCTGCAGCTGTTCTCAAGCTTCAGGCGGCATGTGGTGGTGGTTTTCCCCTCGGCGGATGAGTGGAAAAGACGACTGTCAGAAAAAGAACAAATCCCCGAGACGGCTCTGCTCAAACTGCAAGGTCTGACCTGCACACTTAAACTGACGGGTTAATATCCAGCTAAATTCCAGTAGGACATGTCCGTTTTAATGGTCACAGTTGATTTAAATGGAATGGAGTTTAGGTAAGATAAATGATTGTTACAAAAGTGGTTATTTTCAGGTCAGTGCAGTGTTTTATGTAAACAAATACATGAACCTAACACACACTGTTTCTACATGTATCTACATCTTCTTGCAGTGAGCTGTACTCTTCCAGATCAGCAGGACGACCTTTTGGAGGAGCTCCAGTATGTGGAGCTGCAGCAGCAGGAGGCACAAATGCTCCTGCAAGACTTTAAAGATGAGGCACGCAGGCTTTTACCCTCCATCCCCAAACCAAAGAAGAAACTCCGGCCGCACAAGAAAAGACCCTACCCCCACTGCCCTCTGCAGGCTCAGAGGACAGGGTTAAACGGTCAGTCTGACGGACACAAGCATTAGGGGTGGAGGTGATTCAGATGTACGATGTGATTTCAGTTTCATTTGATTTTTGTATTTCTGTTTTTATAGGGTGGAATGAAACAAGAGTCAATCTGCAGTCATGGAATCATCCAAAATATGTAAGTTAATACCAGCCTTGTCTTGTATAGAATAGAATAGCTAATTAACTCCTTTTAAACACGATTGAAGAGACTAAACAACGTTGCTGATGCTTGCATGTTTGTTTTATTTCAGTGGCCTGCAGCTTATCAACAGGGCTACTACTACAACAATGGATACTGGTAATAAAACCTGAAACGCCACCGGTGAATTCTGTGTGTTTAACAAGGCAAATAATTCTACTAAAATATGGAGAGCGGGCTATGTCAAGTTTTCAAAACAAATATTTCACTACGTGCTTTCATCAATCAGTAGTGATTGTATGTCACTTCAAATATTTTCATTTAGAATGTTTGTATATTTTTTGTATTGATTCTTCCTAAATGTACAGCCTATTGAAAACAATGGAAAAATACATATTGTACCATGTAAACATCACTATTGATGGTCAAAGTCAAACTGTAAATAAACTCCAGAGTGAAAGGCGTCCCTTTCAGTGTGTGTATAAAACTCCTGATCTGGATCCGTTTTCTGACGTCGTCATAGGATTCAGTTTTCGTCTCTGTCCGGCTTCACAGTCTGATAAAGCAGCATGGCTCCTTTGGCTGAAGGACACAGCTCTGACCACAGAGGATGACTCCTGTCCAGCTGCAGCGTGTCCTTCAAATTGGACGGACAATAAATACAGTTCACTCGTGAAGTCATATATCTTGTGGCTATTGATAAAGTGCGGTCGTCATTCAAGTGTACAAAAAATGATGTTGATGCTGTCATGTAAAACAGTGTTCTTACGTTTTTGCTGAGGAAAATGATTTCCGTTGACTCGTGGGCCTCTGCTCCTCCTTTACAGTACAGTGTTCGAACTTCATCAGATGTCAGTGAACAACTGAGGATATAAGTAGAATACTTTTATGAAAGCACTGCATGGAAACTGTAGTTTAGCAATTATATAAACCTGTTCATATCACATTCCCATCATGTTACATCTACATACTATATACATACTACAACTTAAAGTGAAAGGAGAAAACCTCTCATCTCCCAAATCAGTGGTTCAGCAACATACTGACAAACAGTAGAGAATGAATGCATGGGTCATTGATGTGACGTGTCCGACATAAATTTTTTCCGTAGAACAAATCTTCAAAATGCATAAACCAATAGCATGTATGTCATATACCATACAACACCACTGAAATTTCTCCAAACACTTAAATTACTGGTGATTTTTTTCAGCATTTAAAGTGTCTAAACATAGTGACCAAGAATTGGTAATAATTATACGAAATTCAAAACACTGTATCCATCAGTTATGGCTCCAATATGAATTAGTGGTATACTATGGTGCGGTGGATACTATCTGTATACATTTTAAATCAGTTTTATGGGTTTCAAACTAAAAATGGCTATTGGAACTGCATAACAAAGGACACTACGATAATACATTTATAAAATCATGGATGACAAAAAATGAAAATGCACACAAGGCTGTCCTTAAACGGTTTATTTAACTACTGATCCTTGTTAAACTATTAGGAATGTTAAAGAAAAAAATATAGATATACGTATATACAGTATATTGAGAAATTACAGTCACCAGAAATGATATTTTTTAAGGTTATGTCCTATTAATTCAACTTTAAAAACAATAAAATCCTCTTAATTTGGGTTTGATGCACCAATGCATGTGTACAATACATTCCAAAGGTTTGAACAATGGCCAAACATATTACTTTTAGTAATATATTACTTTTAGTAATTAAAAACTGACCTCTTGAAAAGTCTTATCTGTCAATGACTCATATTTATGAGGGGAACAACAATAGAACAGATTTAGCTTTACCTCAAACAGTACATTTTATGTGAAACTACTCAATTCTTCTCGAAATATTTATTTCATTAATCAATTTTCACTTGGCGTCTCCATTTATTAAGTAGACTCAATTGACCTTCAATTGTGTTTGAAATGTCACTATATTATGTGATAAAGTTTCTGTGTCAAATTAGATCACTTAATGTTATAAATGGACAACAATGACAAATACCTGACATAGAACTCAGCGCTCGGTCTTCCTGCGCTGGTGTGATTCAGAGCGACGCCCATCAGGACAGGTTCTCCGAGAGACGTCAGTGGGACGTTCACCTGGAGGGAGGAGCTACAGACTGTCAAATTCTTATCCTCAACTGGATTTCTAGGGGGAATTATCAGTCCCTGTGATGTCTGTGAAACATACATATGTGTAAAAAGTGAGTTGTTCATTGCCACATCTGCCACTGAAGTCCAGCAAATGCACTATGGTGAGTTTTACATGACCTGTGCCTGACATCCCATCTACAAAATATTCTGGTTTCTTCATAATTGTATTTTGTTAGTATTACAGCACGAGCATAAAATGATATCCACATTAAAATTACAATTATCTGGAAAGAACTTTTATTAGCACGAAAAACAATAAAGGCGCTAATCATAATGAAATTCAATTAAAACCCTGATTTGACTAAAGTAAATACAATATAAAAATCTGAGTAGATAAAAGTAATGCGTTAATGCGAGTTCACCCACCTCATCTCTAATTTCAACACAAACGGACATAAACAGCTCAGATACGACAGCGTCTGACCTCAGCCTCAACATCTCCACTTTGATCTGCTCCTCAGAAACCACCTCGCCAAAACGCTCACACACCGCCTGAAAACAGCGGATATGGATACGTTGACTGTCACTGACATCAGCAGCTGTGATGATAGAATCAACAATTTGACAGTATACGTCCTTAAGTATACTCTACATACTGTGACATAATGTTTTATTTATGTTGACTTATTGATTACATTAAAAAGTAGCTGTAATTGTAGTAATATTTGTCAGATGAACCACTCCATAAGTAGCAGAGGTAGTGACGTTACAACCTTGATAGACTTAAGGACACTTCCTTCAATTTGAATATTTTCACAAACATTTTTGTGTAGTCTGCCATTGTAGACATGTTAATGGTTCATAGCTTTTACCAACACAACAGCGAGAATGAAGACCATTATGTTTATTTATTAATACACAGCCAATACCTCAAAAACAACAGTGCACCTATTGTCAAGATGATCTTGTTTAACCAAACATAAGTCCAAGCTTCCAGACCATTTTTATGTGTCTACTTCATGCATAAAAAAAAATCTCAAACATTATTTGGTTTAATATCCTTAGATGGGGAACTTAGGCTCTCTAAGGACTGATCATTTCATAACTTTGTCATCATAATGCTGAAATCAAGAAAAAATGCTGAGAAACAAACAAAGCCGCAGCTCTTACAGCTGCAGTCGAGTCCATTTTAACACTAAAAGGCATTTTATGAAACTCTTCTGAGTTCCTCTCTAAGCGCATCATTCGCACACTCTGTCTCACGTCCTCGCCATTAACACAACAATTCAAATAGTGAGGCTGTAGTGGGAAAACTGAAAAATGTGTATGCTTCTACCATGTCTTTGAGCTTGTGGGGTTAAAGGGTGATTGTGTCTGTGCCTCTGACAGATCGACCCTGTGCATTGGTTCAGTTATGCGGATCCCTGTATCATGAGGACTGGTGTCTGTATGGATAGCTGCTCCACTCATGCGGAAGGAGGAAGGTACGAATACACAGTTAAAGACTCATCAATCACGGGGAACATAGAGGACTGAGTATGCTCAGGGGTGAAAGCGGGGGCACAATGAATTTATGGCCAATTATACATACAGATTTGAGGGACCCATATCTAGGTGATCCCAGTTTAAGGGACTGTAGGATATAAGATCTAAACTATATCTACACCACAGATCCTGGCCAGGGGGGAACGAACCCAGTCCAAAAATGTATTAAAGACAGAACAAGAGCAGCCAACAATCACACGGTTCCTGGGACATCTCCCTATGTTGAGTTTGTGTCATGCAAATTAAACACTTGTATGTAGATCTAGCTTCACTACATTTTGCGACTGATAGATTTATTCTATGTCTTCTTTTTATAACCTGCATAGTATTAAATTAAGAAGTACTGTAGTCTGATCCTGAAATAAGAAATTTACCACTACAAGGTCTTACTGGTTCCTACTTCACCTTGGGTTCTGGGTGTCCTCCAGGGATGTCCAGCAGCCCTCCTGCCTCCGCCACCCTCTGGCTCCTCCTCATCAGCACCACTTGTCCATCAGTCGTACACAGGACCGCCCCCACACCCAGAGGCTGAGCCAGCAGAGCCCAAGGGTCACCAAACTCCACCTGCCCCCGTCGATGCAACTCCCCCACCTGACAGGACCAGTTGGTTCCCAGGTAGTCCTTATAGCATGTAAGACCCAGTCTGAGAGTGAGGACATGCTCGCCGTCTTCACCGTCTGTTGTTTCCCTCGATGGCGATGCTGTATCTCCGCCTTCTCTGTAGTCATGAGTTGAGGTTGGTGGCACTTTTATACACGACGCATTTTCTGCCGGACTTGCACACTTGTGACTTTGGGCCAAGTGGTTTTGAGGCTGCCAGGTGGCCAGAGCCTCTGGTGGCTCTCTCCTGTTAAACCCACCTTCCTCTTCGTCGCAGTTCAAAGGGGGCACATGGAGTGACCCACTGCAGCGCGGCTGTTGAGGAGAAGCCAAGCAGAAGGAGTGCAGCCTGAATTTGGCCCCGTTGAAAAGCCATGGCTCTTTGGAGATTCGCTCTGTCCACAGCTCCTGGATGTGATGCTCTAGAGCCAGATCTGTCCGCCTGTTAAACCTGGAGATGGAAGACAAGGACCAAGAAGGACAGATGGAGTCCAGTCGTGAAGGTTTACTTGTAACTCAGCTTTGTTTGACAATACTTCCTCTTGGTCTTATTAAAGAGGTTTTCAATGAACTTCAGAACTGATCATTTTCAGTGATCTCATAATGTTTTTTCCAGAAATGCTGTACCTAGCATTTGGTTGAAGCATACAGTGACATATTACAGCCGGGCATACACAGCTGACCTGTCTAACTCATACCTTTCCGATAACTCCACCTGTATTTGAGACTCCAGCAGCCCCCTCCAGTCTGCACAGTGCAGCAACACCGACACTTCAGGGTCCATCATTTCCCACTGTGACCAACCACTGGAGTGTCCCCATAGGTCTTCAACCCACCAGCTGCATGGCAATCACTTTTGAAAAGTAACACAAGCATGTGTTTTAGATATAGCTGGAGAAGGCTATACTGTATATGACAAAAGCAAAATTAACTAACATGATCTTCTGTAGTGATTAAGAGATTTCTGTGTTTCTGTTCACTCCTACACCACATTTTACACACAGATGGATGATGACCAAACAAACATCAAGTTTGCACTGAATGAGTAAAAACTGCAATGCTCTAAATCAGCCTTAATGTGGTTGTGGACAGTTTATGACCACACGTATTTGATTACTGTTTATTTGGTTCTTTTATGAGGATCTCCACAAGTTGCCACCAAGGTAGTAACCCACCTTCCTATTAAATGTTAATTTATAGTCAAAGCTAAAAGGTTAAACTTCTGCACTTGTTCCAAAAGTTAGCTTTTCCCAGTAAGCAGCATAATCATGTGTTCCGTAATACATTTTTAGAACCTCGACACTCTTTGTTTTTACAATATTTAGAACGAGCTCTTTCTTGTCTAGCCAGTTAGATGCATGATCCATGCATGTTAGACCCATGATGCATAACAGATGATTATTGCATCATTATGTCACTTGTAGATGAGGAAACTTTTAACTTCAGACTGGCGGCTGAACTGTAAATGTTAGTTGTGGTCGAACACAAATGGGTGGTACATTAAATAGAAGCTAAACTGAAGAATGGATCAAGTAAACATCAGTATACTCTTTGTGTGATACTGAAATATAATGAAATATAAAGAAAAAGCAGCGTCAATGTCTTACCTTAATAGGTGGAAGTGCGGCAAACACAAAGGTAGTTTCTTCCTCCTTTTTGACAGAAGGGAATGTGACACTAGCGCTACCGAGTGCGCATGAGCGAAAAAGCATTGACATTCACCAACAGTATGGAACCCAGCAGTGCGTCCTTGATATTGAACTCTTCTTCAAAACATAAATGAATTCATAACTAATTGAGAAGGTAATTTAAGAAAGTACGCAGAATCGATAAACGTTAAAATTCTCAGCCCATAGACACGTGTAAGGGGCGTGTTCATAAAGCGTGTTTTTGTCAAGAGGTATGTTTGTAGGATTACTTCCGCTTGGAACAAAAATAAAATACTTTTAATCGCGGTATGCTAAACCAAGCTAAAGACGAAACGGAAATATTTTGAAGAGCCGTCTAGGTAAAAGTACATTTGTGCTAACTCTCCCTAAATGTATATGTTTAATTTTACTTAAATATCAGTGTATTTAGTTATTTTTTTACCCTGGTCGATACTGTGTATTTTATTTTCTATTATATTTGCGTCACGTTTTTCTTAAGTCATACTTCTGCAAGGTTTCAGCTTCCTCAATAATGTAAACGAAACAAACCCATGCTTTTTTATTTTGAAAATACTAATATTCCGGTAGTAATGTCGTCAACATGTTACTGCTAAATTTATGGACCACTCTTCATGTTCAAAAGCTATGTTATGAAACAGAGCTCAGTTGGTAATGTCAAGCCTTTTGTGTCATTTTGTACGCTATTTGCAAGTTTGTCATTTCTTTTTATGTCACGCTTTGTCAGTCATTTATCTAGGTCAACTAACCATTAGTGAGCAAACTGCTGCCCGTGTTGACAGTGAACACATGAAGCTAACGTTAGCATTAACATTAGCTTGTATGCAGAACAAAGTGTTCTCCTGTGAACACGAGTTTGCCCTAAAATTAACAGACCTGTGTATTTAAGTCTAATTACATATTATTGTCAAGCAATTATTGAATTTCTCGCGAAAGCCGTTGTCATTCGAAGTGCATGAAAAGGTCAAGATAGTTGCACGATCGCGAAGTAAATCTGTTATGAAAGAGGTTCAGTATATCTGCAGGTTTTCAAGATGTCCTTAAATTCCATCTTTTAACGCTTCACTCTATCGGTTTCACTATTTTTTTACATTTTAGTTCATTCATACTCATCTTGTGTTTTTTTTTTCTTTTTCTTTTTTTTTAAACTGTTTAGTTCTTTGAGTGTTTTTTTCACTTTTTCAGTACTATCCAGGCAGGGTCAGTAGTTAAAAGTAGGAGTTTGAAAGAACACTAAGTATTTATTTGTAAAATGTAGTCGTACTTTTTTTCCCCCCGTTTTAAATGATGTTTGTCTGGGACTGGATATTCATTGTGTCTCTGTGTTTTGGTCGTCAGTCCAGGTCACATGTCATAGACGAGGGGCCAGCTGCTGATTCCATCACTTTCGGAGGGCGCACACTGAAAGGTAAAAACCGTCTTATCATCACACTTAATCAATGATATGCTGTTTTTAATTTTGATGCCATTTCTAACATTTTTACTAACATACTTTCTAACATGCTTACTAGTCAATATATTTTACATCATCATATTCATTATTTTTGAGATGCTCAACATAAGTGAAATGACAAGTGCAGTTTTCTACAGTATATTCATTTTGAGATTGAAAAAGAAAATAAGATCTTAAAAGTAGTTCGATTGTCTATATTGCCTCCATATTGTCCAAATCTCTGTGACAATGTCCTAACATGGACAGCATGTAAATATGACATCCCTGTTCTTACTATCACATAGTTTGGGCTCACGTAATGCTGGACATCTTAATCCATCTGATATACTGTGCATGTGATTTCTATATTTAGCTTCTCAAAGTGAGAAATGCCTTCATTCATACCAGTGGTGTTAATATGTCTTCACTATGCAGGTCCTTGTGTGAAACCTCCGAAATTTCCCATCATGCAGTTAGATGCCCAGCTGCGTCTGTACCAGAAATGCATTTGGTGCTGCAAGGGTGGGCTGCGTTTACTCTCCCAGAGCACACTACACAGGTAGACTTTGTTTTTTGTAAAAAAATCAGAATGAACAAACACATATAACTAATTGTTTTGATTTAATTGTGTTCTCACTCCAGAAAAACTGAAAACTACTATCAGCTACTGGGAGTCAAGACCAATGCCTCTTTGGAAGAAATTAAAAATGCTTTTTTTGACAAATCTAAAAAGGTACAACAGTCCTCATTAGTTTCATTAATTAGGTTGGTTGGTTACTGAAGGGTATGATGTGAGGCAGCGGCACTCCCATAAAATTTGGAGATTGTTCTTGGAAAAGGGTCAATCCCAGTCTTTGGTGATGTTTTACAATACTGTGAGGTACCTAGAGCATTATAGAATTACAGGTAGTACTGCCGATGGTGTTTAAATGTGTAACAGACAATATTACAGTTACAATCATACACTACAAGACAACATCCACAACCCACAATGGCAGGGTCAGAGACACCAGACAAGACAAACAAAAAAAAAAACACGAAGAGAGCACAAAAAACACAAAGCAAAACCAAAAATGCTAATAAAAAGACAAATAAGTGAACCACATGAGTCACAGAGGGACACGTGTTGACCTCACATCTCCAAAATCCTACAGGCCCTGCTTGGGTATAGAGAACTTAACTGCATGCGTTGTGCCGGTAAATGTAAAATTATCCATGTG
>JAPTHA010000002.1:10302681-10315410 GCA_029814585.1 Gymnapogon annona
AATGGCCTGGGTCTGGTGTGAAAAAATCGGATCTGTGCTGTTCACACTGTCATAAAAAAATCAGATGTGGGTCACTTATAACAAAAAAATCCGATTTTTTCTGCTCTGTGAACGTAGCCTAAGTCATCTGCAAACATCATAGTCTATGGAGATTCCTGTCTAACATCATCTGTCAGCCTGTCTATCACCATAACAAGCAATAAGGTGCTCAGAGCTCATCCCTGGTGCAGTCCCACTTCCACCTTGGACTCCTCTGTAACACCTACAGCACACCTGACCACTGTTTTACAGTCCTCATACATGTCCTGCACCACTCTTAACATACTTCTCTGTCACTGCAGACTTCCTCATACAATACCACAGTTCCTCTCTGGGCACCCTGTCTTAAGCTTTCTCCAGATCTACAACTCTGCACATCTCCCTTGTTCTTAAAAATAGGCACCAGCACACTTCTCTATTCCTCAGGCATCTTCTCACTATCTAAGATCCTGTTGAACAACCCAGTCAAAATCTCTACTGCCACCACTGCTAGCCACTTCCACACTTCCACAGGTATATCATCAGAACCCAGTGCCTTTCCGTTCCTCATCCTCTTCACTGCCCTCCTCACTTCATCTTTGTTAATTACTGGTCCGCAACAGTCATCTCTTCTTCCCTTCGTTCTCTCTCATTTTCCTCGTTCATCAACTCTTCAAAGTACTCTTTCCATCTTCCCATCAGACTACTCAAACCTGTCAATACAATTCCATCCCTATCCTTAATCACCCTAACCTGCTGCATGTCATTCCTGTCTTTCTCTGCCTTGCCAACCTGTATAGATCATTATTTCCCTGACTGTCTAACCTGGCGTACAAGTCGTCATAAACCTGTTGTTTGGCCTTCGCCACCTCTACTTTGACTTAATGCTGTATCTCCCTGTACTCCTGTCTACTCTTTTCAGTGTCCCACTTCTTCTTAGCTAACCTCTTTCTCTGTATATACTCCTGCACCTCACTTTCCACCACCAAGTTTCCTTATCTACTTTCCTTCCAGATGACACCCCAAGTACTCTCCTACCTGTCTCCCTGGTCACATTAGCTGTAGTTGTCCATCTGGAAGCGCCTCCTGACCACCCAGTGCCTGTCTGAACTCCTTCCTAAAAGTCCTGCAACACTGTTCCTTTTTCAGCTTCCACCATTTTGTCCTCTGTTCTGCCTTTGCCCTCTTCATCTTCCTCACCACCATAGTCATCCTACACACCACCATCCTCTGCTGTCTGGCTACACTCCCACCTACCACTACTTTGCAGTCACTTATCTCTTTCAGATTACACTGTCTACACAAGATTTAGTCTACCTGTGTGCTCCTACCTCCACTCTTATAGCTCGCCCTATGTTCCTGCCTCTTTGGGAAAAAAATATTCACTACAGCCATTTCCATTCTTTTTGCAAAATCAACCACCATCTGTCCTTCTGCATTCCTCACACAAAACATGTAGTTTCAGGTAGAATATTGATAAAATTACACTTCTCAAGATTTTTCAGGTTGTTTATATGAGCTCTTTTACAAAATGATATATTTAAGTAATTTCCCTGCATTTAATGTGAAGTTGTGTTGATTATGATGATATTTGTCCCAGTCTGTACATGGAACCTGAACTACAATTTTTAAAAAAATATCTTGGTTGTAATTTTTGCATTTCACAAATTGGTTCCATGGCTGAATTGGAACATTTGACGGGCTCCATATTTACTTCACACATGCTTCACACATTTATAGAAATGCCATACTGAAATCTCCGATGGAAGTGCCATGTCCTGTGGTAGATTTCACATAGGTCTGCTCCAGTGGGACTTAATTTGAAATCAGGTGTTTGTTTTTTGTCTTTAAAGGACTCATACATCCAGAGCCGTGCAGATACCATGCAGAATATTGAAAGCACCATTGTGGAGTTGGGTTCTATATTTCAACAACTAGCCCACATGGTCAAGGAGCAAGAGGAGACCATCCAGAGGTAGAGCTGAGAGAGATGTCACTGTCATTTAAGTGTGAATTGGGAAACTCAGTATGCTGTCTGATCTCATCTTGATAAATAACTGGACATTTATCCTACTGATTTGGAATGAAGTTGGTGAGATGTTGCATGAAGGGTTCATTTTCAATCTTGTTCCAGGATCGACGCTAACGTGGAGGACACCCAGCTCAATGTGGAGGCGGCACACACAGAAATCCTCAAATACTTCCAGTCAGTCTCCTCCAACCGCTGGCTGATGATCAAGATCTTTCTTGTCCTCGTCGTCTTCTTCATTGTCTTTGTCGTCTTCTTTGCCTAAATTAAAAGAAGAGCGGCTGAAGGAGAAGAGGGAAGTGCACACAGTGGACGGGAAATTAAACTGAACTGTTCTGGAATGACAAATTCAGTATTTGAAGGACAGGTTTCTCTGTCAGGAACGCTTTGATGGAGGTTTGAGACCTATTCAAAAAGACAGACTTTACGGATTTTCCCAATCCAAAGACTTTTGATCTCAATTTGACAATGCAGTTCTCTGCCGAAGGAGGACATTGAACGCTGTCCAAATAGTAAGAGTAAATTATCTCAAATCAATGAGCAGAAAGCTGCTCCTCACTTCAAGCAAGAGTTCACATCTAAATGGCTATAATTTAATGGTTTGATTCTGCAAACTGTCTTTTTTTAGATTTTCTTGTTTGCACCCTCCCCCCCTTTGTACATGTCATAACTTATTTGTACCTTTCAAAGCCAAATACCCAAACTGAAGTCCTCACTTAACCCTCAATCATTTCGTCTCGTAGATGTTCTTGACTAACTTTTTATTGAAGAGCATGACTGCCACTTATCAGCATTTTTTTCTGTTTTGCTTTCAAAGTTTAATTGCCAAATGGGTACTTAGAAAACTGTGACATGGTAGGCGGACACTCGCACTAAGCAGAGGAGCCGGCTGAAGGGAATCTCATGCACGAGCTGTATGAAACACTGACGAACAGTTTTGAAACATCTGTCTTAAGTGAAACTGTCTGGACTGTTGTTGCCTCACATGTTGAGGGCTCAGACACAGTGAAATGATTCTGATTTGACATCAGTGCTAATGAAGGGGTCACGCTGGTTGGGAAGTTCATCAGTCAGACTCCCTGAAGTGTCTGGTTGGATGTCACTGTTGTAGTCTCTTCCATTCTTTATCAATATATTGTACAGGATCTTATTTAAAAAGACCATGACTTTTTAAGAAAGAAAGCATTCTTCCTATTTTTTCCTGTCTTTTTTTTTAGCCAAATGCCTTGATTTCAGTGTATAAAGTGCAAATAGTTACGATGTATTAAGAAAGTGCATATTAATAAAATAATAATGGCGCATTGGCATTCATGGCTGAGATTTTCTTGGGATTAGAGGATTAGTCAGCAGGGATATAATTAGCTGAGCTGGGTCTGAAGTGAGTTCACAGCGATGCACTAAGAAGGGCTCAGTGCTAGTTAATATCAGTTATATAACAGGGTAATAAACATGTTTTTCTCTTATACAGTACAATGCCTTTTGCATGTAATGGAGTATTCTGCAACTCAAAGGAAATGATCAGATTTTTTTTTTTAAAAAAAAGCTTTAGCTATTTTGAGTTTGGTTTTCTATCCCATTCCAGTTCATGATTGTGAGTCTTTACAGTGGATGCAGCCAATCCAGGAGTGTTGTAAAGAGTCTTCATCCTTTAGTTTTATCACAAAGCCATGACGGCAGCAGTAGCAAAACTCCAAAAATACCTAGTCATTTTCAGTTTTCACACTTAACATTTCCTCATAGCACTGGCTTTAATTTTACATTACTTGAGGATTTCTACAGTAAAGAATACATATAATTAAACATCTGAACATATATTCCACTGGATATACAAAATATTTATTGCTTCTGCCAATGATGAACATCCACGCCTTTATCTAAAACATGGGCTTTCTTTGTTTTAAAAGGGAACAGATGCTATGTTTTATTATTTTTGACCAAAATTGAGAACAAACACATCTTTGTGGAAAAAAAGCCATTATTTTAATCACACAGAAATAATGCAAACATTGTAGTACATGTTTTATAATCCATAATAAAAAATACCTTTAGATTTGTCCCTCTAGGGGAAATTTCAATTATTATGATTCTAATCGTTTCCCACTTCCAGAACTTGCTTGGTCATTATGCTACATTTACAACTGAGCTGGACTGTGCTTATATATACAGTTGTGGGCCTGAGCTGAACCTTCCCCCCGTTCCCTCTCTACTGTACAAGATGGCTGTTCTGCCTGTTGCATAACATGATTTTGAAGAGAGACTGCAATTTTATGTCAATGTTAGCACAAGCTGCCGTTCAGAAACTCGTTAGATGAGTGCAATTATTTGTTAGTACAACAGTTTGACTGTTAACCATCTCTGTAGTTAATCCTTCCTCTTCTCACAGAGGACAAAATACAAACAGGGAAACGGGGAATGTTTTATTGTAAACTTTCCCTGTTCTCTCCTTTTAGTGTTCAGTTTTGTGATTACTCCCTCTTTTTTTTTTTTTTTTTTACCTCAGAGACTTCTTCCTTCGCTCCCTGTGATTTACCCCCCCCACACATGCCTCCCTCCTCTCCCTCACCCCTGGGCGCTCTGCTCTATTGGGGTGATCTCTGGCATGCTCTTGCTCCTTCCTTTCCTCGCTCTGGTGTTGATGGCCTCCTCTTCTCCTCCACTGTCGTCCTCATCGGACCAATCTACCTGCTGCAGATTCCCTTTGGAGCCTCTCATGCCTCTAAACAGGCTCCCTGTGCGAAACTTGGTGCGGAACGTGTCGAAGGAGAGGCTTTTGCTGCGCTGTTGTTTTTCAAAGACTTGGTGGTGAAGCTGCACTTCATTGTTTCCACTGACTTCATCCACGCAGTCGCGCAGCACAGTGCGAAATAGACGTGGAACCTCATGGACTTCAGGCTCCATCTGTGACACGAGCTTCCTGAATCTACAACAGGAATGAAGCTGAAATTAACAAACACACTAACATCAACAGTCATAGAACAGACAGAGACCCATTTATGTGGCCGTTAAGGGTTAAGTTGGGCCCCGTCGAATATAACGTTCCACTGAGCAAGGGTATATTTCAAAGCATAGAGTGGGCAATGAGTAACTTCACCACTTCTACTATTTTCAATAGTACTACTGACCAGTGCTGCTACTTGAATGAATCTATTGAATTGAATGCTTGTTATAGTTCATTGTTTATTTTGACTGTCTTGTGTGTCAGTCTGATATGTACAAGGAGGGCAGGATTCTTGTGTTTGCAGAAGATAGCAAGTTAAAACCTGGTAAAAAAAAATGTGGTGGGATGTTGAGAAGCGCTGACCTTTAACCTTTCTCATGTCAGAACCACTATTCTCCATATATATTTTTCACTTGTGCTTTCTGAGCTTCATTTCAAGACTTGGTTAAACCGGTTGTGTTCCTTTTGTCAGCTTTCATCTCCTTCACGTGTCCTATCCTCTCACCTGACGATTATGGGGCCGCACTGTGAAGGCGGGATCTTGGCGCAGAGGTCCTGCAGTTCCAGCAGGTCATTGGGGGTCAGCTCGTATGGCTGTGGGGTCGGGGTTTTGGCGAGCCAGCTATAGTCAGCAGTGGAGGAAGAGCTTCGGCGCCGGCGCCGCCCTTCTGTCGCTCTCTCCAGGCGGATACGCTCTGTGCGTTTCACCATGGCCCCCAGCTCCAGCATCAGTGTATTGGTCACCAGCTCCTCAGTGCTGCGGTGGCCAGGAACTTTGGGCTCAAGGGTGAAAACAGCTGACCAAGGAAACATCTACAATAATGGACAGGAAACACACAGTGCTTTATCAACAGAGTGCGGCAGCAACTGAATGAAAATGGTATAAACCACAGAGACATGGAGTTAACCATTTTCTTACACTTTGCAGTTACTCACATTCCATCCCATTTTACAAGCAATCTTCAAATCCTGATTCAAGACTATTGAATCAGGTTTTAGGAATATAGCTGAATTTATTCAGCTATTAATAGCTGAAAATAACAGACAGACTAGATCACTGTGATGTCTGATATCTTTGTGGTGAAGAGAATTACTTTTTAAGCTAACAGTAAACCACTTTAGACCATACATAACTGGACTAAATGGATTACATGTCTGTCTCTTTAGAACAGTTTCCAACAAAGAAATAGATGTAATCCAGCCGGGCGATGTAATCTTTCATTATACAGGTAAATTTATGAGTTGTCTTCTTTCATTTATTGTTATAAATAATTATATTGCCACGATGTTACTTCATTTGTTATCTTTGCATATGCATTTTTATGTATATGGAATATTAAACACATCTCTCATAATGGGTGCAAGAAAAACTGCAAAAAGCTCACATAGCTGATTAATTCACAGCATGTATTTTTATGGCTAGTCTCATCACCACCTATTCTTCTGTTCTTAAACACATACACATTATGGTAAGGATTAATTGGAGTTAAATCATTGTCTTACCGTCATGAACAAGGTTCACAAAGCTGCAGTGTTGTTGTCTGATACTATTCCACTTGTTGAGTGACAGCCTCTGTTAGCAGCGGGATGGGCAGTGGGCCTCCATGGGCTCTAAAAACGCTGGGACATTCACAGTGTGGCACACGGCTACCTGACTGCCGTGCTACCTTTGACGCTCCTGGGCAGACAGTGCGTGTACCGTTGTGTGGAGCATGCGAACTGTGCGTGTGAGTTTGGGATTGAGAATAAATGTAATCCTGTATTAATACAGAGCGAGTGATGAGATGAGCTTATACTCGTGACACGAGTGTACATCTGTTTGAGAAGTGCGTGTTACCATGGATCACTTACAGATCATTTATACACATATATACATAACACATTGGATGGAGACTATAAGGTATTTTAATTTCACTACATTCTATTTTAACTGCTTTTATATATTTTCGGAATGATGATTAACACTGAAAAAAGGAAGGTTTAAAGCACAATTTCTGTCTTTCATGAAGAATTATTCCATTTTCAGCATATTTTAAACTTATTCCTATGATTATTATGGTCTTATTATGGTCTTAAAATGAACCGTCTGTGTCTGAAATAGCCACTTGGTTCTCAGACAGTAATCCATGAGACATTTTTGTCTTACAAGTATTACATTGATATTACATAAGTTCTACGTATCCTGTCTTCCTCACGCTTACGGCCTCCCAGAAGTCGTTTCAATACGACATTGTAACTACAGGCCACTTCCTGGGTTTCCGTACCACTCAGCACTGAACCACCAAATCCCAGATTACATTCAAATCCACAGCGTACCTGGAAGAATAAATGGTTGTGAGCTAGTGAGTTATAATCTAATTAAATTTCCCTTCAGTGTGTGGTGCTAATTAAGTGTGTCTGATCATGTGACAAACACTCATTGAAAACATTGTTTTTTGATTGCAAAAACTTTTTATGAAGCGTAATTCTCCAACATCCTCAGTAAAACACATAGCATAGTTACACTTGTAACTCTTTTCTTCTTACTACGGAACAACTATACTAATGTTAATATGGCCAATGAGCATGTGTCATTATTTGGTTGGAAATACACCACCACATAATAGTCTGTCAAAGTACATATATTTTCTACTGGATTTACTCCCCTTCTTTTGAGTGAACCTTACACAAAATAAATGCATAGGATTATCTGATCTTAAAATGTTTTTATTCATCACTCATTTTAGATGTGACAGTGCAACCACTGGGATGGAGAGAACATTGAATTTATGGAGTTATCTAAGCATGTTAGATGTTCTATGAGTCCATGGTGACGGGTGCCATCCTACATATGTGAGGCAGCAGATTGAGGGAAGCAGACACCAACAGACTCAATAGACCCGTAAGGCCAGGAAAGTCTTGGGGATGGAGTTGGACCCGCTGACGGTGGTGTCTGAGAGGAGAATGTAATCTAAAATAAGGACAAGAATGTTTCTGTGGCCACAGGAATTACTTCCTATGCCGTTCAGTGATGCACCTTGGTGGGATGAGTCTGAATGTACTTCTCTGGCTGACCAGTACGACTGTGGCCATCAAACTGTGCAACTCCTCTGATTATACTGACAACAATAGCCAATAACTATACATTTACCATAACCTGTACATCATCATCAATCATTCTTTATGAGTATGTGTACGTGTACAGAATCAGAATCCTTTCATTGTCACTGTAAACATTGTCAACAACATTCTCTGTGAAAGTCAGTTTGGCAACTCCACGACAGCAGGTACAAAAACAACACAGTACTGTATATAAAAGAAAAAAAGCAGTAGTATAAAATTACGGTGAAAAAAAAACACTGCAGTGTATATATACACATGTATATATATATATAAATATGAATATATATACTGTATATATATATTTCTATTTCCATTTTCTATATATTTTATAACTTTAGAATGGCATGGAGCACCTGTAAAAAAAATAATTGCCCATAGCTTTGATAAAGTATTCTGATTCTGAGTATCTGGGCACTAAAACAACCGGCAGGGCTTTCATTTTTTTTGAGAACTTTTATATTAGAAAAATACAGATTTAGACATTCAGATTTTGATCTTCTGTGTGACGCAAATGTACTGGATTTCCTAAATGATAAACTGAGTCATAATGTTTGAAACGCAAAGAAATGCAAAGATTGCATCTTTTTCTACTTCATCACAGTTGTTCAGATTGACAGCTTTTGTCACAGTAAAAAAAAATCAACTTTTTTGCAGCTAAAGAGTTCAGATTTCAGTATTAAGAATGACCCAAACACACACGGCGGCTGAGTCTTCCTTTGTGCTGACCTCACTGTCTGTGGACCAAGCTGACCTGCAGAGTTGAGTCGAGGTGAGGGATTAGTCGCTAGAGGTCATCAGAGGGTCATTGCGCCACCCCGAGGACTTTCCCCAAAACGCGTCCTGTGACGTCACCGGGGCCCCGCCTCGTGCCACGGGCTCTGTTGTCTGTCAGCTGCACGAGACACGACCAAACGGCGGTATCTCCTATTAGGCAATGCAGTCAATGGCACCGTCGGTCTTCGGTTTCTAACAATAGATAAAGTGCCAGGTCGTTGTTTTCCATCGACGTGGAGGTTGTTGTTACGTGAGAACAGCTCCGTCCTGCTCTTCGCGTTTCCCCCCCTCCCCTCCCGGCGGCTGGCGCCCTTTGTAACTCCTAAAGTGGATGGTAAGTAGCTTTGACTGCGGGGTTAGCTAGTAGCACCACAGCTAGGTCCGTATGTACACTGACCGCTGATGAACCAAAGCCAAATCATCGAAAGAACAGCACAATGCCCGTGCTGTGCCATTGTCCATTGACATTGGTCAGAACACTCAGCACTGTCCATACGGTTCGTGTTAAATGTACGTTAAACTTTAGTCCACGAAAGTTGTCATCAGCCTGTACCTCGTGATCACATGTTTCTCAGGGGCCAGTGTCTCATTACAGACTTTAAAGCAGTTGAATCACGAATGTTACAATAACATCACACCTAAGTTTTTCTTATACGTTTAAAAAAATGAGAGGACATCATTACAATACCAGAGCCGTTGCAGCAAATTATCTCCAAAATAAGAGAGGCATCGATGTTGGAATGATCTTTTCGTTTTTCTTTGTGGGTCATCCACATGGACTGAAGAGGCTGTTTCCTTCAACAGAGTTAAATTTGTTGTTAAATCCTATTACAACTACGAGTAAACACTGGCCGTTTGGCAGCATCCCTGAATTAAATTAAGCTTTAACCTTTTTACCCGTTAATGTAGATTACTATTTTTCATGTTTTGATTTATGTTGAGACAGGACAAACATGTTTTAGATCCTTTACTATTAAAGTGAAAAATTTACAACGTGACCACACATTAAATATTATGTCTCTTATTTGAAAGATGACAATTAGAGACTGAGAGGTAGGACGATGAGTCCTTTCGGATTTTTCCCTTCCCGGTATACAGGTATGCATATAAATAGCGACAAAGCAGCAATGCAGCTCGACAGACTTTCATGTTGTAGTTAGAGTATTTCCTTGCTGTCAGTAACTAGAACAAATCAAACCAGATTGTTATCAGACGGCCATGCTCAGTGATGCAAGACTTGACATGTCAACCTCATGAAGTCATTCACAGACTTGGTTTGAAGCAGTTCTGTGGGACCTTTATTGTTCAACGGTCTTTTGCAGCTGCTCCAGGTTTTTATTTCATACTTGTCTCTTCATGACACCTCTGAACTTGAGTTATGTTCTATTACTTCCAAACTGTAATCCATTACAGAATACTTAATACTATTATTTCAAAGTAATTCTTCACCTTACAATATTACCGTCTCAGAATTGTAATAGTTACATGACTCCTGTATTACAATATATACATTATATACAGATTCTTGTCATTTGATTTGAATCTGACAAGAGTAATGATGTTCAGCCTTGAGGCTTTAGTGCATGTTAAAACAGAGTTCAGTTGTATCATCTTCAAGTTTGGTCAGGTTACTGTTGATATTTTCAGGCAGGATTTTCTTCATTTCAAAACCCTCATTTTTTGACGGTGTCCATGCACTTTGCAAGTCAACAGGAACAAGAAAACCTGTGCCAATCTTTAGTCCTGTGTCATATAGTCTGTTCCACTGTGTGGTTAAGTGGTGCTAAAGAAGACCTTAATCGGCTCAGAGTCAGGCTGCTAGTCCAGCTCTGGGCTCTTTTTTTGAACCAATATTAATACAATGCATAAATGACTGTCATGGATGAAAGTCAAATACAAATAGACATGTAGTTCTGTCCTTTGTTTGCATAAAATCTGGATCTCTAAACTACAGCACACCTGTGACTGACATGGGTTGAACAAGAAGCAAGACTGTAAGGCTACCTTTACTTTGCCTTTGCCAAGAACTACTGCACTCAAACACACATGTATCTACCGAGCCTTCTCATATTGAAATATGTTGCCTCGAGAAATTATGCTAATAGTCTTAAGAAATCTGTAATCAATAATGAGACATTGCTGAATTAATGTACCTGTTTGTTTTTGTTTTGTAAATGTATGAATTCAATAATGTAATATTGGGAATGGACCCGTTACAATTCTCTCTACTTTTGGTAAAGAGCAATGAGGATCCTTACATAAAGAACTATAGTAAAGTTAACTATAGTTGCAGAGATTTGAGAATAAAGGGATTTATTTTCAACTTGGAAGTGCCCTTGGAGCATTACATCCTGTCTGATAGGAAAATCACTGAGTCACCGCTGCCCAGCGGTGACAACCAGTGTCTCTCAGAGGCGTCGAAGCCTTAATGAAGCAGAACTCAGTGTAGTGAAACATATGATTGAAACATTTACATAAGCATGAAGATTTGTGCTTCAGTTTAATTTTAGACATAGTCTGTATTTCAGTTTTATACACCCCAATGTGGCTGTTTCCTTCAACACAGACCAGATTTCCAGTAGCAGATACTGGAATAAGGCCACTGTATGGCACATTGTCCTGTAGGTGTTAATTCAAAGTCAGTGTAATATGATTCACACATACCTACTTACGAGAAGGACCCAGGAGTGTAGAACGAAGAGGTTAAGCCATATGTGAATGGAAGCAGCAGCAGATCTAGGATTTTACAAACGTCAAAAATTACAATTAGCCTAAGTGTACGCTATGTTTAGAGTATTTTAAAAGTACAAATACACAACCGCTTCTTCTGATTGTCATCGTCCTTTGTCAGGCCTAACGAGAGAAGGATGAGCTGGGCCGAGGAGGACTGGACAGTAGGGCTCTCTGGACGGGTCCTGCAAAAGGTGAAGGAGCTGCAGGTCCAACAGGAGCGACTGTCGAGGGAGAATAAGCAGAAACAGCTGCAGTTGGACAACATCCGTATTAGCCTTGAAAAGCAAACTGTGAAGGTACCAGCAGCTGTGTTTGTTGATGTGTAACACCACCCGATTCCCCAAAGTTAATAAGAAAAATTAACAAAGCTTACAGAAGAATCAATTCTTCAGCCCTGAGTTTATAAATATCCTTTATAAAAGTTGTTTTGTCAAGGCACGATATGCCGGTTTTGACAAAATGACCATCTCCTGGAGGTTTGACAAAACAAACTCAAGAGGATGCCAGAAGTGTGGGAGTGACAATTCATGTTAGCAGAAACCTGCAGTAGCCAACAAGATGTCATAACATTAAACCCCTCTTTGGGCATTCACGATTAGTTATTGATTGAAAGGAAATGCTTTTATTTGGGCTCCCTGGCATTGTGCAGAAGGCTCAGAGCTTTCCAACAATACTTACATACCGGACATGATGGATTTCATTGAACAGATGAAACACGCCATGTCAGTTTGTAATGCTAATTTCTTGGTAAATTCAAGAGAAGCTTGCTGCTCCGAGTAAACAAATAAAATAAACATCTTAATCTATATTTTCAACATTTTCTTTATAGTAGTTTGATAAAACATATATTGAAGGAGTAAACTAGACCAAAATCCCCAAATTGACCACTGCATGAAAAACCGGTTTTTGCCTACCGTGTCTTGCCTTAAGTAACTGGTACAAAAATGAAGACGCCATAATAAAATAGAAGGTAATATTAAAAAGTAAGAGGAGATGCTGGTGCAGCAAGGCTGAAAGCAACCCAGAAGAGAGAGAGAGAGAGAGACCACTGTTGTGTTTTAGACTGCCCCTGCAATTGTTTCCTTGGCAACCTTTGTGACTAGGCATTATGGGAACAGCCCAGGACTTTTGTTTG
>JAPTHA010000002.1:10325318-10336036 GCA_029814585.1 Gymnapogon annona
ACAGTGTGTTTGTGTGTTGTAATATATAGGTCAAACACAGGTACGCATTTGTGATCTGTAAACTTGCAGAAAGCCTCATATTATAGATACACATACAAAAAATATCTTGGTGTCTTTTGACAATCTGTCAGTCTCATGGTAATGTAATTTACTCAAAGGTAGCAACGCATTAATGTTCGAAGTTAAAATGTCTAACGTTTGGTAATGTGTACGGAATGCTTGAATGCCGAATACATACATTTAACCACCACGCTTTACATGTTCTATTAGGAAGCGCTGCGTGAGGCTCAGGGTGTGGCAGTGAGTCTGGAGCAGAGCAGGAAAAACGAGCGAGCTCTGGAGGAGGAGGGGAGGAAGCTCTCAGAGGAGCGAGATGACGCCCTACGTCTCCTTAAGGATCTGCAGGGTGAGTAGAGAACTCACAATAAGGACATCGATGAACCTTATCAGTACAGAGATGCCAGGTATTTAGAAACAGTACACTGGTTAGACAAGTTATTTTTTCATGCAAGGTTTCTAAACTCGCCACTCACCACCTGGCTCCTTTGTCCTGTGAAATACCTAGTCCTCACCCAACATCTGTACTTAGAGAGTGACATCACCTATTTGAACAGACCCAGACCATGCAGCATTTCAGTACCAGTTTCATTTAATTTCATTTCTGTATTACATGATAGCATATGATAAAGTTCATGTTTACCTAAATTACAGTTCTGTCTGCCTTAATGAAATATGAGTCCACCAATTCAACAAAATTAAAGAATAATTGTGGAACCCCGTTTACCTTTATCCCGTTAACTACATTTTATAATTGTGGTGTATATTGTCTCTGCCCTGCCCCCTGCTGCCCAAAGCTATAGCTGCTGTTCATTAAATAAAAATAGAGTTTGATCACTGATTGGTGTGTGTGTGTGTATATATTTTTATTTTTTTTCCCCCATGGGGATGAATGAAGTTCTACTCTATGTATTACTCTCAAACTCTTGTTTTTCTTTGAACCCTAGAACAAAAGCCTGTGCAAGAACCTCTACAAGCAGCCCAGATTTGTCCTGTGGGTCAGAGCTTCTCTAGTCAGATATCAATGTCTCATCAACGTCCATCAAACCAAACCAGAAGGCCCAATACCACCAGTCAATCTAAACAAAGAAGAGAAGAGGAGGAAGAGTATGATGAGAGAAGACAAGTGTCCTGCCCCACTGACAGAGAACCAGGAGAAGGAATAGACTCTGAACACATCACTACCATTCTCTCCAAAGAATCAGAATGTTTAAAAAGAGAAGGATCAAGAGCAAAAACAAATGAAGGGGAGCTCAGAAGTGGAAACGAGGAGATGAAGTGTGACAGCTCTAAGGCAAACAATCATGACACATATGAACAAGTTCTGTCCTCTCACAGCACTACCACCATGAATGTTGATACCTGTACTCCTGCTGATCAGACCTCTTTGCTTGGGCTTGAGCCCACCAAAGATCTCTTGGCTGAAAATGCCACACTCCGTTCAGAGCTGTGTGATGTGCGGGAAGAACTGCAGAAAAGGTTAGAGGACCTAGAAACACAACGGCGGGCGGAGGCAGAGGCCAGGACCCGACTTAAACAGCTCAGCCGGAAAAGTGCCACTCAGTCCATGGAGAGGGAGGAGCAGTACAAGGAGTGTAAAGCCCAGTTGGAGAAAGAGAAGATAGAGACAGAGAGGCTAAAGAAATCACTGGCTGCCTTAGAGACAGAAGTGAAAAAAGAGAGAGAGGAAAGAGATAAGGGACAACAAGAAGACGAGACCAAAATAAAGCTGCGAGACAGAGAAGAGGAAATGATGGAGCTTAATATTGAGCTGAAGAAGCAGCTCATGGAGGTGAAGGCCCAGTTAGCCTTGGAACGGGAAGAAAGAAAACAGGAGGACAATGAGAGGATTCAAACAACCAAAACAGACATAGACGTAAATAAGAAACTGGCAGAACTTCTTGCTGAAATAGAAGAACTTAAAAGCAGAAAAGAGGTCTCAGGAGGAGAAGAAGACCAACTCTCATTATCTAACATCCCACTGACATATCTGACACTGCATGAGGATGATCTCAACTCCAATATTGTTGACAACCACCTCCTTCCTTTGCCAGAGCAGCACCTTGTTTTCTGTCAGTCCACAAACCAGCACAACACACTTGTATCTCAGTCAGTAGCAGGTTTGATCCAGGAAGATGAAACACAGATAGATGCTGGCCGCCCACATTTGTTAAATGACGCGCAATTGGAGCAACTGACTTTGGGTCCGGAAGTTGACACGCCAGACTATCTGAGAAAATGTTCACATTTTGACCTCCAGAAGGAAGACTCTACCTCCTCAGATATGGCAAAGGTGGTGGAACATTTGCAAAGGGAAAATGCAAGGGAGACAGAGCGGGCCAACCAATGCCAGATTAAACTGGAGACCTTGCAGCACCAGGTAGAAAACATTTATGTTATTACAAATCAGCTCACCTGGACATCCCAGTTCATGTCGTGGAATTTCTTAATAATGTGTTGTAAAATTCTGTAGCTGTACTTCAAATACTTGACTGAGACATACCATTTTACAAGCCGCAACTATTATTGGGTAGAATGACAATTACTATGTTAAAATATTATGATTTGCATCAAATACTTAATTTGTCTTTTCTTTCCCCCTCTGTCATCGTTTTTCTTATCAGGTGACACAGCAGACCCAGGTTCTCACTGTTGCCTTTGAGAAGCAGAGTCTGCACATCTCAGGCTTGCTGGCTGAGCTTCAGGAGAAGGAGCGCTCCCTCTTCAGGAAGCAAGAGGAACTGCAGCTTTGTACGCAAGAGCTCGACGCACTCAAGTCTGAAAAACTTGGGAAAGACGGGACAAAAACGGAAGAGGTGTATAAGAGCAAATTGAGAGCTGAAGAGCAGAGAGAGCACAAGGATGAGGAGTGTTCTGTGACCCCCTCCACTGCAAGCTCAGCCACTGATAACGAATCTGATCACCAGAAAGATGCAGATAAATCTGATGTTGAAATACCTGGGGTTTCTCACAGGAGCCAAGGAAATCATCATGGCTTTATTGAATCAGACAATACACAGACTGTCCATGACTCTGTCTTTGTGAAGAGAGAAAATGGCATTAAACATGTAGAAACAACTGACATGTTTGCAGAACTACTCACTCTGCGTCAAGAGAATCAATCACTGAAAAAAAGGGTTGAAGCTTTGACAATTTTAGACAACATGAACTCAGCATTACAGTCAGCTGATGAAATAACCTCAGAGGAGCAAAGGGCTGACAGTATACCAAGTGACATCAATGCTCAGACACCCATAACAGAGGATACAAACGGGGGTGAAGATGAAGGATGTGATTTAGACACTGAAGGAAACACAGAAGAAGTCTCTCACCATCAAATCAACCAACTTCAGCGACAGGTAGGGAGATGTATCAAATCTTATGTCACAACAGACAAGTCAGATGTCTTTCTGACTTGTCTGGAAAGTGTATGTTAAAGTTTGAAATGTTATGGGAGGAAGTTTATATTGGGGAAGTGACTGCACAACCTGGTGAAATACAACGAGTCTGTAATGTTATGTATAGTTTTCTGTGTACTATTTGTATAATTACCTTCACTGTTTTTATGTGCCCAGTTTTGTTAGGAGGTTCTATTTTATCTATACTTTAATATATCTCCTGTCCAGGTGGTGGCATTGCAGGCAAGGCTAAAGATTTTCTCTGAAGAGAACCAGCGGCATACTGAAGAGATCGCTATGTGGAGACTGTCTTCTGGAGCTGACCTGTCACTGAACCAGAACCCTTACAACACTGGCTCAGGGGCTGAAGACCAGAGCATCTACTCTACTGTTATTCAGCATCAGGCTCATGACATACCCCGAATGCCTACAGTGGCCCAGAACCAGGATGAGGTCCAGAATCAGAATCTTGAAGACAGCCAGAGATGTGTGACACTCATCAGAGAAGATGAGTTATTGCTGTCTTGCACCACCAACAAAATGCTGGGAAGAACTCTGTTCACCAGGTAACAAACTAGGACTGAGTGTTCAGCATGATAGATTAAGATATAGAATGGAACTGCATGTTTAGCAGGGATTCAATGGATTGAAGTAGAATAGACATTGGAAGATCTTGGAACTTGCTTAACAGGTTTAACAGACCTTAGGAATTGATACATTTATGTTACTGTTAAAAAGTTAAAAAAAATAACCCAATGTGGAACCAATAAGCACATACAGATGGTGTTTCCACTCTTTAAAACAAATATGTTCTTAGTCAGTTAGATTAGTTAGATTGATTTCTGTTTCCATAATGCTTTCAAAGAAATTGCAATTTAATGGGTTAAAACCTTCAAAAACCATGATATAGGCTTTTTAGGGTTTGTTTTTGTTTTAATGAATGTTTTTCCTCTTGTTACAATTAGACTGCAGCTCGGTGACATCTCTGAACCAAAGATTCTCCATCCTTTTTCAAAGACATCATCACTGCAGGAGTGCATTCTGGACACTGCTGAGGTTGAGTTAATTATTTTCTTCACTTGTAAATTGTCATCATAATTAAAGCTCAACATCCTTGTGTGGTGAAATAGAAAATATGCTTTTGGTTTCTGGTTTGATTGACAGAATAAAATTTAATTGCCATACACATAAGTTAAAAAAGGTTAATTGAAATTCTTATTGCATTTCCCTGAGTCAGTAGTAACAGAGCTATGATGAAAAGTTAAGTTCTATTGAATATAAAATATATTTACCTAATATATGTACACCAGTTGTTATACGCTGACTTCAATGTTTTTGTTGTTTTTTGAAGTAAACATTCAACCTGTAATTCAGGTCTTTCTCTCTTGATTCAGCAGACTGAAAAGGAAAACGCATGTCCAGCTCACTACAAACAGAAAAAAGACACACAGCATGTCACCAAAGACCTGCACAAAGCCTTAGGACCGCAGCAGACCAAAATGTCCGAGTGTCCCAAAGAAAACCCAAAGTGCTCCATGGCAAACACCAATTGGCCTTCAAGAACAGGCCTTTGGACTGACGTGAAAAGTGTCTACATTCAAACGGAGGAGCGTCTATATTCTCACAGTCTCTCCACATCATCCATCCAAACACAGACAGAGGAGGAAGAGGAAAATGAGGAGACAGTGGAGTCTCCACCGGTTTCTCCTAGTCCACTGAGTGAAGCAGCAGCATCGGACGACAAATTGTTCTTGTCGGGTTCTTTTCCCATCCCAGCTGACCCAGCTCGCCTGGCTGAAAGAATCCGTCGGAACAGGACTCAACTGTCAGCTGCATTTGATGACACTGAGTATGAACCTTATGGTCTGCCAGAGGTTGTCATGAAAGGTAAATGTAGTCGCTTTACGTCAGTTTTGAAGAGAAGCGCATGCACTGTAATTCAGATTTGAGAAGAAGCGTTTTATTTTGTTCCCCAATGCCATAGTGGTTCCATTCCACCCTTTTATCACTGCTGTAAGTTTCTGTTTTTTTGTGTGTCTGGCAGAAGGACTGGTCTGTCCCAAATCATCACATTACAATGAATTGTTATAGATGTTCTGCTCACAGCATCGAAAAAGTTGAAGACTGAAGGGTTTTCACTGATATTATTTGGCAATGACCGTAAAAGAATATATTACAGAAAAAGAAACTTTTAAACAAGAAATTCGGTTGGGTTTTTTTCACCTGACTTTCTATTGTTGTCATTCATAGTTTTCCTTCCCTTTCTACAGGATTTGCCGACATCCCCAGTGGCCCAGCCTGTCCTTACATAGTAAGGAGGGGGTTACTAGGAACAAGTGTAGTTCCTGCCCAACATAATACCCCAGGCCAGGCGGAGGAAACTGATTAACTCACAATTGCAGGTAATTTCCACAGACTATCCCAGACAAGTGAAAAAAAGTGTTTATTTTCTGTTTCAAAACAAAACCTGTGACCAAGTACCTCAAACTGTATTCTTCTACCAGACTGCCACCAGATTTTTATTGATGGCAGTATAATTTCTTGATTTCACCACACAAGGTTGCTTTGCATTGTGTTGCAGCAATGCAACAATTGCCAGTATCTCTATTTAATGCTCATGTTTTTTCAGAAGCTTCCAAGAATCAATGACATTCTCTACTACAATCATATTATGTAGCACCTTTATTTTTGACTAACAGTCAGTCAATGCAAAGGTGAAGACACAAATGGCAGAGGCAGACTAGTAAGCTCTCAAAATATTATAACACCCTGTACACACTCAGTATGTATAACATCACAACGATTGCATCAATTATTGACTTAAGATTGAATTAACGACACACAATATTTATCAAAAAGAATGTGGGAACCGGTTAAATATATATTTGATCAATATCTTCAGTGTAATTTCTTAAGCGGCTGGAAACCCAATACCAACTGAATTCCGGGTTGGATTCCCGGGATGAGTGTGCAGTGTGGGTTCTTGGGCAAGACCCTTCACGCTACTGCCTACTGTTGCCACAAGGGGGCGTGTGTCTCCTTGTGCTGGTCCCAAGCCTGGATAAATACAAGGGTTGTGTCAGGAAGGGTATCTGACATAAAAAAAAAAAAAAAATCAAACATGCAAATTGGATTTGCTGTGGTGACCACGGAAGGGAAAAGCCGAAAGGACTCATCATTATCTTCAGTGTAATTTGTCCATTGCTTAAATTCATCCCATGGGGCGGTTTGGACCATTTGGCGAGACGGTTTGGTTCCCGGGCGGCATGTTTGACATACGTGATCTATAGGTGCAGCAGAAAAATAGAATTAATCTAAAGATTTGTAGAGTAGAAGCATAAACTGACTGAACAAATTAATTAAGTTAAAAAGTAAACTAAGTGACACAAAGACATAATTCAACACAGTCATTCTGGTGGAAGGTACAGATCAAAAACATCCTCTAATAATTTGAAAGTACTACAAGTCTTACAAATATAATACTCAAAGATCATGATCTATGCTGCAGATGTGTTTAGTTCGTATTTCTGCACAGTGCATAGCTCTATCTCGTCATTTGGGGTTATATATGAAAACACAATAGCCCCTTGTTATGTTAATCCTGTTATGTTGCTGTAAAAAAAGACTCCTCTTGATGCTGGCTTTGCCTGTTTACACTGGACCAAAAAAAGCTTCCCAAGTGTGTGACTTTACATAGCATGCTTGCATTATGTAATCAGATGTGTGACATCACACTGACGTGTAGCATGCATGTTGGAAATACAAGGTTAGTGGTGTTCCTTGTTTACGATGGTTAGGCGCTCCCACACATCATCAACACACTATATTCTCCTCCCAAAACGGCAGCTTTCTCCTTCACACAGCTGTATATTAAACAAGTTATGTAAAAAGAGGTATTTTGTGACTGACTTAACGGGTCAAAAGTCTGAAATATAGTTTGAGAGGAACTGTTTTATCGTAATTTAAGCACTATTTATTAGCCCGCCCTTCTTGTGGAGGGGACGTCCACAGCCTCCATGGTTGGAGAGTCAGCTCTTGACTTGACTCTCCAGGTTTGCTTGTCCTATTCCCTGGACTGGGAGCAAATTGTTGGGATGCGCTCTTAAGGAGGGCACTTAACCACCCCGACCCCAATTTGCTTCCCAGGTGTCCACATGGGGAGCAAAGCAGATTACAAATACAGCTTGTAATCTGCTGTATTTGATGCATTTCAGTGTGTGTGGCAGTGCATCAGAACCCCCACTGACAAAATAAAGGTTCTTCTTATTAAACTGACCTGTGTTAAGATCACATTTGTTTTCATTCATGAAGATTTTGTCTCCTCTTATTTGTGTGCATGTTTCTTCCTCTACAGATCTGAAGGAAAGAGGACAACATGTAGCCTGCAAAGGGACAGTAGGTCCGTGTGGGAATAGCTATCTAGTATCCAGCGCTCTGAAGCCCTTCAGACCAACACAGAGACAGCTCATACTGCAGCCACCCAGAAACTTGTGTGGGTAACTGGGTCCTGCATGGGTGAATAAACACCTCCAACGTGGAAGGCAAATACTGTAATAGGCACTAGTTCATCCTCTGATTGCAGTGTAGACATTGCTGTCCGTCTTAATACACCCACCTCTATATGTAGGAACGGAGGCAGTGATGTCCTGATGTTTGTTGATGCTTCTACGAGTTAAACACCAGTTTTCTAAAGGGACTGTCTAGGTTTTGCAGCTCTTTTATAACAAAGTTAACTTATGGGACCTTAGCATGTGTTGAGTCAAACAGTGCCTAGTTTGTGCTTTTTCCTCTTGTCAAGAACATTTTGACTTGTCTTCCAAAAGTAGAAAGAGGCTTGCTTAGAAAATGTGTTATTTTTTCATTTAATTTTGGCGGTGGCTTATTTATGGACACTTGAATGTGTTTTAGGAGAGGGCAGGTGTTCACGTTTACAGACAGTGTGTGAACGTATAGTGAGAATACTTAAGAGTGTGTGTCGTCTGATGATGATGTGTGTGTGTGTGTGTGTTGGGGGCTGGGGGGGGGGGGTATTTCAGTTTGTGAGTCAGACTAACCTGCACTGGTTTCCGATCCATGTATGGTGATACACACTGAGCTCCTTTTCTCCTCCCTATGTAGCTGTGCCTCTATGTCTTCTATTAATGAGCACTTGATAGTTAATTTACCAAAGGATAAAGATGTGAAGCTTTATTTTATTTGCAGATGAACTAAGCTACTGTCGTTCATTGATCAGATTAATTTATTTAGAAGTTGTAACTATTTTTGATAGAATGTTCCTGCATATTAGTTATTTTGCCACATGTGTATAGGCTGTAAAGTTTGTAGATGAGTTAAATGTACAGTTTTCCCCACTTTGCATGATTATAGTCAGGTTGTCAGAATATATCACTGACTTTTACTTCCTTTGATGGTTTGAGGCACATGTTTATGTTAGAGCTCTAGAGTGTGTTTTTATCTCTTAATTTAGAGGAGTAGACGTTCTGTCCTGGCCTCGGCTTGTTGACGCGGTGAGACTGTAGCTGCACTGACTTTGTGCCATCGTCATTCATTTGCCTTATTGACACACACATTCACCCTCCTCTTCAGCTGCCTTTGTATCTCTTGGATCTGTAGTCTTTGGCAGTGAGGTGCCACTGTTGGACTCTGCACAGAAAAGACTTGTTTATCTTTTGCCTGGTTTTGAACACTTCCATGCGAACATATCTTTTGTTGTGTTTGCAGCTATAATAAAAGGCTTGCTATTAATTTAACAGTGGTCAGTGAATGTTTGAGTCTGAATGTTGTCGGGTTTTTTTTCTTGGTCGTTAGGGTGAACTGTATCAGTGGGCTCTGTCGGTTTACAATTCACTTGGATTAGTTTCATGGTCCATTGAATGGAACCTCAAAGTGTTTTAAGTGGAATATCTTGGTTAAATCACATAAGTATTTCCGCAATTAGCAGTATCCTTGCCCTTTGGCTCTCGGTCATGAAAACATTGTTGAGAAGGTGCTTCAAAATTAAAGGCAGAGTGAAGATTGAAGAAGTGAGAGGTGTATTGGAGGGGACGGTGTTCTATCTTTAGATTTCTGCTTCATTATCCAATCCCTCCTCATGAGTGAAACAAATTCTGTGAACTATAACTCTGACTTAAAAGAAACAAATGTCTCTTTTTACTTCCCAAAAAGACAGACGTTGGAAAGGCAAGGATTTAGAGAGCTAAGCCTCCCACATCAAGCTCAGGAAACTCCAGGCCCTCTGCTCTTCCTCTGCGGCGACTGCATTTAATCACATTCACGATGTCGTGGACTGCACATGCACCCACCGTCCCTTTCCTCCTCCTCCAGCCTCCCCTCTGTCAGAGTGATGTAGGGTCACGAGAATGGGGAAACACCTTCCAAGGAAAAAACACACATGCACTTTAACAACACGCACACACATGCAGAGCTCCTCGCCGAGCGCTGAATGGTGAGAGAAGGACACATGCTTTAACTGGATAACAACAGCTCTTCAAACTAAAGGTAAGTCACCCTTAGTGGATTGTTTGAGGGACATTTAGGGGGGAAAAATCTGTTTATTTTTATTCCATGACTAATAGCTGTGTATTATGCTTCTAGTTGCAGTGTCTGTGCCTTTAAGGACTTCTGAGAAGTTTTCTTTTTAAATCTTTCTTATGGCATTGGAGAGAATGGATTACCCACTCTAACCTCCATTTGAACACAATGCAAAACGCACAGAGTATCTTAGATTTAACCAACTCCACAAGTTCACATGCCTTGTGTCAGCGTGTTTGCTGCATTTCCAGGCAATTCACTGGCAGTTCACTTTTCATGTTTTCCTAGCCTCGGAGAAAGTGTATTTTTTTTCTCTACAAAGTCTGCGGCTGAAAACAGTCCTATCATTATTATTGAGAATAATTCTTTGCCAGAGCATGAAACCCAAGAATCAGAGTTGTAACCTGTGATCTCTTCCTGACGTCAGACAGCTAACAGTAAAAGAGGCAAATACTTGGTGGGTTAATTACATCTAAAGGGGTTTTTATTTTCATGAGAAATGGCCTGGAAATTGCAGTTTCTTAAAAGGAACATTCACATATTCATCTTCGGAGCTTTTGTCGGCACAGTGTGACAAAAGGGGTGCGCTGAGTGGCTTGCTGTCACGTTCACAAACGAGCCACTCTTTGTCAACTGACGTTATACAGTAGAAATCCTCCTGTCTTTATGCAGCCATGTCAGTCTCCCGAGTAGCACAGACAGAGATTTAAAGCCTTTAAATCTCTTCAAGTT
>JAPTHA010000002.1:10356002-10367448 GCA_029814585.1 Gymnapogon annona
TAAGTGTAATTTTAACAATATTATACCTCAGTTTATCATTTATACATGTACATTAACATAAGTGCAATTTTAACAATATTATGCCTCAGTTTATCATTTATACATGTACATTAACATAAGTACAATTTTAATTTTATCATTTATACATGTACATTTTGCAAATTTACACTTTGTTTTAGTGTAAATACAGAAAAATTACATGAAAATATTTATATTTTCACAGAGAGAAATGAAAGTATTGATAGTATGGATACCAAGGTGAATGTTGGTATTGGATTGATAGTAGTGTGATGACATAGACCGTTTTGTTGCCATTTCTCTTCTATACGTTCAGCAAATTACTTGATTTTCTTAACAGTGACCATGCAAGCCTCCCTGTGCTAGTCAGGTGATGTAATATCATCACATTAACAGCACTTAAAGATGAAAACAAAGACGTTATTTAATTCAGAGTTTTTTCATCCAAAACGGCATCCAGATAATCGCCACCAATAGGTCATGTTTTTCACAACATTATTCATGATCGGAGGCAATTATAGCAGACTAATTCAATTATTCTACAATCGTGGCATTTTCAGTAAAGTGTTGATAACAGAGGTACTACCCCTTTATTTACCTTTATTTACTTAGTATTGGATCTATACCAAAACTCCCAGAATCGTACACTCTAAAATTTGCCTCACTCAGGCCTCAAGCAACGATGGCTTCAGCTGAAGAGTATGGCTTTGTATAACTCTGAGGCCACAGATCAGTATCTCCTGTCTACTCTTATTAGTGCTGTGCTGCTTGTATAACATTTTATTTTGTGTCCCGTTGCCCTGAGAGCTGTATTTTATCTTAACTGCCAGAACAAAATGGATTTTAATCTAGTCGTGACTCTCTAAGTAACAAATAAAGGCTTGTCCAAACCAGTAACATGAGCTATGTTTGATCCGAGGTGGAGAGAAAAGTGAATTCAATCATTAAAAAAAAAAAAACACTTTATACTTTATACTTTACTTGTGTCAATGGTTCTCTCACACTTCCAGTCAGATGGGTGTGAGTATATGGAGTTCAGGACCATGAATCATGGCATATTCTCTATATGGCAGCTATAAAAGCAGGATATGAGTAGCCTATGGGTGTGAGCGTGTTTCTGAGGGTCCCTTCTATACATACACTCCAAAGATACACATAATTTCTGAAGTGTGTGCGCTTGTGCGTGTGTATGAGCGGGGGTCGACATCCACAGTGGACTTCCTTTCCAAGGACAGTGGGACCCAGTGTGAGACAGAGCAAGGCGCTCTACCGTGGGATAAGTACAGGTTGCATATAGTAAGGGGTAGTTAAGAGGAAAAGACTAACAGATGCTCGGCTAGTTTACTCAGGGGGAGGGAGCCTCGCCACAGCTTCAGCTCTAGCACCCTGACAAACACACATACACAGACACAGTGAGGCTGCATTCTCACTGTGGCTCAGAAAAAACACACACAAAAAAATTTACTGCGATGGCTGGGGAACAGTTTGTATCTCTTTAAGCTATTTTAACGGAAGTACAGAATGAAATCTGTACGGACATGCATACAAGTCCATTTAATTAAACAAAATCATTATCCTGATATTTTCCCAGCGAAAAATGCAGAGACGGTTTTGTCTTTTGTGTTTTTAGGCTGACATTTCTAACTGAACCCAATAATTAAACTGAATTTCTTCTTACAAACATCTTTCAACAACATCCTTTCTAAAGTGTATCCCTGTTACGCTGGAAAAGAAGAATGACCATTTATTTTGGTTTTTGTGAATGGGCTCAAAAACAGTGAAGTTGACAAGAAGGGTTGAAAGCTGGTCATCTTTTTCATTCATTTATGATAAAAAAACTTTAAGTCCGTGATGATTCCCTTCTCCAGAAAAGATGTTGAGATCCCAGAGGACACCCTCAGACTATAGTTGCTGTAATAGTCGAGGATGACTTCTGTATCTTCCCTGGGATGTGGTACTGCTTCAGAGCCAACTCGAGCCACAGCAATGCCAGGTCCCCCTTGCAGATGCTCTTTTGGGCAATTTGATGACCTTTCTCAGTTACTTGAGATTCAGGTTCGTTAATGTTAAATTGGATGCTGGGTTCAATTGGACAAATGAGAGCTTCGCATTGGCTAAGATGTTGCTCTGTCATGCTGTTACTGAGGTAGCGGATGATGTTATCCTCTGGACATGTGAGTTACTGTACCTGCTGGGCTACTCTCCCAGCAGTTTCTATGTGAACCTGAATGAGTTTACAATAAAGGCACTGTGCTTATGGGCCCCCTCTTTGCCCCTCTATCAGTACCACTCAGCACAGTGAAGAGTGATTCACCTTCCCTGCATTACCCCTATAAGCTCTGAAAGGGCTACCTTCTCTTACTCGCCTGCTCTCTTGTACTGGCTCCTGAGTGTCTGTAGTTCCTGTCTGAATTGGGTGATCTTTTCTTTGCATCGTTTTCTTTTACAATAGGTGCTGCAGTGGTAGTCTTAGTGGATCATTGTTCCTTGAAAGTGAACCTCTCCAATACGATGTTCATTATGAACCTACTTCTTGTCCTCAGCCTCTGATCCACATTGCGCATGGTTGTTGCTTCAAGAGCTGTGTCAACATGAGCATCAAACTGGGCCCACTCTTCCTCTTTGTTGGTAGCAGGCCATAAAGTCCAATGGTGTACTGATGACTTCCCTTGGGGAGTAGCTTAGAAGTTGCTTAGAAGTTCCAGACACAGTGGGGTTTGTCTAGGCCTGGCTCCTCCTCCATCTCACCTGGTGTTGTACCTGGTACTGGCCCTGAGCATTGTATGATTGCGTTCTTCCTGCAGAACCATCTTGGTCTGATGTACGTATCTTTGGACCTGTCAGGCTTTTGCAGACCTTGCATCTGCAGACTGCACTTGTAATCAGTTGATCAGTTGCATCGGTCATTACCGGAATATCACTCCGCTTGGGATGCTCATCCTTCCCCCCTCTCAGGCACCCCTCAGGGTATTTCTTCTTAGGATTCATTGTAATGTATGTCAGGTGCTCCCTATCAGGAATTTGTGGCTTAGGTTGCTAGCCCTCCCTGCCCCGGTGCCGTCTCTCTGAGCTGTCCACTGTCTCTTCAGTCATCACCGCCCTTTTGAGGTTGCGATCCAGCCTTTTCCTGGACGTCAATGGCACTGTCATACTGATTTAGTGCACCATCATCTGCAACACTGATATAAGAGTAAAACAGTATGTAGTTTGACAAATGGAAAACTATGGATCTAGGCAATGATGTCTACTCCAAATCTTCAGGTAATGGCGTGTTTCGACAAGTTTCTCTCCTGTGATTTGGACATAAAAACCTGTTTTTAATGGCAAAATTGAACTGAACTTGTTGCTGAATATTTTTTTTTTCAGATCCTGTTAGAACCATCATTAAATCATGCTTTACTGTAAAACTCATTCTCAGTGAATGAGGTGAAATGTGTCACAGCCCTTTTGGAATCCACTGCATCCCCTAAAGTTGATGCTAAATTGCTTCTCCATTATTTATATGAAATACGAGCAGATATAGATCCACCACATAGCTCATAATAATGCACTGATCCCAGAAATGACTCATTCATGCTTTGGAATTTTCATAGTTCAATAAAGAGCTACGTTGTCAATGCGGAGGAGTGTGACATCTGCCAGGATGAAGTAACACAATGGACACACACACCTGTCATCAAAAGAAACAAACGAGATGAAAACTGAACGTGGAATAGGATGTTAGATCTAATGACATCCATTCTATGCCACCAACAGTTCATATACACCGCTGACATTCAGTTAATATAGTTTGTCTCACTTTCTTTTAAGTTTTAAGAGCAGTTAAAGCCTCAGCTAAACTAAGAGTTAGGATCTTTGTTACCGTGGGAAAATCAGTTAATAAATCAATTGGGAGCGACTTGCAAAAACCAGGAATATATGATGTGATAATACAGTAGAAGGAGAGGAAGTGTGGACTATCAGTCTGTACAGAGATGCACTTTTATGCACTCTACCACTGTATTATAAAGTAGATCATTTGCATCTTCTGTGAATCAGTCCTTTAATAAGCCTTTAAGTCTAATTTGGAACAGTGCTTAGGTAAACATTTAGCCGGAATAAACCTACCCTGTTACATAAACCCAAAACCAAAACACTGAAAACCTGCACATCTCCCACTGGACTATTTCCTATCCAGCTATAACTTTATTTTCAAAACACACACATCAGCAAATAAAACCCATACGTGTGTCCACTTCTCACGTCCAACAGGGTCTCAGAGCAAACATCCGCCATCTTGTGTTTTATATACGCACAATCACAATGAAATTCACAAGAAAACCCAGGGAATAATTTTGGTGCTATCACGCATGACCTCACCAGCCACACACACACACACACACACGCAACACACCCAGTTGCTCGGTGTGTCTCTGTAACACACACAAACCACTGGCATACCAGAGAGCCTATATTTAAAGTGAGCCCTGGGGATGTTTTTTATTTTCAGCTTTTAGACATTCTATCAAAAGTGGTCAATGTGGACACTTGTGTGTAGAGAGAGACCGTGTGTGTGTGTGTGTGTGTGTGTGTGTGTGTGTGTGAGTGTGTGTGTGTGTGTGTGTGTGTGTGTGAATCAGTGGCCCTGATGGTAAACATAGGTATGACAAAATATAATCATACCATACAAACAGCAATGAGTCAACGGCTTTTTACAATAAGATAATGAACGCACATCCAGAAAATGAGCGCGAGAGTGTGATTACTGAATGTTTGAGCCCGACCCAAATAGTTACAAATTTGCAAAGGCTGCAAAATACCACCTTCCAAACTTGTAGCCATTCCAAATGCAGCCCTATCATCCATCCCATGTCTCATTTTCAAAGCCTCTCTTTTCTCCCTCTCTCCTCCCACCACAAATCCCAGAACCTCGAGCGAGGGAGAGGGACAGGGGAGAGAGAGAGATGAGGGGAGCGTTTAAATCTAGCGTTCCGTGAGTGGTCGGGTCGGTGTCTGGAAATCTTTCACATCCTGTTTACGCCGGGCAAATTTCAGGCCGGGACCGCAGAGAGCTGGCAGGGCCCCTGCCTGGACACAACTCTTCTCTCTCTCTCTCTCTCCCCGTCTGTCTGTCTTTTGGTGTGTGTGTGTGTGTGTGTGTGTGTGTGTGTGTGTGTGCCCTGCCTCCAGATCTCAGTCTTTCGTCTGCAGACCTTTCCACACCGCCTCCTTCATATCAACACCTCAGACCTAAAGCAAACAAGTAGCCATCTTTAGCAGCCCGCGGCCGCAGGAGAAGTTGAAATTGTGATAAAACAGAACCTTTTTTTATGCAGCAGGCAAACCAAACGTGTCCACATCACCCCTTTTAATATCCAAGTACAGGTTGAATACAGCTATGGTGTATTTACAGTGTCCTATGTCAAACAGAAAGTTCAGGAAAAATGACGGCAGAAATTCTTTGGTCGTTTTTTTTTTTTATCAAGGCTGACAAGAAGAGGAGCAAAACCTGACATCAGAACTGCATAGTATTAGGAAAAGATCAAAAGTCTGTCTTTGTCTTATTTTTCAAACCCTGAGCTACAGAGTCCTGAAACCACTCTCCTCCTCCCTCACATCCCGCTCTGAACTCTCTGCTCTCAGCGGCACTTGCAGGATTTGACCACCATATTGGAGAGTTGCTCAACACGTGGTGTGCGGCCGATGAAGTACATGATGGTGAGGGGCTCCAGGTCCTGAGGGACGCAGCAGGGGGTGGCGGAAGCCTCGGGGTTCAGCTTGTTGTACAGGGGCAGGATCTGAGGAGAAACAGACATTAAAATGGGTTTGTGTCTGTTTTATCGTTTGTAATGAAGACAGCTGTGGCCAGAAGCTGTGACATAAAATAGACTTTTTGCAAAAATGTGTTTAATTTGTTCATGAAAGTCTTAAAAAAATCATTTATTGTTCTTCAAAGAATGACGGCTAAAAGTAAAAAAAAAAAAAAAAACCCAAAACGAAACAGAAAAAACACCAAAATAAAGCAGCAGAGCTTGGAAAAAACAAATTTGTATAACTATGTGTATGTGTTGAAGTGCTTGAAGATGGATTGAATAACTGTACTGAAGGAGTCAGATAAAAACAGCTTCTCGTCACCAGTTACAGGTTTTAAATAAAATCCTGTCGTAACACATTAAGTGTTTCGCAAGAAAATGTTCCCTTGGATGTGATGTCATGATACAGTGTCTCTAAACAAGTAAAAGAGACAAGGTGATTCATGAGAAAATATGACACTGAATACATTCAATTGGATGTATGAGTATATGTACAACACGTGTATGTGTATATGTATATGATGAGTTCTTCCGGGGTCTCCACAGCGAATCCAATTTGCATATTTGATTTGGCCTGAATTTTTACGTCAGATGCCCTTCCTGACACAACCCTTGTATTTATCCAGGCTTGGGACCGGCACAATGAGACATTGAGGCTATAGTTGTAGCCACAGTAGCGTGAAGGGTCTTGCCCAAGGACCCACACTGGACGCTCATCCCAGGAATCGAACCCAGATCCCCTTTACCATCCCGGTGCCTTAACAACTGAGCTATCCAGCCGCAACACGTGTATATGTATATACAGTGTATAAATCTGGAATATTCCTCTGTCTAGACAGCTGTTCGGACCAGTTGTCATCTATTTATAATCACGGCCAAAGTTTTTTCGACAGTGACATAAACTGACTCTTTGAGTAAATGTTATATGTTTGCATATCACATTTCATTCAAACTTTTTCATGTGTCATTAAAAGTTTTGTTGTTATCATTTCTGTTCAATGTACCTCAGAAACATGTGGAATGAAAAAAAAACACTGATGATTTTGAAACACTGGATATCTAACAAGGCGCCCACAGTGGAGGATTGATATGAGGAGATATGGAGAATTCTCCCGCTGGAAAAACTGACATTCACCCTATATGACAAACGTTGAAGGATTGATTAAAATTTGGAGACCAGTGATGGACTCGATGGATTCCTCTGGACTGGAATATTGGGGAAAAGTCTGAGATGATTGGAATATGTCTATGGGTAATGGATGCGCTCTGTTTTGCTGTGTGCTTCTGCAAAATGTGTATAATAGGTGTAATAGGTTAATGTACATTCTGCTGTTTTTAGTTTGTAAAGGATGATTTTTATATATATATATATTTTTTTTTTTGCGTTATTTTTAGTTTTATTTTTTCTCAGTTGAGAAATTTTCATTGATATTAAAAAGAAAAAAGGGGCAGTTTCTATAAATTAAGCTATGACTGTACCGTACAATTGTTTTGCTAAGATTCTGCAAATAAAAAGATTATTAAAAAAAACCCAAAAGAAACACTGAAGCAGCAAATTGTGCGACGTCGCCAAAAACCTCTGGCCATGACAGTGGGTGAGTCAGGGTTTTCCATTGTAATGGTTCGAAACTCAAAACATTTCTGAACTCTTCAGTGGAAATCAGCCTCTCATCCACCGCAGCTTCATGTCAATGTTTCTCTTGAAGCTCAAATGTACCATGAGGTCGACTCCATGCATCTGGTCATTACAGCTGATGGTTACAGAACATACTTTATTCTTTCTACTTCTTGTTTTTTTTCCCTGATCTCTGCACCTGCTCTGTGAGAGTTGACGGCTCCTGGCATTAAAGCTACGATTTCATCACATTGATGTGTAAATATTTTCTTTTGGCAGCGACGACAGGCTGGACAGTAAAATGAAACAACAAAGTGGTGTGGGTGCAGCTGAGCTTTGGGCTGCGACACAAACAGGCCGTCTTGAGTAAGCGTATATGATGTGTTGTAAAGCCAACCTCTGCGAGGTGACAGCCCATTTATAACGCTGAGGTTAACCACCGCTAGCTAACTGTGGTGCTAAGCCGCCACACACAACACACATTAGGCTCATTTCAGTGCTGCTCAAATCTGCAAATCTCACTGGTGCTGCATCTTATAGTCACGTCGAGGTTTGACTGAAGTGTGGAGATACCAGGGTTTGACTATTTCAGCAGGTGATTTGGACGGGACTGCTTATGAACAATCAATAATCAATGAGTGTTTATTTGGGGGACTCTTTACTTAATTCATAAACAGAGATGTGAATGTCAAGGCGAGACCACAACATATCTTGATTTTTTTCATGTCTTCAACATCTTTCAAAACGTGACTCATAACAACCACTTATGGCAAAAGTATTCTAAGCCTTTACTGATGTTCAGTAAAAGCACTAAGCAATTCTAAAGACTCCAAAAAAGTATGGACACTATGAAAAGTAGAGTAGTCACCCTGAGGTCATACTAGGTTTTAAATATTATATCTGATGCTTCTGAATTCATTTTCACATCAGCTGCCTTTTCCTGTGGGTGTTTACGTTTGAGCTGATGTGTTCTGTTTAAATCTGCAGCCATAATGCATCTCATTCCATAAGATGATCATGTCTCTGTGGCGTCTTTGTCTAATGGCAACTACTTATCTTTATAAAGACACCCCTGTGTTCATTTTTGCAACAATGGAAAGGGCATTCAATGAGTTTATTCACTTTACCAAGAGGGACAGTTTTACTTGTACACCTAAACCAGGGGAGTCCAACATATGGACACCTGTGGCCAAAGGTTTCACAGGATGAATTTGTGAAATGCAAACATTACGCTGAAAAAGTTAATAATGAAGTGTGCCTAACTGACTCTACCAAATTAATCTCAAGTCTGTCAGGTCAATAAAATAACCCATACATAATGACAACTACAAACTCAAACCTTTAAACAAAGTTATGGCTGTTACTAAATATTTGTCTTCTGTAAATGACAGGATGAGGTATAGTGTTGTTAAAATTGCACTTATTTCTCTCATAAACGCCAGGTTGTTCATGGTTGTTCCAGTTATTGACATTTTATTTTACAAAAGTACAGTTTGTAAATCTAAATGCAGTTCATACTAATATAAGCTTGGACTTGTCATTATTTATACTCCATGATATTACTAATTTATTGGCCGCACTTGAAATGGCATAGAGCTGTGTGGCCCCTGAACTAAACTGAGTTCAAAACCCCCGACCCCGAAGACTCAAACTGTGTAAAAATATGGTTCATGAAGGGTATTTGAATTGTGAATTGAGACACATGAATACACAGGAGTGAAGGGTCTCTGAGTCGTGATGATGCATGAAGTTGTATAAATTGGAAGCAGAGCACAAGTAGCTTTGATCCGTCCTTGAATATGGGACTTAAGTAAAAGTACATCAAGTATCTCCCGTACGTCCAACGCACCATGTTGTAGTGGTTGTTGGCGCTCCAGAGGTATGGACAGCTGCCGGCGCAGAAGTTGGCTTTGTAACCTTTGGGCTCGTGGATCCACTTCCAGTTGAGATCCCGTCGGAAATCGATGTAGAGCGAGCGAAGGCAGCAGCCCTGATCTGAACCGCTGACACACACACACACACACACACACACACGCAAAGACACATCACAACTCTCCTCCCAAAGGTGAAGGCGAAGACATACAGTCGGGTCATGGGAAAGTGACACCAGGTGACCATTGGAGCAGCGGTGTTTTCCACTGCAGCGTTAGCTAGTCTAAATAAAGGACTGCACGCTGGTCGGAACGCAGTCTAAACACGGGGTCAACACTGTTCGTTTTTTTCCACACAATAGTCTCAAAAGTCAGTTTTGAGCCAAAACCCAAGTTTCGCCAATAGAAAAAAAACAAAAACACTTCACCGCAACTAAAGTTCAGTATTTTAAAACAACCAATGCAAGATGGTGTTGGGGCCGTCGGTGCACACACACACACACACACACACACCGTGTTACCACACACACATTGCGGCAGATCGGCGGCCTACCGGGAGCATGTTGTGGTGTCTGTGGCCGCGGCTCTCTTCTTGCGGTTCTTTTTGGTCGGGTTGTCCACCCTGTCACTGGGCAACAGGGTGAGGATGAGGTGTGGCGTTTTGGTGCTGAAATCTGCCTGACCTTTAACCTGACCCGGTTTTCTGATCTGACGGAGCTGCTCATCGTCCACACCTGCAGGAAAAGACAAGCGTTTTGAGTGTTTTTTACATCAGTACCAAATTAATCTCAAACTTCATTCCTGAAATCGTCATAATACAAAAAAATTTACATGAATGGGTCTATTTTTATTGATCATTATGTGGTTTTTACAGTGTTGTTATATGCATGAATGAATATCTTAACCGTCAATGAGCATACTATTAATGTTGTTGTACCACATGTACAACATATGGTACAACACAAGGACAACAAAGATATTCTACAATGTATATGTTTACATGTATACAATGACAATAAAGATATTCCAATTAATTTTTTTTCTTCCAAGATGGCGTCACAGTAGGCAGCCTCTTAATAGCAGCTCCTAACTCTTTTTCCTACTTTAAGTTTTTCTGCCTTGACTCTTGTGGTCGTGTTAAATGGACTCTTGTACGACATGGACATGTATAATTTTTGAAGTTTTTGTGAGGGTAGTAGCCTGTTTGCTCCTCTCATGGACCTCTTCAACACCACAACGGGCGATATTGTGAGCCACTCCGTTGTTAACAGTATCAGCTGTTGGGTTGAGCAACAGCAGGTACTCCTGGGAGAGCGACCAGTGATTCTGAAGGATTAAATGGCGTCGGAGGTGAGGATGCAGAGCTGGAGCGAAGCACCGGATGGAAGAGCTAACGGACCAGACTGCAGCACGAGTACAAGCACAGCAGTCTCCTGCTGTTAACGGACACTTTGGGTCATAGACAACACACCGGACTCTTGTTACTTTGGTTGGTTTACAACTGGTGAGAGCGTCCGATGCATTAGGAAGAGTGGTGGAGGAGAGGGGTGGGGACTGGTGATGTTTGTGAATGAGAGATGGTGCTACGGTTGGTGAACCGTTTGTTGTGTTTTTGAATGTTTGAAATGTTAGCGGTTAGCGTTAGCTGTCAGCGGCCGATGCTACGCTATGTTATGGTGTCACACCAACTTCTCTCAGCTCCAGACGACACATCCGCAGTCCCTCATTATCATCTCTGGGACTTCAATAATGTATACTGTCTAAGTTGTACAAGAATTCAATTGTTGTCCCATTCAGGGAAATCTTGTAATTTCCCAGAGTGGGACAATTAATGAATCTATGAGTCTAATCTAAAATCAAATAAAACTGAGACCGCAGTCGTTTCACAGCTCAACCCACAAACATCGACAAGACAACAATCATCACGAGTTTCCAAGTCGATCACAGTTGAAGTCACTATACAAACTAGAGCTGAACGATCTATCGTTTTACACCGAAAATCGCAATTTCTGACAACACGATTTTCGGATCGTCAAAGCTGTCGGTTTTTCTTTCTTTTTTTAATTTTTCACGGTAGTCTATGGTCTGAACTACCGTAGACCACACCACGGTCTACTGTAATCCACGGACCGGTCCCGGGTCCGGAATCC
>JAPTHA010000002.1:10401147-10415319 GCA_029814585.1 Gymnapogon annona
GTTTGATTTATATTTTGCCTGGAAAAATGTCTAACAGTACTAGTGGTGTGAAACATACAAATGTGCGTACCACTATCAAATTCAAAAAGGAATTAATCCAGAACTATGACAGCAGTGAGTGTGTCTCCGACATCGCGAAGGAATACAACATGACAGAGTCCACAATGAGAACCATTCTGAGGCAGAAGGATGTTATAAAAGCCAGTGATGTCACGGTAGCAGTGAAGGGATTAGAAAACAACGCGTCTCTAGATAGATATTTTAAACGTAAAGGTAATCATGTTGAAGAAGCCTGATCTCAAAGAAAGCTGGGGAAAGTACCCCATAAGAGGAATTTATCTCCGTAGTGCTGGAGGGAGACTCCTGTTCGAAGCAATGACTCCTCCCTCCCTCCCCCGTGCCATCAGCTGTTCACCAAAAGGTAATTAAAAAAAATACATGTTATATTTTAGTATATATTACTATTATTTACATTCAATTAGCTATTGTTACATTATTTCTGTTTAATGGGATGTTTAAATAACATTATGATTATTATTAAAATGGGAAGCAATTTCACACTCAAAAATGAATTAAATTCTATTTCTAATATTTCAAACGGGGAAAATTAATTCGGTGCTCAACCAATACGGTACTCGACCAAGCTTCCAGAACTAATTATGGTCGAGAACCGAGGTTTGACTGTAGTAATCAGCCTGCAATATCTGTCAATTCATTAGGAAATCCTCTGTCAGTTTATTACAACTATCAACAGTTCTTATATGTAGTCACTGATGCTGTAAAAATATTGATTAGAGCAGATTTCAACACATAATGGCAAAAAAAACCAAAGACATATGAGTTCAAAACACCGGACTCACCTTTTCATCTGTCCTTGCCTGGAGGCGACCTTTGCTGATGATCACTGTGAGGGAGAGGAGGCTGAGGTTGTGGCTGGGACGCGGAGCTGACACCGACTTACCAGAGGATTCACTGGCCAAGTAGAACTGAGGCTCCTCTTCCTCAGAGTCTGAGTCTACATCCGATACAAGCACGACAGAGGAAAATATTAATGAGTCATCTAACGTCATATAATCTCTGCAGGACATCCAGCTGTAGATGACATTCCCAGCTTTACTGCAGTTCGACTCGTTTACATGGCCAAGAAAATAAAAAAAAAACATTCCAAATCATTCGTTTGTGTTCTGTCTCACCGAGTCTAAAGGCTGACTTGCAGAGCTGGAATTCATCGTGGCGACCATGCACTGGGCTGTGAGCTGAGGGGGGAGGAGGGGGAGGCTCCCACATCAACAGATCATTATTGATCCTTGGGAGGAAGACGGAATAATTCATATCACTTACTTAGACTCTACAAACAGCAGACAACTTAACTACCACATGGCCCCATCCTGTATTCATCTAAATGGGATCCTGTTGTAACATAAATCTCTTGCACCATTTTAATATAAATGGCAATGCATGTTTTCAAACATGGGGTTCCAGTTACAATCTTATGTGCTGACGCACCTATTGTAGATGCTCTGGAAGGCTTGTTTACTCGGCAGCAGGATGTAAGCCAGTGGCAGACTGATGTCGACTGCACAGTGACAGTGAGCGATGCACTGGGCCTGAAACTGACGCATCTCCTCTGGGTCTGCTGGAATCACCATCTACATTAGGAAACAGGACGGAGTTAGAGGTCAAATGTGAAAACTAGCATCTGGGACAAGTGTCTCCCTGCGTGTCTGCACACCTCTTCTGTTTCAAACATGGTCCGGTTGGAGGAGAATGGGGAGCTGGTTTTGTCTTGAAGTTCACAGTGACTTTCAAAAAATGCGGCTCCCAGGTCTCTGACGAGGCCCAGGTTCACCCCACCCAGACCTGCTGATGGGCCTTGGGCCTCCCCACCACGCACACGTACTGATATCCTATTCAAACAAAGCACAGGTACAGTAATATTACATAAGTGTGTAGTGTAACTATGTGCTGTGTTTGGTTTGGTGAGGAGGTATACAGGTATGTTTATTGTATGTTGTAATGTGAACAATCTAAGTGATATAATCTAAATCCTGTTAGTAGTTGTGTTATCACCAGCACTAACCTGGGCAAAGAGTCCCGGTTCTTCTTCACTCTGATACAGGGGAAGGATCCTCCCTCCCAGCCCTCATATGAGCCTGGTAACGAACAACACATTAGTTCATCTTCTGAACCTTTGTAAAGGTACTGTCTACTGTAGCCTTTGTGGCTACAGTAGACAGTAGCGTGAAGGGGCACCCACACTGGACACTCATCCCAGGAATCGATCCTGGGTCCCATATGCACCAGTCCGGTGCCTTACCAACTGAGCTATCCAGCCCCAGTTACAACACACAATTAATTTGCTTTAAAAACCAATCTTAAAATTGCAATCTCTTACAAACGTTTAGTCAATAAAACGGTTTAAAGTGGGCTCCCACCATGCAGGTCGATGAAGGAGGCCTCGAGCAGCTGGGTGAGGCAGGGAGCCCAGGGTTGTCCTGAAGTGACCTGGTCTCCCTGAAGGTCCGGTGCTTCCTGGTGCTTCAGCTCCAGTTCTGTTAGTTCCAACACCAAAGTCTCCTCCCGCACGGCCCTCTGCGTCGGGGGCCGACGTTTAGACAATGGTCGCAGGTCTGGAATGGGGAAACGAAGCCTGAGGACCGCATGAGGGGAGATGAGGGAGAATGAGGAGCACAGCTCACTGCTCTGGGACTGAGAGAAGAGACAAAAGAAACAGATGAATATCAAGTTATTGTCCAACTAGTAGTTGTTAAGGTTTTCTTCTATTAAACAAACCTACTTCACTAACAAAATAACAAGTTCAGCTGTTTTAAGCACAATAAAAGAAGGACTGAAAAAGTGCTTATTTCCTTTCACTCCTGGCAATAAGGCTATCTAATATTCTCATATTACATAGCATTACATGACAATATTCCCCACAAGCCATTTGAAATTTGACTATTCAATCTACTGCCATATACATCTATATAAGTCTTGCTTTCTTTTCATTGTGTCATTAACTTGTTATGGAGTCTCACCTGTGTAGGTCCAGGTCCGGGGGTCTGTGTCGGACAGTGGCTGAAGGCTCTGCTCAGGTTGCCTAGGCGACTAAGGATGTCCAGGTCCAACTCTGCACTCAACTCTGCCAGCTCCACCCGCACTATATTGTCCCGCCGCACGACTCGTTGTTTACCCTATGAAAACACACACTCTGATTAAACGCAGTTTGTGACGTAGAGCAGAAAGTAGTGATACACTGAGCTGTTTATGCTTTTCTTTTGAAATTTTCTTCCTCTGTTGTAAATCTTTATTTTCAGAAGGAGTGCTAATATTCAATACAGCACTGTTGTATTACACTCTTTACCCCAAAATATGTCACATGAAGTTAATTCAAAGGGCATGTTTTATGCAGTGAACTCTATAGCAAAACAAACCAAATGAAATTCTACACCTTCATTGTGATAAGCTGCTTAAAAAAGCCAAAGACTGAGGTCATAGGTATCTACCTTTCGTAGATGTCTTTCACTGAGGCTATAGTGCAGCTGAGCACATGGTTTGGCTGCAGCTCCAATTGTGAACAGACCAGCTTTCTGGAACTGAAGCAACTGAGAAGAAAAACAAATAGTTCAATTTTGTTGAAACAAAGAGAGATGAGTACAGATGACATTCAGTCAAAAAGTAGCAAACTTAAATGTAGACATAAATACACAGATAACTGATGTCTGAGTTTGGGTTCATTGGCTCTCATTTTTGATAAAAATAAAATCAACATGAATTTTGTTATTCTCTACTACTGTTTAGGAATTCTGATTATGACTCTAGTATAAAGGAGTATAAAGGAGACAGATGTCCTCATTGTATGGAACTTGTAAAGTGTTAGGCCTAGTAATGACATCCTGGAATATTACTGTTTTGCATAATCACACTAAGTAATATTATAAACTTGAAAAAAATAATATCATCCAAAAAAAACCCAGAAAGATAAAATCAAACAAACATTGAACTCTGTAAACGTAAAAAAAGTAGAATAGTTTATGAGCTACTCATAAACTCAGAAAGTCTCTACCTCGTTGTACTGATGTTTGTTGTTCTCCCAGAGGCTCTCCAACAGTTCCAGTCTGCTGAAGGAAAGGTCAGAGGTCACCGCACGACTGCTTCGTCTCCCACTTCGCATCTCACAAGTGACCTGCACCGCTGCTCCTGTCAGTCTGTGAATGTTGAGGGGGGGAGGGTCGGGTGGGGGGTGACATTTTAGTTTTTTTTAATCAGCTACCAATACAGCATCTAAACCTTTCAGACCTCTCCTAGATCATTCTGATGTATGTTTAAACTAACGTCTGGATCAATTCTATTTTTTATAAATGGTGCGTAGGATTAGAGGCAAATATAAATATGAAACCAGTTGATGTGCAATTTACTAAGAAAACCATGAAGTTAAAAGACAATAATAAACAGAACATCATCCATCTTTGTATTTGGCTGCGGTGACGCATAAATTTTCCCATCGTGGCACAGATACAGTTCTAATCTAATCTAATCTAAATCCAGTGGTTTGACATTCCTCATTTAAGTCACGCTGACCAAAATAAATTAGAAATATGTTCATGTTTATAAAAGAATAAAATTAAATAATAAAATAAAATTACATCAAATGTTGCAGCAATTAAAAGAGGTTAATATTCATTATTTTCGCATTAAAGACTGTTTTGGGATTGGCAGAAACCCTACAGGGGACAACTTTGTGAGTCTGGTTGAGGAAATGCAGTTTAAGGGACATAAATTCAGTCAACAGATGCAATTCTACCTGAGGTGGGAGTGTGGGCAGGCTTTGGAAAAGCTGCCTCTCAGATGGTGGAAGTCTCTGTCGCTGAACATGCTGTCCTTAAAGGAGGTTAACTCCCTGAAGAACACCTGGGACACCTGAGCCAAAGACGCGGAGCCATCAGGCCGAGTGGGTGGGTCCTCCTGGAGGAGGGTTAAGGTGACCCCACCAAGGGTGAGACGCAGCAGGGCATCGGGTTTCAGCTGCTCAGCCTGACTGCTGCGTGAACGCCCTGCATGAAGGAAGATCAGAATTTAGTAATAATATTATTAGTACTACTATAACAAATCTGCTGCAGAAAACAGTACAATTATGTACAAATGGAAATTTCTGGTACAAAAAAACCTGAATGATTCTGAGTATTTGTATGTTTTCACTAAACTATTATATAATATTTGCTTAGCAGTGCAGTGTTTGGTTTTTGTTTTACCTCTGGTTCTGCCACTGGAATGTGGCAAACTTGACAAACAGCCCGCTACAGGATATCTTCTGGGACAATTCACCATGCCCTGAAAATGAATAAAGATCATACATTCAACCGCATCCAGAAGCAATGCACTCAGTCACTGTGATTTATTACACATGTATTTCACCTTGTACTTGTTTATAGTTAACAGACATAGCAGGAAACTAATACATTTATTGGTGAGTCTAATAGATTCCTGGTGAATCTATTAGCTCCACCAGGAATCACGGCCTGTTAGGTAAGGCTTGATTTGTACTAGCTATCAATGAATTTCAACTTATTTATTTTTTATGAGGAAAAAAATGCACAAATAAAACAAACAAGCTCTGATTCAATACTTAGCCTACCTGTGCAGACAGTACTGAAGGCTGTGTGAAGCTGGCTATACTGTGTGTCGAAGACTCCATATCACTGTCTGACAACTCGCTACCAGAGCGCACAGATGTCACACTATTGCTCATCCCTGCCGGGCCCATGGAGTAAAACATTTCTGCAGACACACAAACACAGTGACTACATAGTTACCAAGAAAACAGACACACCCACAAACAGAGAAAGGCACCAGGTATGTATCTGTGATGAAAAACAGACATTTTAGTAAAATGGTGGTTGCGGTTATATATTTTTTATTATATAATTACGATCCCTTTTATTTATCTCAGTTGAAATACACTGAAAATTATTTTTCTTACCTCCATTCTCCAAACCAGTGATGTAGGGTTCCAGGTCAGGATCATCATCCCACTCGTCTCTGGGACTGGAGCCCAGCTGCTTACTAAGATCTTCCTCAATCATACGGAGATCATCTGAGTCCAATGGACGACTGTGCACGCCACCACACTTCTCAGGCTCTGGAGAGAAAAAAAAAGAGAAATTAGTGAGAGCAGACAGAATGTATGACTTGACATTTACCTGTAATATTACACAGTATTTAAGGATTGTTACAGATTACTAGCAGGAGTCCTTCCTTACTTACTGTTCCTAGGCTGACTAGTCTACGCTGACTTGTCAGAATAGACGGTCTACTTCTGCATGAACCAATGAAGCCACTTGAAACGTCTTCAAGACAAAACTCAGTCCTGTTTCAATTTCCTAGAGAAACCTCAGTACATGTTGTGTCGGTGTTATAGTGTACCAGTGTCGATGCAGAGGGCCGCGAGCAGGTCAGTCAGATGGGTGATTTGATCAGGAGACAGCAGCATGTGGACGCAGCCCACTTTCCCATCCAGCTCCAACTGATGAGAGACACAGAAGTCAACAGAAAACTCAGATTCACATTCGTGTCTTTCAGGATTCAGAGCTGACGTCTATGTGTACCTTTGGTCCAGGGAGCATATCGTTCTGTTTGATCTTGACCGTAGTCTCGATGAAACCGGAGCAGCTTCCTATGAGCAGTGGCTGAGACACAGGGTCTGCTGGGGGCTTCGACTCTTTCTGGTCCTCATCATTGTCATCTTCAATACCCTCCTCTTCCTCTCCTTCACTAGCTGTAGCTGAATCTGGGCGCTCCACAGGATGACCCTAAGAAATGAAGACGTATGTGTGAGGAACGGTGCCATTTTGGCAAATCTGCCTGGAGGCCATTCACAGCACAAGGTAAGACCATTTCAGTCAAGTGTCGAAAAACCACCATGTCACACACAAAAGCTTTCAACTGTACTTTCACAGACAAGATCCATTAGCATTTACATAATAAAAAGACAGCATTTTGTATTAGAGCAAGAGAATAATTTTGTGTTGAATAAATTCTGCTGTGTGTGACCTGTACCTGTACTATGCCAGTGCTGTCATAAAACAGTTGAACAGAGCTTAGCTGGAGGATCTTGTGCAGAAAGGCAGGCGGCTGATGGATGTCAACAGGCACGGCAGTCTGGCTGGCTGGATCCCGTACCGCCTCATCAAAGTATTCCAACCTGGACAACAACGCAAATTAACTTAAAAAATGGAAAAATACTGATGTCAGCAAAGAAAAAAAAGTGCTGCAAGACATGTTATTGAACAAGAATTCAAGGGTTTTTTTTAAAGGGATTTTTGTGGGGAAACTCACAGTGACTCAGCTCTGTGACATGAACACTGTGACAATGCATTTTCCAGGAACTGAAATCAGTTACTCTTTTAAAAAAATCAGGCATATGTAAGGGAAGGACCTTAAAGCCACGGACTGCATATGAAAAACTTCTGTCGATACAGCAGCAAAACAAAAAAGGTTCAACTGTCAAATCGAAAAGCATATATCAAATGCAGTACAGTCAGTTGACACACACACATAATAGCGGTTACATGAGATTACGGAGGAGATGGGAACACTTAGGATGAGGACAATCTCAAACACTGTCGTTTGAGTTTTAATAACAGTTCAGTGTCACTACTCGCCCACTCCTGATGCATTTATTTAAATGCACTTCATGCGCTGATGCAAAAATGGAGCATATTACACCTCTGGGTAGATTTGATGTGTTTTTGACATCTTTCTGAGATACAGTACAATGAATAAGTTATAAGCATTTTCTTCATTTGAAAGACTTTTCCAGGCAAATAAATCACATTTAAAAGACAGTTTGTGGTCAGAAGACAAAACTTCTGGCCACAATTGTTTTCAGAATGGTGTGGAAAAAAAGCTGAAACCTTAAAAACATATATTTAAAAAAAACACGACTGAACAAATGAGTAACTTATCCAAACTTATTGAAGCTATTGAAAGAACAATTAAAGAGTTTCACCCATGGACCTACATCACATAAACTATCTGACGGTGGCCATATTACAACTACCCATCAGTGTCAAGGTTGGAGACTCGGCTGACATCTCATACTGACAACACCTTGAACACAGACTGCAGTTATGTGCAGCCACTGATAAAAGCCTCTCTGGGTTAATAACCTTGTCAGTATTGACCGTGTCGAAAAGAGCTTTACACTCAGGCTGTTGGACAAAGAGCAGAATTTCATAACAGTACACAGGGCCTGTTCTCTTTATCTGCTGACACTTAATGAACCAGGCTGAGAGAAAATGAAATCCAACTCTCCAATGCTTTCTCTCCACGGTGACTGTAATATTTATTAAAGGGTAACCTACACCCATTCTGAGACTCACTCCACACACTACATGATTCTGAAAAGTGCTGAAAAGTTGTCATGAGGTTAAAAGTACTGTGAGAAAGAGTTGGGTGGCCAGGTGTAGATCTGAGTGGCACGATCACAAGACCGTCAGGCAGAACCATGTAAGAGTCTGCAGATTTTGTACCACTTTAAACCATAAAAAAAACAATATCACTTTATTTGTATGTTATATATAGAATATTTTTGCCACTTAATGAGGTTACTGTGTGACTTTTAACAAAAATCCATCGCTGCGAAGGAATATATCATCTTCATTCCCCCGCTCAAACCAGTTCAGGCAGACTGAATAACAAGAATAAAAGGGTGCTGCTTAAATATATTCTAAATTACTTAGTCTTCTTCAGTTGAAGGATGAAGATTTAAAACAGTGTCATAGTGATGACTTTCATCATCACCTGATTTTATATGCATTATCAGGGACATTTGTGTGACTGTAAAAATTCAGTTTACAGCTAAAAACCACAGAGAGAGAGACAGAGAGAGATACTTTATTTTAGTGTCTAATGCTGTATCACAGAATTGATGGTCGACTGTGTAATTACAGCTTGTAAGTGTTGGACAGATTAGAATTTTTCTGTTTTTCCTGAAATGAAGCAAAAAGAACCTAAAAAAGGCCCCTATTTTAAAAGAGGAAATTCAAGCTGAACTTGCAGCTAGGTCTGAAAGGCTATTTCTTCTCCATTTCTCCTCCAACTCAAGGCTGCAGATTGTTTTATGGTTTTATGATCTCAGCCCATTTGTGAAAATATTTGTTCACACGTTTACTTTGACAAAGGAGGTCGCTATTCCAGTGTTATCCGCTTATTATATCAGTGAGGTACAGCCATTGGTTTGTGAAAAGTCACAGACGGCTCTGTGTAAAGTCTAGTTTGATGAAAAATATGAAAAACAGAATGAGTTATATTTCAAGTCTCCTTGAGTTTAAAATACAACCAACGGCAACGCTGTTTATATATAAAACTGATTGTCTGATGTTTGAACGCACTATGAGTAATTTAACTCATATTAACAAAACAAAAAGTAGCCATTTCTGTTGACATTGAAGAACCCTGATTCTATGTTATCTGTGACATATTTAACATTGGGAATCATGTGATAGGTCAATCTTAATTAAATCAAATGGCGCGAGAGAAGGATCACACTTGTATTTTACACCGTCTTTGAAAAATTAAGTATGAAAGTGACCTATGAGCTGCTCTTGATCAGCATATTTCAACAGCACCAATGTCTTTGCTCTTAAACACATCTATATTAGTATTTAAAATATGTAAGAAACAATTGTTTATTTACTAAAGTCTTAAAATATGAACTACTTCTCTAAAAAATTAAAACACACAAAACACCAATATAGAAGAAAAGAAATACCCAAAAGTTCTCACTACCAAAAGCTGTCTTGTTTTTGTTTCTCTTGTACAGCACATTTTCAAGTTTTCATCAAATCAAGTGACAACTTACCGCTTGATGTGCACCTCTAAGGCAACACCTGTTTCCAGGTCCAGGGGCTGGTGCTCAATACGGACGATAGTGTCTAAAAAGGTGACTTTTATACGACGAAGGACTGGACACAAAACAACAGAAACAAAAGAGGTTCATTTGAATTCAATGGCAGCTGTCGGTGTTCAAACTGAGGTTTTCTATTGGAGACACACTCACACTGTTACTAACAGCACATTTTATTATTAGTGTGGGACATTCTGTTAAGAAAATTAATATACAAACAACACACCCACACAAGCAGCTTCAACCCACCCGTCTCAATGGTTTGTGCAAACATCTCAAGCCCCTCTAAAGGGGCTGGCGGCTCCTCTGACGCCTCTGGGGGGTCCTTCAGGCACTCCTGAGCCAGCTGCATGCTGGAGGTCATGCTTGATGACCACCCTTGTGAGTCCCAACCCCCACCTGAATGCAAACATTCTGAATAAGGTTTGTGCAGATAGCTCAGCATCAAATATAGATTATAACTAGTGAATAGGGTTAGGCATTTTTTCAATTGTCCTTTACATCAGCTGACCTACAAGGAGACTGAATGCACCACTACTGTAGTTTACATCAGTGAGGTAAAAGTCTTCTCACTAAATACTAAATGATGTGGTTTTCTACAGCCTTCGCCATAAGCTGACTTGGTAAAAGGGAAAAATGTGAAAAACAGATATTTGCGTACACTCGCCAGCAGAAAAACAGGTTTGGGAAAAACACATTTAGCTTCAGACTTCATACAAGTCTTATATGGTTGTCAACGTGTTTAATTTAAGGCTTTTTAACATCACTAGAAATGTAATTAATCACTCTGTCTCAATCTGTCAAACTAAGACTAGTCCAAAAGCAAATATTAAACTAATACTGGGAAATGACAGGCATTTGTTTTTTACTTTTTACAGTATCTTATCCTTGATTGGTTATACAACTCTAATGCCTTTTTAACCAAACTTCCTAATTTGAGTGTTTTCCTGCACAAAACTTGGTTAACTTGGTCAGGTAAAATAATACTGTAGAAATAGTATGTGCACAGAGAAAATAACTCAACTTTTTTGATGTAGAAATGTATGGATACATACAGTAGATGCATCATTCAACACATAATCAGGCCGTGTAGCCATGATCATGAGGCGAGTGGTTATTCTCACTTGTATGTCTAACGTGCAGAAAGACGGATTTCTGCTAATTATCTATTATACTCGTTTACCAATGTTCACAATGCAATTTAGAGCATTTCTGAATAGAATACTCAAGACTTTGCAAATGTTCCTGATGTGAATGCAGATCAATATTGGGTGTAGAGCAGATGTTTGCTTTTTCACACATGTGACTCTTTGAATTTCATAAGCAATGTTCATTGTTGTAGGGTATTCTTGCACAAGGGGCTGAAAAACTACATCTGAACAGTGTTTGCCATCTGTCAAAATTGTTGTTTAGGATTCAATTCAAGGCCTACAATTCAGATTGATTGGAATGCCATGAAATGCCACGGGATGCTATTGAGACACGAGCGTTAAACTGGGACAGAATGGGAAGGTGTCAAACTATCTGAGGCTGACAAATCCAAACAGGTGCAGATAAGGATCACCTACTTGTCCTGTACTTGGGTCGGCATGTTATCTGTAGACCAGATACTTCTAAGGTGCAGTGGTCAGTTAGCAGAGCTTGCCACGGGATGGTCACTGCAATGCTGCTCACGAAGCCGTCCACTATCTCCAGGGGAGCCCCGAGAGACTCCAACAACTCATTGACAGCCTGGCGTGAAGAGGAAGCAGTCAGTGTGAGAGATTTATGTGGTGGATGGAAAATATAAAGGCTTCAATATTAGAGTCATCAACACGAGCAACAAGACAAGCGCTGACTTGGCAAGTGATCCTGCCATTGTTGAGTCGCGAAAAGAGTGTTTACAGTCACAGTAAAACTCAGCCGACGCGGTGAACACACACTGGTATTGGAAACGTGCTTCGGATAATAACATTTCCTAGAAGAAACGCGACCTCGACTGCGAGTGTGACGTCGAGTTTGTTGTTGAACTCGAGTGCAGTTGCGAAACGCTGAAGGGTGCACGGGTCCGACGAAAACACACGGTATAGCTAAAGGCTGCTGGTGTGAAGTTGACTGCAACACACACGCACACACTCTCTCCTGCTGCTTTTATTCAACTCACCCACACGTCGAGGTTGATTTCCTTGATAACTCCGCTGCCATTGTACAAGTCCAAACACAACTGGTCCAAGCTCAGTCGTTGCTGCAAAAAGTGACCGAGGTAGTGCTGTAAAAGGTACCGACAGGCCCGCTTCTTGATTGAGCCCGACCAGGGGAAAAGCCAGCGAGACATAGGGCCAGAGAGAGCGGGGAAAGGGAGCGAAGAGCTGGCGGAGGAGAACGAATCCGACTACAGTCCTCTGACAACTGCATAACAAACGAACACAAAGTGAGCGAACACAAGGAATGAGCCACAGCTAGCTACAGGGGCTAAGGAACCGTAACTCTACTTCTCCCCTAAGGCTGACACAAAAACTCGAAAATCCTTTGTGTCAGGACCGTTGAGGGCCACACGGTACTTGACAAGACGTTACGCAAAAAGTGCACAGCTGTCCCGGCTCATATTTTCGGTTGCGTATATGTCGAATTAAAGCGACAAATCCCGTTGGTGCGTATCTCTCGGTCCAGGGTTGTTTATTGTTATCATACGCCAACTGATGGTATGGCGATGACGCTCTTACGTCTTGCGTCATCAAGACGCCAGAGAAAACCCGGAAAAGGAAGACGTGACACCATGAGGCGGCCATCTTTGTACGGTCAGTCTGCACTGTTATAATGATGCTAATAATAATACCACTACCACTGCTACTGCTAATAATGATTATCATCATTTCTGGTGATTTAATGAATGTGGTTTTCTTTGTTTCTATCTATTCCTTCAGTTCTATTAATTTATGTTGATTTATTCAACATTCAAATATATTCTTGGGTCATGATACCTCGTATACCAGTGGTTTTACATTCTGTTTGTTAAAAAAATAAAATATATACATTAAAAAAAAAAGTTGTAGCAAAGTTTTATTGACGGTGAAAATTTCACATTACTACGTAGTGAGTACCAGGAAAAAAAACAAGTATTTAAAATCAAGAGTGAAAAAGTAAAATACCAAAAAGAAAACCATTTAGAGAATGTGGTGGTAAAATCTAAAATATGCAAAGACTTGTTTATTTTATAAACATTGGGAAAAAAATCATTGACAGCATGGCTGTAGAAATATACGGAGCCCTGGAAGGGACATGGTGGGAAAAAAAAGAAAAAAGAGCCAATTTATCAATTGGCTCTTTTTTTTCTCCCACCATGTCCCTGGTCTCTTTTTTTCCCACCATGTCCCTTCCTGGGCTCCGTAGAAATATGGGCAAATATAAAACATTGTTGAATAAAAAATGCACGAGGTACAGGAAAGTGCATTGATGTCACAGTTGTGTTACCACTCGCTCCAACAGCTCCCACTTGAAGGTATGGGTGACGATACCCAGGGGTCGAACACTTTTGGGATGATTTTCTTCTAACATCCTTGACCATCTTCACTGACATTCCAGCCTTGAGCTTTATGTCTACCACTCATGCACTTCAAAGGTGAAGCCAGTGTTGGGGCTTGATTTTGTTCATCAGTCTACTTAAAACTGTAAAGCATCTTATAGAAGTAATACTCCCATTGGAATGTATACAATACATATTTGTACTTTAATGAGCAGCTCTTTTGGCTTTTTCCTTTCTGGGGTCGCCACAGCAAATCCAATTCCCATATTTGATTTGGCAGGAGTTTTTACATCGGATGCCCTTCTATTTATCCGAGCTTGTGTTCAGCACAATGAGACATTGAGGCTACAGTTGTAGGCAGCAGCATGAAGTCTTGTCCAAGGACCCACACTGGACACTCATCCCAGGAATCAAAGCCAGGTCCCCTATGCACCAGCCCGGCGCCTTAACAACTGAGCAATCCAGCCGCCTATATTTGTACTTTAATACAAACTTCATATAAGTTTTCATTGCTTTTCTTTGCATAGTTTAGAGCGGGGGTGTCAAACTCATTTCACTGAGGGTGCACTTGAACTGAAGTGGGCTGAAGTGACATTCAGGTGCACTTGAACTGAAGTGGGCTGAACCAGTAAAATAACTCCATAATATAAATAATGCCAACTTCAAAGTTTTCTCTGTTTTTTTTTTTAGAGTGAAACAAGTCAAATTATATGACGAAAATGTTCACATCTAAAAACTATCCTTTATCAAGCAGCACGAATAAACA
>JAPTHA010000002.1:10421474-10433150 GCA_029814585.1 Gymnapogon annona
GAAGACACTTACTGTTGCAGGAATCGAAGAATGAGGCCTTTGATTTCATCAGACCCAAAACAGCTTCCCTGGTTTGACAGAGGGGAAAACCACAATTGAAGCTTGAGGTGTTTAACTAACAATAGGAAAAGCGGATCTGAGATACATATGAAGTGTAAACATTAAGAGACTTTTCTCTGTAATTCTTCCGTGTAAGCAGAGAGCAGTTTGTATAAAGCCTACTTAAGTGGTCGAGACAAATCATGTTACCTTGCTCGGAGGGATAGCAGTTGGAGTTTCCACATCAAAGCCAATTGGTGGAGGAAGATCGTGACCGTCCTAAAAATAAAATAAGAAATTTAAGGAAAATATGCAAGAGGAAAACCAGTACCTGAGAATGTCTAAACAGACGCTAAAAAACTGGTTTCCACATAATATTCACATACCATTCATTGATTAAATGTGATATAAATTATTAGCTCACCAGTTTGAGAAGTCGGGGAAACCTCTGCCGCACAGCACTGACACAGGAACAAATAAATAAATAAAAAAAAGAAACAACAAAATCCAGAGCAGTGTTGTTATCATCACAAGCTGAATCACTCAAGTAGCATCATTACTTCAGTCACCACCCTCAGTCACACCTGAACTTCAGTTCATGTAAGATTATGCTGCTGTCATGTCAGGAACATTTGGAAGAACAGAGTAATTTAGAGATAGATGGAGAAAAATAAACACGACTACAAGCAGTGACACAAAAAAATTTATCTTGGTATTAAAATGTATCCAGAAATGGTCTAATGTCTATGTCTTCTTCTGTTCCCTTTTAGCGTCATGCGGTGTTCCCTTGAATAATTCTCCCACCCCAAGGTGTACTTACCAGCAGGTATACTCACCCTCTCCCCCAACATGGAGATATACACAGATCTGACATGTGGAGCCAACACAAGCACATTTCTCTAGGATCACACACACACATACACACGTGCCCACAATCTAGAAGACTGTGCTGGAGAGATCTGGTTTTTACTTTGACTAAATCAGTTTACATATAGTTGGGAGAGAGGTGGTTACCGCTTGTCTCGTGATACCTTCCCCCCTAAGTTGGTCAAGATGTTGGAAGAACAGATGCGTCTATGTCACAGAAACATACAAACAAAAAAGTCTGGGTAAAAATTAAAACTTATTCAGACAGACACAGGACTAGGACAAGTAGTTTAACAATTAGAAGAGGTGGGAATCACTGCATGACCACAGTAGTCACAACACACACATCATTTTCAGCAAAGGAAGACAACCTGAGGACAAAGTCAAGGAAGAGAACAGGACTCAAGTGAGCCAGACCCAGCTGTCCATCAGGCCAACCTAAAGCCACCCCCCCCACAACTGGAAAAGTGACAGCACATCTCTAGAGATCGCAGAGGAAAAATCCATCTGTGTAACTTAACACCTCAATCTTATTTTTTTTTGTAGTTTTAGCAAAAGCCTCTGCTTATGTAGGGACTGGGAGACTGGACTGCTCTCTACAGAACTGAATGGTGTCTACTCTGTTCTGCTGGTTTCATTTTGAGCTTTGAGTACTGATCACATCCATCAGCAAAAATCAAAGTGCAAGTTCACTTTATTTTAGTTACTCAACCAACACTGAGCTTCAGCTTTCAGTTGAGAAGGTTTTTTCTTCAGATGCAAGTTAAACTCTCTCCACTTGATTCATTGAACAGCAAAGGCCTGTTGTAGGCCAAAGAAAACCAACTGAGTAGAAGAGACCAACTGTTCTTTCTCTCTGGCTCATCACTGCCATTGACAATGACATGTTGAGTATCCCTCTCCACCTCAGCCCGTCAGCTTCTCCCGTGTGGTCCCGTCTTCCTCCGGTTTCACTTTCAGTGAGTTGGTGCTCACAGGGACTGAGGCCGAGTAATCGTGACTGTGCCTGCCTTAGGTTGTCCCAGGGTTTGGAGGTGGGATCTTACCCGTCATGGGCTATCCAGCCTTCCATACTCGCCAGATACAGGGTGCTGCCTGGGCAGGCTGCTACGAGGGGAGAGGAAGTCTTTGGCTGTGGATTTTCTTGGTTTCATCAAAAACATGTCTCCAGACAATTGTGGATTGTTGTCGTTCTAATGAACAAACCACACTTTGTACAGTACTGCTCAAGAAGCGTTTGAATTATGCTTTGTGTTTTCAAAAGCTCATACTGAATTGTGCGAGAACTGACATTCTATCTTGAAAAGTCCTATTTCATTTAAGTATTTCACTGGCATCATCATGGTGCTGTTTTTTAGCTTTGTTTTGGAACTACATTTAAAAAGGGGTGAGTTTAGGCTGTCAACAGGGGAGAGCTGGGTGCAGCATCACTGAGAAAGAAACGCGATGCAGGCCAAAGCTTGAAACGGTGTCCCTGAGAAGCTGAAGAATTGGTTGTTAAGGTGACTGCTCAAACTCTCTCGAGCTTTAGGAAACTGAAAGTAAAATGAGCTGAAACATGACGCAGTTAAATGTCCTCAGAATAACTTTGGGAAAGAAGAAATATTCAGTTTGCAGGGTGAAAAAGAAAAACTTAAATGATATGTAAATCAGAACCAACTACTGACATAAATGGATCAGTTGCTTTTCTCCTCTTTGCTCCCCTTGACAACGCACACAGAAAACAGGAAAGAATTGAAGTCGGGCAGCTCTGCTTGGTCCATCCTACTACTGGAGAGATTGGTTTAGTTATAGTGTATGCTTCAGCCATATATATAATCTTCTTTTGGAGCACACTATTGTAAACTCTCAGGAAATACACCTAGATGCCCTGGTCACAGTCGCACCACTTTGCCTACTTCACAAACTCCTCCCCCAAACTCACTGACTGACCTGATGTATGAGGCCTGATCTTTGAAGAGGTCGCACAGAGGATTCCTGTTCAGCCACAGCTCCACCAGCTTCAGGCCTTTGACCTTGTCCAGCTCCCGGTCAGACTTGAGCTGATGATGCACACAAAAATTTCCCGTGGTGGGATTAATAAAGTTCTATCTTAAAACAGAAAAATATTGCCGTCCAAGAATAACAGTAAAGGACAGAAAACTCAAAAGTGCATTCCACTAGTTTAAACTCGATGTTTAAACTCACCTCATTGTGTGAAAGATTAAGAGTCTTCAGGTTAGGCACCTTGGTTACCAATTCAGCTACTTCATCCAGTTTGTGAATACGGTTGTTGCTCAGGTTTAAGCCCGCCAGCTGTAAAGAGTCAATGAAACAGTGTGTGTTACATTAACATCAAACAGCCAGCCCTGTATATATGAAATAGGTTTCCTTTATTGAGGTTACCTCAGGAATGTTTTCTTCAATGATCTTTATGACTGCTTCCATATTTGTCTTTCTGTTCAAGATAACTTCAACATTCTGGGACACCAGGTCTAACACAACAACACATAAATCTGTTTCAGTGAGGTTTAATGAACAAAGACCAAGTAATGGGATTTCACCATTAGTCTCCAACAATGAGAAAATGTTAAATATCAATGCTCCCAATCATGAAAAGGATTGTGACAGTCTATTTACCTGGATCTGTTCGGATGTTGTTCAAGTCAAGTGCTTGTTGAGAGCCATCAAAGCGTTTAGCCATGCATTGCTAATAGAGAAACATCCCATATGAGAATCAGCATGTGATGTGTAAAATTATATCCAATTCCATCTATACACTTCAAATGAAAATTAGGTCAAAAAGGAAAAAAAAGAAGACATGGCCATGAGTTGTAAATTAAAGGAATTCCACAAACATGTGATTCAGTTTCCTTAACACACTCATTTGTCTGCCACAGGGCAGACCAGTGCATCGTCCAAGGAACACATTTTATCAATATTATGATCTATTGATTACTCTGATCCACACTCACTTTCACCAAAAAGAAAAAAAAACAATCAATGATTGAGTACAACTACACATGGCTGCAAATTATTATTAGAGCATTACTCATAATTTCCTTTAACTCACCTTCAAATGCTCCAAATGTTCTGGCTTAAGGTCGGAGAGGAGGAAAGATGGAGGGGGGCTGGGGTTTACATGCACTTCCACCTGAGATGTCAAACACCAGGAAGAGCAAGTCATCGACCAAGGAAAAACTAATGAACAAGCCCTACCATAAATCAGTACTAGGCATTAGTGTGTGTCTCACTCTAGATCCAAAGTGTTGTCATGAGTCTCAAGTACGTTAAAAAATATCAATGTCCCATTGTGAGATCATTCATATTAACCATTGTGGGGTTATTGTAATAATTCCAACATACCTTATAACCATCTGTGTCTGTGATCTTATGAGAACATTTGTGTAGAGCATTGGCAGTAGCAGAATCGTCCACATAAAAATGGGCTCTGTGATGATCGACATGGTACTGGACACATGAAAGAAAAAATGACTTAATGAAAATGCATGTACAAGTACTTTGAGAATAAAAATGTAATTTTCCCCCATCAACATTTATTATTGTAAAGTGATAAAGTCTAAGTGTGAGCTAAATCTCACCTGTACAGGTGTGAAGGGTACCGTACAAATGTTCTGAAGAGCAGTCACCAACCATTTCTTGTCATGTTTTCTTCCATGTGGTATCTGTCAAAGAGACAAGAATGCAATATGTAATAAACAAATTAGAAGACAGATGTGTCTCACCATGTGGCACCTGCAGTGATACACACCGTTACTTTGTACCAGCCTGACCGGTTCTTCCCCCCACCACTCCCACCTCCACGTTCTCCTCCTCTGAAGCCGCCGCCGCCACCACCACCTCTACCTTTGCCTTGTCTTCTGTCTCTGTCAAACCTTCCATCTCCTTTCCGATAGGCTCTTCCATAGGGGTTGCTGAGGGATATTAGAACAGCATATTCTGAATCAATCCACCATTAGATGCAAAAAGTATGTTTTGTTATTCAAGCCAAGCTGCTGTAACTCTCTTGCACATTATTATCATTTGTCATTTTACTCACTTAAACTATTTATAGTACAGTGAACCCTTGTTTATCGCCGGGGTTACGTTCTAAAAAGAACCTGTGATAGGCAAAATTTGTGAAGTAGTCAGCCTTATTTTTTGATTATAGAATACAATACTGTACTACAGAATGAAACCAACGATCAATACCTGTTTTCAGGACCAAGCATTCTGAAAAGAATAAAAATATATACGTTTTCTCACAAATAACCATGATAGTTTTTAGAAATACTGTAAGATAATTGTAATAATCAATACGAGGTTGGACACATTGTGACTCACGTGATAACGTTGGTATACAGCGTAATGTTCTTTTTCCTGCAGTCATTAATCCACAAAGCTAAAGCAGACTCCATCCTTACAACGGTCTCTTTCTGACAGTCACAACCCTTTTTGCATCCTTGTTCAAACTTATTGTTGCTGTCACTGCGGTAATGTGAGCCGCCAAGTTAGCAAATGGCTAAAGTGAGTCGCCATCTGAAATCGAAGAGTTTTTACGGTAACGTCGAGTACACGGAGAGTCCTCCAATCTCAGCAACATAGACGTTCCCACTGCTGTAACATGAGCCGCCTCCGTGCTAAAGCCAGCCACCTCTGAAATCTGTTGCGTTCGAAGAAGAGTTATTATGGTAATGACCGACACACACGCGTCTCTCGCTCTCAAACTGTAAAAACTCTACTTCAAGCGCAATTCGATTTGAGACGGCGGCTCACATTGCCGCAGTTACAGAGACAAGGCGCAGACATTGTGATGTGTGGTGTTGCAAGTTTATTTTGTTGTGCAACTTGGGACTTCCATTTCCAGTCAAGGGTGACTGAGGAAGGCTTGACTGTCTGGTGTGTTTGAGTTGATTTGTTTCAGGTGGCGCTGACCAAAATCGAAATAAAAAAAATCTGCAGAACAGCGAAGCCGTGAAAAGTGAACCCCGTTATAGCGAGGGTTTACTGCATATTTGATGCCTCTTGACTGCCATAACTATAGAACTGTGTATTACTTTGTAGCAATAAGGGTATAACTATAGAACTGTATAACTGTATATTACTATATAACAATATGGGTAAAACTATATATCTGTATAACTATTGATCTGTATTACTATAAACCTGACATCTCTTTATTGATCTTTGTTGCTGCACTCAATCTGTTCTCATTTGTATTTATATATTCATATTATGATTTACTCTTATTTTTCATCATATTTGCAGTATCTCTGTGTGTGTCTTGTCTTATATGTGCTGCTGTAACCGGAAATTTCCACGCAGGGGACTAATAAAAATCTTATCTAATCTTGTGCAGATGTACATTTGAATTCCCCCATAGGGAGTTCAAAGTATCTTCCCTGATATTTCCACATTAACATTTTCAAGGAGCAAATAACTACAACATGAAAAAGTGAGGTTAATACAAAATATGCAACGTAGTTAAAAAGTGAAACAACTTTCATCTTTCGCATGTTTAAGTCAATACCATCCTCCCAGTATCACGAAAAGGCAGGATATGACCATACACAGCCCACATCTTCAGAAAAACATTTAGCCGTTATACAACCACTCATATTGACATGAATTTATTATCTGTGCCACTCTAGTATAAACCACAAGGGCCACAATCATTTGCTCATAGTTTTATGGAGGCAATTTTAGAAATTACCCTCTTATAAATTATTTTTTGCTATAAATTATTTCTGTTTCTACCCTGTCCTTAAAATCCATAATTGTTGCATGTTTTGAATCCAGGTATGTTCAACAGTTAATGTCTGTTACCTATACTCAAAGATTAACATTATGTAACATCCGACCAAGTTTATATGCAACGCCACCATTTCTAAGTTTATTAGATATTTATTATATTATTAATTCCCTCTCTAGACTGTTACAACCCTGCAAAACGTAACCAAACCCACATGGGTCTTAATCATTCATCCCTGGTGTCGGATCCTGCAGTCTTAATGTTGTCAATGTTCCAATACCCGTCCAACAAGTTAAAAAGTATGCAGTAATTATCAACAAGTGCACGCAGTCACACTACACCTTACTCTTTGTGTTCACAGGTACCCTGTCTATCCAGGGATTTATATTGTGTCTTTAAGTTTCAATCTTGTGACAATCTTTTTAAAAATTTGTATTAAATAAAAAAGCCAAAAATAGGAGAAAGAACATGTGTGAAATTGGACAAATCATCTAAGTTGACATTTTGAAAAATGTGCGAAACTAATAAGCTGTAAAATTATACACTGTAGCCCTCATACTGGTAAAACACGTCTGAGAAATTTGAAAAGAATTGGAAAAACATGTCAGAATTGGAAAAATCACAGCCAAGATAAAGCTATAGTTTCACTTCTTCCTGATTGTCCAGTTAATTTATGTGCAGGTAGAGGTCTTCAAGGTTTTGCAAGGTGCATTCTGAAAATGTGTAAACAGCCAGACTTGTTCTACATAGTCTTCCTGTAGTAGAATTCAAAAGAACACATCTTCAACTTGTTTTAAATTGTTCTTAGACAATGACACAACATTCGTGTACGACTTACATTAGTAAAAGAAAACAAGAAATGCAGTCTTTGGGTTGTTACTTTAAAATTAAACTCAGAACAAGCCTTTCATTAATTAAGTAGTTAACAGAACTTACAATCTGTGCTGGGCGTTGCTGTCCTGAGAGCTGTCACTCATAGCCACATCTCCATCGTCTTCAAGTCTAGACCGAGGTCCAGGACCTCCAAAGCCTCCTGAATGGCCTCCCCGCTGCCGGTCTCTGCGAGACCTGTCATATGATCGTCCTTTGTGGGAACCTCTGCCTTTGCGGTTGCGATTGAACTGTGGTGCAGTTCTATCATCATGTTCTGAGTTGAGGAACACAAATGATGACATAGAGTATTTCAGAGGACTATTACATACTGAAAATCAGTTCTTTAAATGTTGCCAATGGAACAAAGGATCAAGCTAAACTATGACTCTGCACACAGCAAGGAATTACACAAAAAAATGTTCACCTCTTGAAGGGAAAACATATGCTTAAACCTGTCTGAAATAAGACATTAGTCAAATATATATGGTAGATACTTAAGACCACGTTATTTTTTTTAATTCCTTACGATAGAAATGTACATTTAATTCTCACATAACCTATAGATACCTGGTGCATTTCATTTAGGCCATGTTGTATTCCCACATGCCGACCAAAACTAACTTAGCAAATAAGTACTTGAGTCCATAACCCTTGAATCCTGCTCACTGAAGGCTGAGACACAATTTTACCTCCTAGGATCATGCAACCAAGGCTTCTGACCTCCCTCCTCACCAGAAAATTATCACGATCTGAGGAAGGAGTGGTGAAAGTTGTACAGAAATGTTAGCTTTATGCTCAACTGAAGGTTTCTTACCGTTGTAATAATGCCCACCGTCCGCCATATTTCTGTAATAGTATTAAAAAGGCACAACCCTGGTCAAAAACAATATCGGCAGGGTATCTCCTTCAGAAAACGCATAGACTAGGGTATTGAAGAAACCAGCATTAAAGGTCTCAAGCACAAAGACGAACACGACGCCCTCGCGGTCTGTGCTCGTTGACTCGTTAGCTGTAGCATTAGCTTAGCGTCAAAGCCAAATGCTAAAGTGCGTGTTGACGACAAGTCAACGGAAGTACACCGAGGGTTGCACTTCCGGGTCAAGGATCGTAACGGACGATTTAAAAAATTTTTAAACGAGCAACGCCGAATGTCAAAACACAGCGCACAAATCATCTTAAATCAAAATAACCAAATGTGAGACGATCGTATAAAGGATTTTAGCATGTAACAATTGGCAAATAGATTACTATTCTCAGAAATGTATTTATCTAATTATTCAAAGAAGCACATTCAGTTAAACAGGAGAATGGCGCGCACTTGTTTATTATCGATAAACAATTTAGTCCTCAGAGATGAGTGAAATTATGCAGAAACTGCACACTGGATTCGAAGACTTAAACGCTGACTACACAGTGACTCAGTAGTATAAAGTAATGATGCTTGATAGGCATGTCGCGTTTTTTACTGCATCCCCCCCCCCCCCAGTTCTGTTTAAACTACTTAATGCGTACCTGGAATAACTTAATTTTCACTATTTTCACTTGTGAAGTTGACAGGTGAGCTCAAGGTTAAATATTAATAGCATAATTTGTTGTAAACGTGATGTGACCATGTCTTGGTCATGACTTAAAGAAACACCTGTGCACCACGCAAATCTCTAAAAGAAACAACAGGCCACTGGAGAGATGTAAATGAAATGTCTATTCATTTTTCCATTTAATTCCATCAAGCTTTTTTTATTCTAAAGGACGTGGGTAACTGTGGGAAAACCCTGTATTCCCTATTTTGACATCGGTGTATTATGATTAACCTGGGTATGGCTATTGTGAATTATAACCCGAGCAATTAGCCTGATCACTATTTAATTCTTAACACAAACGGAAACGTGTCCCGACAGAGGCGACCGGTGGGTAGCCTTGGTCTAACCTGGACTCACCTTCATTGGCCACGTGTGTTGTAATCGCCAGGTTGTAATACACGTGGTTTGGGTTCCATTTATAATTGACATCCATTGGCAATCTCTCTTCAATTTCGACCCTCCTCACACATTCAAAAAAACACCTCCTATTGGACCTCAAGACGGGAAAAGCGGCAGAGAATTAATCAGTTTAACCAAATTTTAAGACCGCCAGGCTAGCTGTTAGCATCGAATAGCTGTTAGCATTAAGTGGCGTTTTGCATAAGGCGGCCAGGACTGGCGTTACCGACACAGGCCCACAAAAATATTTACATTTTAATTTCATCAGGTAGTACGTTTGCAGACGGTTCAGAAGATAGTCATTTGCACCTACTGCTTCCAATGTTGGTCGCGGTGACACGTTCCAACCCCGTCTCTACAGTAAAACCGAACTAAGTAGCGCCACCTGTTGCACAATCTCAGATAAAAATCACTGACACTGACTCAAGAGTATTCTCAATGGCGATATTCTATCAACTTTTTTTTTTTTTTTTTGCACAGAATCCTCAAAATGCTGGGTTGCGTATAATTGCGTTATACTTTGAACGCAATTGTAAAACTAATGTTAAACAAATTTGACCCCTCCTTGGAAACACCACAACACAAGGTCAAGTTCAGGGGTTTAAAGAATGACTGTATATCAACCAGGTGCTCTAACATCATATAAAGGACCACCTGTCAAATCTGGGCTGTCAATAACTTATGTATGTTTTCCTACAAAGAAATATTAGTTCATTTATTTTATCATGTGGAAGATATACTGTATGATGAGCAGTCGGACTGCTGGTAAAAGTTAGACAGCCTTTTGGGGGGGGCAAGCCAGAGGGGGGCCCACGGGAGGTTAAGGGAAAATAAATAAATAAATGTACATTTATACTAATAACAAAACTAAATTTCATGACAAATATCGATATAAATGCAAGTCTGGTGTATTACTCATTGGCATATTATTGAAACACTAAATCTACTGTGACTGACTACTCTGAACACCCCTCAAAACAACCGTAAAATGGTTCAGTTCACACGCAGCTGTTTTTCACCTTGCACCGCTTGCTTATGATAATTGCTTAGATGCGCTTGCAGTGATGTGGCAACAACTTTTTAAAAAAGGAAAATCTGGCTCTCAGAAAAGGAAGGAGAGCACAGAGAAGGAGAGAAAGCAAAATGAAGGGAGTCAAGCTCTGACAAACTTCTTTCCAAAAGAAAAGTGAGCACAATCAATCAATCAATCAATCAAATTTTATTTCTTTAGCCCTTACTCACACAGTAGGTCTCAAAGGGCTTCACATGACCACAGATGTCTCCAAGGCTTTCACATGACCACAGATGGCACTCGGTGATGACATCCCCTGGTTTTACCCCCCTCCAGGACAAGGGAAAACAAAAAAAAAAAACAACTGGGGAAAAGAGAAACCTTGAGAAGGGATCACAGGAGGGGGGATCCCCCTTCCAGGACCACCGGGCTGCAATGGATATTGAGTGGACAACAGAATTATAGTGTCAGTGTGCATATGAGTGTGCGTATAAAAGTCAAGAGTCGGGGCCTTTGGGGAGCCTTTAGCAGATGGGGGTCAGGAAGGGAGGGGGCGAAGGAGGAGGGGGGTCGTCAGAAGATAAGGGGTCTTCCTTGGGCCTTGGGGTGAACAGACGAAGCAGAACCTCCATAGCAGCGGCTCAAGGAGGCAATCTGGCTCTGATGAGTTTAACAAAAGTTTGGCACACAAGATGAAATTCCATTCTTAACTCCCATTATCCCCGTTATCGCTGGTAAACATGCATAAACAAATAATACCTAATCAAGAGCAGAAAATGTACACTTTCATATGGTCCTGTTATTAAAGTAAAGGATATAAAGTCTATTGTAGGCTAATATTGCAACAGCAGGCAACTGAAGCAAGCAAATATTAGCCTACATTGTTAGCTGATAGGCTACATGATAAATTATAACAGTGAGCCCCAGACATTGACATTGCACAATGGCTATGTAGGCTAATGTCCTCCTAACTGCCTGCAAGTAAAACCTCATTTGTGATACACATTCCAGAAACTGTCCCAAAGTTGGACCAACAACATCAAGCACCCTCCTCCTCTGATGCGTTAAGACAAGGTAAGCTTAGTTGAACATGAAGCTAAATATGTTTAACCCTTTGATGCATACTGGTCACTACAGAGGACAGTTATTCTCCAGCTGTTCTCTTGTATATTCAT
>JAPTHA010000002.1:10487354-10504430 GCA_029814585.1 Gymnapogon annona
GAGGAGGAAGTTGACAGCCAAGCTGGCCTCCATCTTGGTCAGAGACTCCCACCCCCTCAAACACACACTGACTGCACTGAGGAGGAGTTCCTTTTGTGACAGACTGAGACCCCCCCCCCCCAAGTGTGTGGAGGAGAGGTATCTCAGGCTGTTCCTTCCTGCAGCTGTCAGGTGTCTTAATAGAAACCGACAATTGATAATGACTCTTTGTTGATCTTGTTGCACAATATGTCCTTTCCTTTTATATTTATATTTTCTTATATTATTTAAAACTTGTTCCAAGTTTTTGAGTAACTCTTATGTGTGTCTTGTGTGTGTGCTGTGCGTAATATATTCTGCTGCTGTAAACTGGAATGTCCCTGAGTGGAACAAATAAAGGTATATCTAATCTTTTTTTTTTTTTTATATTTTTATTAGGAGGTAAGGCACATTGGAGTAGAAGCTAGTGTCATATTTGCATTTAGTACAGCATCACATTTGTAATACAATTATAGAAGTAAGAGAATTAAAACAAAAATAAATAAATAAAAAAGCAAAATAATGGATAATCTTGATGGGTGAAGAGCAAGACATAATCTACCTCCTTTTTTCATTATGTGGCCCATAAGAACAAAACTGGGCCGAACAATGGGGAAAAAGGTATATCTAATCTAATCTGATTACACATTGTCAGGGGATGCAGTGCTCAACTTTCACAGCTTTAACCTCAATGCATTTAAATGCAGTTGAATTTATATACCGTCTACATATGTAGTCAGATGCTTGAAAAAGCTATGTCATTTTGACCAGTAGATGGCGCCAACAGCTAGCTCCTTCACTGAACACCTTTTTCCATAAGACTATTTGGGCATGTGGGGGAAATTTAATCGGTGTCTTGGCACAGACGGTGCAGGGGGGTGTATAAGGCAGGCCAGCATGTCTAAATGATGCTTGATGATGAGGCTTTAGCCGAAAATGATAGATATTCACTGGCAGCTGACTGTCAGCAGGTGTACTCTGCGCCAGCTTTGAGTGAATTTGTTGATCATTGACTCTTTATGGCTCTGTTGTTGCCTGTGTTTGTGTGTGTATGTGTGTGTTTACAACCATTCATGCATGCAAACGTCCAGAAGTAATTACGTGCGCGTATACGGTAAATAATTGTAATTTATGCGTCTCTGTAGAGGCGACTTTGTGTTTGTGTGTGTGTTTTACAAGAGCTTTTACAGAGTCGCACGATGCAAAGTAGCATAGAATTAACAAGAGCAAACAGCTAGTAAAGTGTCATTTAGCAGAGAGGACGAGGCAAGGTGACGTTGGGAGACTGAAAAGCACAACACTGCCAGAGGAAGCATGACTGAGAGTCAGATCAGACTGTTAGAAAGCAAAGAGAAGAGTCTGGAGGGGTGAAAAGACCAAGATAAAAGAGAAATGAACGGACACCGGCTAGTATTTAAATCTCTAACTGCATTGCCATGGCAACAAGCAGGTACAGGATACACATAGAGGATTTTGGGCTGTAGAGTGCGATCATCCTTTCTCGCTGACTGATTGGCTGGCTGTCCTGACTGTCTCTGTGGTCATTTTGTTGACTAAGCGACTGACCTTTTCACTCAGTGACTAACTGATTGACTTAGAGGCTCAGAGTGATGTCAGTGCGTCTCTTTTAAAGAGATATGACTTTAAAACACAAGTGCCGCGAATAAACGGCGGCAGACAAAACATTTATTAAGAGACCAACATTAATGCTCATTTAAAAACACCTTCCCCTGTTCCAGACTGAACAGCCGCATCAGAGAGTAGCCAAACCAGTGCCTGTGGTTTTTGACATGTGGGGGGGAAGGGGGGTTGCAGATTTTCTGGCTACTCTGAAAGGTCTTTGAGCATCATTTAGCCCCTAAGGCAACATCATTCAATTGAAGCCAACTGTGGCCAATTATATGCTATACTGCCAGACTGGTGGACAGGTTGGGAGGGGTCTTCATGGCCTTTCTGACGATGGACTGCAAATGGACACTTGCACAGACGCAGAAAACACAGACACTCAGACACTCTAATGTTGTGTCAGTACGAGGAACGCCTAACCCAAAAGATGACGGAGGCCATTGACTGAACAGGTGGAAACGCACAGTGCAAAGTGCTCCACCCTGGTCCTCTGCTTGTTCCTCACTGCTATTGATCAGGTATAAGCATGGCATTGCAGGGAGGCTGACCGAACACTGTTTGTCGTTCATGTCGGTCTCAATAAAGATTGAATTTACAGTAACTCTCCACTCCTCTTCTCCTCCTCTTCTCCTCCTCCCCCTCCCACCCTCCACACTTTTACAGCCCCTGGCTCCTGCCCACTCCTATAAAACACTACAAACATAAAAACCCACAAGCACTTAAGAGCCGTCCTGGTGAGGAGGGGGGGGGGTTATTGTGGGGTGGGGGCAGAAGCATCCTCCTCTTTACACCCCTCAATCACTCCGTCCGGAGAAGGAGAGAGAGATGGAGGGGAGGATATATTGTCTCTGATGGGCTAGCTGATTAAGATGGATTGCACAATGAAATGTCGTTGGAGTGATGAGTTCTTGGAGTGTGTGTGCAGCTGTGTGTGTCTGTGTGTGTGTGTCTGGATACAGCGTCTCGGTAACTAACTTTGCATTAAAACCTTTTTCAAATTGATTAAATGCAAATTTGCTTAGCTCTACTGAGCTGCATTTTCGCTCACAAAAGTTTTATTCCTCATTTCCATCCCTGCACCTACTTTTAACCATTGTAGTGTTTATCATGTCCGACTTTGAACGCCATTTATTTTGCCATACCTTTTTCTCTGAATAGAATTGAAATTTAATTGAGATAGATTTAAATAACTGAACTGATGGGTATTTTTGTGTAATGTCCTTTTTGTTCCTAGAGGAGCTGACTGTGTGTGAAAGTGAATGCAGCAGCAAAGTCAGCTGATAAATCTTTTAGCCTAGACTATAAAAAACTGTCCCTAAAATTAAGCTGTGCACCGTCAAGTGATAAAGAATTTTCTATATTCTGGTCCTATCTTAGTCTCTAGGACTGAACTACTCATGTGTGTCGTAATTTCTTTTTGCTGAGAGACTGCGTGTGTGTGTTTATTGAAGGCCGAGTGTGTGTCACACCAAGAGCTGAACAATTCATCGAAATTTTATTGATATCCCATTATGCCTGAGTGTAATATACAAATTACAGGAGTCGCAGTTTTTTTCATGGAGGTAAAATGTGTCACAACGTTGCCCTGTACTAGAACAACTCTAGTTCTACAGAGAAGCCCTGGTGTACAGCTCATGTCCGCCAGATGTAGGGGAGCAGCCTCTTCTTAAAGGGCAACAACTAAAAAAAAAATCACCTTATTATCACCACACGATTTTTGGGTAAAACTAATATGTATAATGACCTGTTCTTAGTAAAACTCTTACTCCTATTGCAGGATGTGTCAAAATATCTACCCTGAATTTTTTTTCTTCATACAATTCAGGCCAAATCACACATTTGCATAGTTGGACAAGATTACATACATGCATGCATGTGTCCGCCTGTTTGTGCCAGACATCACCCATAAGCCTGTTCCACTGTTTGTGTGTGTGTGTGTGTGTGTGGGGGGGGGGGGGGTTGGATACGTGCTTGCATGTGGCACATGAGCAGTGTATGTTTGTGCAGACTTTTTGTGCAGGTGTACCAGCGTGCATGTGTGCATAAGATAGGGTCTCCCAGGTTTTCCTCTGCAGGTCAGAGATAAAGCTGTTGGTTGGCGTTAGAAAGCAACTCACCGTGGCAACAGCTGAGAGATACAAGATTAGAGCCAATAGTTTTCCTGGCCTGCAAGTGACAGACCGACGAGAGAGAGGGAGAATGAGAGAGCTTCAGTCGACAATATTGCAACTTTGAGCACGCATAAGAAATTATAGATGCATAGATGTAGGGACAGATAGCAAGGACGGTGAGCTGACAGGGGGGGGAGGGGGTTAGTGTTCAGTAGACAGGAAGGGCAGTGGTGCTTCAAGTCTCAGCTTCAAATTCCACTAAAAGCTTCATGGTTCTGTCAGCGTCACATCATTGTGATGAACATAGTGGGTCACGAGGACACACAATAAACAAGGACAAACTTCAGAAAGAAACTTCAGAAAAGCCAAAATATTATAAGCACAAACAAGCCAGTCATGACTCACGACAGTTTTTTGTTTTTTTTTAATAAAAAGCCTCTGATTTTCTCTAGATTTTCTGAACTTAAGAACAAAGTTTTCGCCTCAACACATCAGGAATAATAATGACACCCAGACTATGGCATTCAATATAAAGGTTAGAGGCAATTCAATGTCACACATGTAAAGCGAGGCTGAATACAAATAGTCCTCAGTATTTTGTATTGCAGGGAAGGTGCACTTTTATCATAGTGAATAATTTATTCATATTTATTGATCTAAATTTAAGTCAACACTAATTATAGTTTGCCCTGGTTTGTAAACTGTGTTTCCATTTAAAGACTTTTTGATGTTTATAAATCATTTAAATACCGTGATTATCTTTTAGATTTATTCGAACATTACAGCTATTATTCAGAAATGAGATCGAGAAAATGCTGGAATTTTACCCGGCAGCTCTCTCCTCTCTGACCAAGGCACTGATGGAATACAAACAAGACATTTCATGAGGTTGTGGAGAGGAGAAAATCAAATCTGAAACGTCCTAGTTAGAGGAATCTATGCAGATCCATGTTTCAGAACCTTGTTAGCGATATCACAGCTGTCAAACTATATTTTATGCCAAGAATGAGACACAGACATATCGTATATCCTCTTAAATTAATTGACTGACAAAATTCTGGATTTTTATTGAAAAAATGCATATGTCTAATTTAACGGAAAATGGCATTTACATCACTGAATTCAATATAAAAATTTTAGAGTGATATGTACTCACAGCTTTGACTTGCAGCAGGAGTTTTTTCGGTCTGATATGTGTAGACAGACTCTTGGCTCTGGGACTGTGGAACATTAACATTTTCCTTCTGTCTTCTTGTCATCTCCCAGTACTCCGTGACTCCATACTTCTCCACTACTTGACATGTTTGATGGCTGCCTTATTGGTCAGTTCTCAAGCAGTAGTTGTCAAGTAGACTCACTCATATCAGACCTTGTCTTTTTTTTTATGAACTTGATGCAAGAAGGTCAGGTTATATTTTTATTGTTGTGTTTTTGGATAGGTGTGGAAGAGTAGAAAAAAAAAAACTTGAAGAACATCATCTTAGATAGACACAACCAGAGCAGAAGACAGAGGAGAAACTGGATTTAATCAAGAGTTGCATCATCCAGTCCAGTGCTATTTTAGCTGTATGTTCATAAAGTGTCATATAAATATAGAGTAAAAAGCATTTTTCTTATTCATTGAATTGAATTCTGCTTTGAAATGCTTATAAGCAGCATTGTTGTATACTTTAAGCACCTTTTAAATTATTGATAATGTGTTATTTGTACTTAGGTTAGTGATTTATGTATGGCTCAAGAACTGAGTTATTGTGTTTTATGTATATGCTTGGTGTGGATGTGCAGCTGTTATTTCTATTTTGTGTGACTATTGCTGCTGCTGTCTTGGTCCGGACACTCCTGAAAAATAGATTTTTATTCTCAGTGTGCTTTTGATCTGGTTAAATAAAGGCTAAATACTTTTTTTTTTAAAAAAACAAGACAATAAGAAATACTTCAAGAGAAAAGTGACTCTGTTACTAACTACTAGGACTGCTTTCATACAATTCTATTTGATGTGAATTTTAGATTTTTATGTGCAAAAACAATGGTCATATTTTTAGGTGAGGACAGCCATCAACACAGTGTATACGACTTTAGAAATAATTACTGTATATAGAGAAGAAAAAATATAAGACCACTGAGTCACAGTACAGAACTGCATTTTCAGTCTCTTTCTTTATGGATCTCAGTGGAGTCCGACCACAGTTTCCTCTGGAGGTTGAGCTAAACAGCTGTTTTGCTGAAGCCAAGTCTCTTAGCTGTGGCTCTCTTTATGGATATGAAGCACCAAAATGGCGTCATACTGTTTTCACTTGGTTGTCGCTAATACACGTTAATCTGTTATCCAGTGTCAGAGCTTACTATTTCCTGTTCAAATACACACGATTGTACGTGCTGTTTTGTTATGTTATATCTACATTTCACCACCTCCATGAATTTCACACAGAATTGCCGCCGTTGAAGAGTTATTATATTGAATCTGGTGGTCTAATAGTGTACTTTTTTTTCTCTTATATTTTTCATTTTCGCACTCATGGCAGGGCAGCTATCAATAATTCCAAATCACTATTTTTGACCTTGGATACTTCCAGCAGGTGCAGTTGAAATTGAACTCAGTGGTGTAGTATTTTTCATGGATTTCAGATAAATCCATGGTTGATGATGGTCAACAGCTATAATGGGGCTTTGGGACTGTGGAGGATGAGTGAGCAGTGACGTTGGAAGGTATGAATGGCTGAACTCGGACAGACAAACAGAAGGGCACGGACCAGAACAGCTGGAAGAAAAAAGGATGTGCTCAGTGTCCCTGTTTGGTAACTTTAAGAGGATAATACACGGGAACCTGTGGCTCTGCAGGTAGAGCCCTTACACTGAGCATTACCCTACAGAGGCAGAGCATCACAGTACTTGTGCAAGGCTTCACTGATTCTTAGCTGGCTTTGTCAGCGGGGCTTAGCGTTGTGTTTAGTGCCAAAACCAGCCTGGCAGACATCCCTTCTTTTTGCCACGCTGCGAGAATGTGTTTGGGAGATTGACAGGCCTGACTTATTTTAAATTGCCTCAAAGTGCTAAAATTGTTTTTTTTAAAATATCACCTGTGCTGCATTTGCCTCATTTGGCTTATTTAATAGAGAACATACAGTGGAGAATCTTTGCATGCTTAACCACTTTAAAAGATTTTCCAGCATCGGCATCAGGATTAAGTGATTTTTTTTTTCCACAGATTTACTTTGAATGCTACAATATCTACTGGAGCCTCCAACGCTTAAGCCGTTGAGATTGTGTTTGTTTTCAAGTAACAAGTGCACTAGAAATGAAGGATAATCAAGCAGTAGCAAGTAGTATTTTTAAGCCTGTTTGAGAAATTGATATTTTTAAAGCTACATTTTGACTGACGGTTTGTCATTGAGCAATCTATCGCTGATGTATCTGTCTTTAATCAGAAGAGGCTGGTTGTTGTTGTGATCCTCTCTGGTAGTAACGAGGGTTGGGGGAGGTGATGGAAAGCCCACATCGGAGACTGACTCGTGCTGCTGAGGTCCCACAGGCCCCGTGTACATTCTCTATCTGCATTTTTGCTGCAGTTACCATACATCTACCCTAGAGCTCTTGTCAACTCCTCTTAGGACATGCTCATATTACAAGATGCAAAATGTCACACCAAGTTTGCTATTCTAGACAAACATTTTCCATGCGTGTGTGAGGCATGAAAGCTTCAAAATAGATATTGCAAAATTTACGCATGTGTATTTTAATGCATGAAGGGTACTTAAATCAAAGCAAGATAAAATGAGAGCCCTCTACTTTCGTCCCAAATTAATTTAGGGAGACTTGTTTACTCTTTAAATCAGGTCTGATGCTGCTGGGGAGCAGATCCCTCATGCACTGCTTCTCCCCATCGTAGTAACTGTACTTCCTTAGCGTTAGTTCCTATAGCACTATCCCCACAGCGCTGACGTGGTGTTTTATGAAGCAGTGCTAATGGACATGTTCTCACAATATGCCTGTCAACTGTCTGTACACACAAGCACTTACGGTTTCAGTTTCAGTGCAAATATAATACACTATCAGAAACTTGGTCCTGCCATGATTACTGTACCTCAACACACAGCTGGTGAACCAAGGCAAATTTGTGTTGGCGACTGTACTTAAATGGAGAGAGGATTATGCCAATGAAAGATTTTGTGGGGAAATTTTTATCAAGAGTAGATCTGACGGAAACATTTTCCTCAATAAGGTAAAGTGACTACTGGCAGAAATAGGCTCAGTGAAAATATGAACTATCCCAAAATACAAAGCAAGACACATCAACATTAAATAGACTGATGCAGCATATTCAGATCAATTGATGACTCTGCTCATTAATGAAAATGACATTTTAATCAACAAACACGTAGTAAATGATTTTTAGTCATCATTATGTAATTTTTTTATACAGTTCAGTAAAAATCCATCATTCATGAGGATGCAAATTGTCCAGAATAGATTAAAAAAATCAGTAGAATAGTTGTACTTGTCACTGATTTTTTGGGTAAACATAGTCAAATGTACTTTAAAATAACATTTTTCCTCCCATGAGGATGATGGGGGGACATGTGTTTATTGAGAATATATCTGTCTGGTTCTGTTAATATGAATCAGAAGTTAGATCAAAATTAGTAGTCATTCACTAAAGAGACACTAGAAATATTGTTTCTGCTGAGAGATAATATGTTATGTAAATTTCTCAGAATGTCTTCAAAGGATTTTAAATAAATCCTATGATTTAAAAATGCATATCAAATAAAGATGTAATTACTACACACCCTCTTGGAATGTCTGATTTTCGATGGTAACTCAAATGAAAGACTGAGGGTGTGTTTCATGTTTTTCAGTCTTTAGATGTTCTAAGACTTACTGCGTTGAGGGATGGTGCTGTAAATGCTTCACATTCACTTTTAGAAACCAGTGGTAGTGTGCGTTGTCATTTTAGGTTTAACAGTGGATTTCATCTTTTGTTTTTTGTTTTTTGTGTGTATGTCACATTGTGAGGTTCGATTACACACATGCTACTGACCCTCATCTCCTCCCATCTTAAATCTTGACACTTGCATCTCACACTTATTATCTCTGCACTGGAGCCGTGTTGCTATGTCCACTCTGTCCTCTTGTATTCACATCTTTGCCATGAGCACAGTTTGGAGGCTGCGGTGGCTTTGTGAATTGGCTGTGGCACAAACTTCAACAGGGCTGCTGCTCCAGTTTTTCCAGTCCAGATCTGTCACAGTTAATTACGCTACAACTGTCAGAAGTACCACTTTACTGGTCATTTGGGCGGCAGCATTAATGTTCTGTGTACTCAAAATTTTTGATCTTTCAAGGTTCAGTGCCCCGAGTTTCCACCGGATGCTCCAGAGTGCATTTTGTGTCTCAATTTGAGGATGGAAGTAGAAATATGAAGCTTTATGCTGGTTTGCAATTCTCCAGAGTTTTGCCCTTTCCTTTCCCCCACTTTTCCCTTGTGCTCTTCCATTTAGACATCATCGTAGGGCTGTGACCTGAGGGAAGCAGGACAAACGGACCTTAGTTTACAGCTTCAGATTGATTTACGCCCTGACATTGAGAAGTTAACATACCCTTGGAGAGTTAATCCCTAATGTTGTCTCAGCCTGTAAATAAAGGGGAAAAAGAAAAGCCAAACTGAAGGAGTTTGCAGAAAACCTCATTCGTGTTAATTATTTTTCTCCCACCCCTCCCTTGTTAAAAGCTTTCCCACCCCTCTAATCAATCGCCACTTTAGTGAGCAGGAAGGGATGGAGGAAGTGCGAGCCTCATTAGCCTGATTGGTCCAATGTGGGAGATGGAAGGAGATGGAGTGAATAAGGGAGTAAAAGAGAAAAGGAGTCAGCTTGATCATCAGCACTTGGCCCGCCATTGCTACTGTCATCAAGGCGAGTAATTCAGACGCGGTGGTTTATTTTTCATTTTGCTGTGACTCACGGTGAGCCTGGAGATCATCCTCTGGAGGAACCCCAACCTAGTGGAAGTGGTTGGTAGATGAGGGTTTGTTCTTTCTCTGATGATGGTAAAGGCTAAAGATTGTTAGTGTCCAAACAGATGTGGTCATAAAACACAAGACGTGCAGGAATTTATTTCAGTGTTTGACTTGTTGTCATACGTAGAATGAATATACACACACTATACAATAAAACTGATGTAGTTGCTTCCTAAAGTCAGACACAATCAATTGGTAGTCAAATTCTAAAGCAAGATAAAATAATGAAATTCCAGGAAATCGGGTCCAATTTAACACTGAATACACATTACGCACATCTGAAATTGTTTATCTGGACGTCCATTGTCTGGGTTGGGGAAAAAAGGGGGGAAGCTCATTTGATTGAGATTGAAGGGGAACATATAACACTTATTAATTAAATAAACACACAAACTCAACCCTACAAAGAAATCAAAAACCCAAACCTAAGTATATAATCAGACCCAGAGAAAAGACAAACCAAGACCTAGAAACCAAAAGACAGGACCACTAAAAAAAACATTACACAAACACAAACCAGAGTCCAGGTCACATACAAGGAAGGAAAGCTAATCTCACACGGGGGAGGGAATCCAGAGTCCATGGGTGGAAATGTTGATGTTATTGCAGGCTGAGGGAGTGTGAAGAAGATTATGAGGCCACGCTGCTGGCTGGCAATCTGCTTTTTAAATAGCAGCGCTATCGGCCACAGCCGAGCAGCGTGGCCAGGTGTTGCAGATCACCTTGATTGCCAGTCCCCTGAGAGGAAGGGTGTGGCTCAGCCATAGCCTGGGCTGACCATGACAGTCTATATCTATATTGTGTTTCAAACGACATCTTAAGGTTGTGTCGTCACTAATATTCCTGGGGTCTTTGGGTGTTTCAGCATCATATCCTTTCCATTTAGGGGTTGATCAAGTCTCAGGTTTCATCCCAGCAGCAACAGTTGACAGGCTCAACATCTTCAACACTGTGTGGCTCCCTCTGCGGTGTCTGTATTGCAGTGTGTTGCACTCTTCTGGACTTCTTATGAGCCCCCAGCAAATCCACAGCAGCCCACTTAAACTGAAGGAGCCCGCAATCCCCGGATCTTGCACCGCTCTACCAGCTCAAGGTATTTGGGCAGTTTCCACTCATGAACCTCTCCTCCATGTGCTCTTCCCAGGATGCACAGAGGCTGGAGCTGGTTTAATATATATCATTCAGCAGTTCCAGTTTGGTTTGGTGGCCACTATCAACCTTTGCCAATAAAATGACTAAAATCGATAAATCTGCCTTTTCCCTCCATAGACTTCAAGATGGCAACAACAATCCAAACAAAATGAAACCATAAATACATAGCATTACATCATGTGAATATGCACTGAATCTGAGTCTTGACCAGTGTTATAACAAAGAAAACACTCCAGTTACACACACCTCATATATTTATTGACTGCTATTTTTATTCTGCAGAATCATTGACATACTAAGAGTAGTACAGCTCTCGTTTCTGGTAATATTTACCCATTTTATGAGGTAGTATAAATGTTCTCGGCCAACCAGCTGACCCAAGCACCAATAGAGGAGGCTTTCTTTTTGACCACAAGTGTACTCCAGGATAAAGATGGTCTTCACCCACTCAGCAAAGTAACGGAGTCTCAAAGAGGACTCAATATATTTATGACTAGGGGAGAGGGGAATGTCTAGGCTAATATATTTATCTTCTATGAAACAGCTGGTAAAGAAAACCCTTTACATTTTAGGCAATGCTTAAGTGTCTATACTAGAGGACCACTTTTATCCAGACACCTCCACCAATGCTCTGAGGTGTTACCCAGACCCACATTGTGAAACCTGGATGGGATCCATCATAATCTATTTTTTTGGGGGGTGAAATTTTGGAGCAGTCTCATTTGTATTTCCCTTGACATTTTTTTTTATTATTGCTAGAAATTCTTCACCATTCTGCCTCAGTAAAATAGATGCCTTTAACCCAATTCCCCATGTCAGTGTAGGGGGCATTTTCCAGGATTCTGTGGCCAGCAGCATCACAGGGTGGAAGTGCAAAAGCTTCACGGCTGCGGTGTTTATGACCCTGTCTAGAATCTGAATTGCACTGCACGGTTAAGTACATATTAAACATTTAATATGCTTCAAGCCAAGAAGATCATACAATGGGCTGTCTGAACATCTATTAAAGCAGAGGCTTAATGTCTCCTTTGTAAAGACATTTTTTTTAATCTTTATTTATCTTTATGTTATAACAACGTCATTTGGATGATTGAGGTACCTAACGTGAGACCAACAATGTTATTTTGCCCTGCATCTGAACAGTCAACGATCTCCACTTCTTCATGTTTGTTGTTCCTGTTGTAGTTTTTTGTTTTTTATTTGTTTTCTGTAATTATCTCTTCCTCCAAAAACCAACTGCCCTCCAGGGACAAATTAAGCTAATCTGTCTCCAACAAATCTGCATCTTTTTAGCGTGCCAGAATTCTCTATGTAATGTTTTTTTTTTTCCAACTTTTGGGCTTTTTTTTTTTCAACTGTGCTTTTGAAAAGAAATTGTTCAGAAAATCTGAGGAGTCTGGACATCAAATCCAGATGAAGGAGATCAGGGATGTGTTAGTCAGTGCAGTCAAATGTCTGTGTAATCTGACAGAGCCATCCATTGAAACAAACTGAGGCCGTTTGATATTTAAACTGGTCCCCTAAATGTGAACAGCGTTATTGATATTACACTGTGCCTGTCATCTCAGTCTCTTGAGTGGCAATATCGTACCGACTGCAAAGCAGCCATCTGTCAGATTTGTATGTCTTTCCTTGTGTAGGGCAGAGTTCAATTATCTATGCTGTCTTACTTAATGTACTCCTTACTGTGGCTATAATCATTTTGCATTCCTAGTTCTTTATAACAATAATGGTCCACTGCCTGCCCTTCTTCCAAATATTGGTTTTAGTGCCTGAGAAGTAATCAGGCTAGCATTAAGGTTTTGGCTGTGCATCCAAAGTCCTCATATCCTTGACTGCTCAGGTCGAATACTTTAGCAGGTCCAGAACACACAGCCCAATGTGGCTACAATCACCTGATTAATGTATTTTTTTAACGAGTTTATCAACCTTTGACGATTGATGGTTTTCATTTAGACTTTCGATATTTAAATTCGGCCCTGTCCCACTAAACCAGTAGTGCAAATAATTTTGACTAAAATGGAGACACACAACACTGAATGAAGAAAAAAAAAATTAGATATGGAAATTAAACGCACATTTGGGGGAAGATTATCCTCATTGTGGGCAGCATTATTTGAATAATAAAGTATAATACAGCCTGACAAAAAGCACCAATTTTCCCTCATCTTTGTAATTATAGCTTAGTGAAAGAAGTACAAAGGATGTATCATCACAACCTCCGAAAAGGGGCTTTAAACCAACCCTGGGTCCTCTTGCCCTCTCTCCACCAGCAAATACAAGGGGCTGTCTTTGTCTTCACATGTCCTAATCACAGACAAAGCTTTCGTCACATAATCACACATGGAGGGTTCACACAGCACCCTCCGAACACAATTACCATTTCATAATTGCGATGTATCTGTTGTTGTGAAGTGGTGTCCAATGCACATGCTGCCAGCCTTATCGGAGCTTAGGAAATGACAAGACTATTTATAGGACCCGTTTATCCACTTACAGTTGGATCCATCGACACAGTCAGACTGACGGATAAGTTGATCCATCAGTGCATCTGGACATCGTAGTCTGTATGAGGAGTACAGAGATTACAGATGAATGGTTCCACACAAAGCCTTTTACATTTTTCAAGTTTGTAATGACATGAACTAGGAATAGGGTGAATGAGCATTGAAATGTACCAGAAATGCACATATTGCTGCCTCTTTCGGAGTCTGTTACATAGGTACACTTATTAACATGTTCACATTGTACCATGTAATTAAAGTAACATTTTGCCCCATATGTTCCTGGGAATACATCTGTTTTCTTGGCAGGAGCTCCTTGTGTGGCCCATGTATTACCTGTCTAGATGTTGTGTCATTCCTCCACGGATCCAGATGCTCTACACTTTTGCAATCTGTTTAAGTTGTACCCGGCCTGCTTTCAGTATTACCTGGGTTAAATTCTAGCTGCTTTGAACAGCCTTATATAGCGAAGAAAAGAAAATGAATGCATTCTCTTCACATGACGCGTAGAACATGTCTATTGTCATAGAGGGGTATGGCTTCTCTTTCTGTCTGTTCTTTTTTGAGGGTCTGTTTATTCAAGTCTAAAGTGGGCTTTAATTGACCAATTATGTGATGGAACGTAAACAAAGTCAGCTTGACCTGACTTTTAAAGCGTCGTCCTCCTTTAAAATCAGTTTATATATATATATATATATATATATATATATAAATAAAAGGAAAATTCCTAAATTACAATTTGTTCCTGGTGTGTATCAAGTAAACAGAAGTCAAACTGTGGGGGAATTTGCCTTTCGTACAGAACAGTGTCAAGGACAGCGTGATGTATTGTGATACAGAGGACACCTCAATCACAGTAATATCAAGTACTGAAGATTTATTACGCCCTTTAGTTTCATGTCTTCTACAAGATCAACTCTATGTGGTAGGCCCTGAGTCTGCACATGCATGAATGAGCCGAGCCAGTTATCCATGTGCATGTGTGTGTTATTAATCTTTGCATGTTATCGCCTGTGTGTGTAGTGCAACCATCTGTCTCAAGATTTTGCTCAAGGTAATGTAATGTGAGAGGATACTAATACAGTTAGTGTGCTTAGGATCAACAAGAGCTGCACAGTTGAAAGATAGGTGAGGTGTTTTTGTGTGTTTTTTCTTAGACCACCAATTCCACTAAAAGAAGGGAAGCAATATGTTAGTCTGCCTCTTTTAATAACGTGTGACTTCCCCTCCGCATGTCTGTGGCACAGAGCCCATTTGTACTTACTGCAAACATAAATTCGTGCACAGCCGGTCACAGATGTATACTGTAGTTTATTTCTTAAAATAGTTTTTTTTTTACAGTGTGTGGGGACTAACCACACATTGTTTAGGGTAAATATTAACAGAATCAAGTTTATATGGGATTTTTTAAAATGAAGTATCAGTCTTGTCCTATAATGGGGGGAGTCGTACCTCTTTTAATTTGGAAAGCTGGGGTTAAATAATTAGGGTTTTCTTATTTGCAGTTCGCTCTGATATACTACAACGTTTTGGGTAAATATTTGATCCTTTCTAATTTAACATTGGTTACTTGCCATACATTTTAATTTGTATAGCCTTGAAACAGGTTCTTACTTTTGTCCAGCAGTGCAGTGCGCCGGACCTCTGGTATGATCCCGATCCACTCAGTGGCATTTTCAACAACGCAATGAATAATTTACAAGGCTCCAGGAATTCATTTGCTTTTTGGCTGCGATGTTTCTGCCTCAGCTGAAGAAAGGCTGCGAGTCAGTACTCCAGAGAAATCACAAGTTGCCATAACTACAAGTGCCGAGGTCTCTGCGCGCTCCGGAGTGTAGCCCCGGAGTGGTGGGCAGCAAGCCGACCATGAGTGAAGGCTGAGGGCTCTGGAAGACCAGATCCAGGAGGAGCCCACCGCCTGAAGCACTGCTTCTTTCCCAGAATTGTTCATCTTCACAGTTTGCTCATGTAGGCAGAGGATGAAACCGCATGGCTGATGGTTTATCACGAAAAGAAAAGGATTTCATCAATTATTCACTTAATATCAGTCAGGACAGATAATGTGGCAAATAGAAGAGAGACTACTTAAGGTTATAAATGCTTTTAATTCAGTTTAACTTGAGATGCTCTTTTTCCCTAACAGCAAGGTTACACAAATGTAGTGGTATACAAAGCACATAATTAAGCTTCATAAATTAAAAGATAAAATATACAAGACAAGGAAATTCAAAAGAATACAATGGCTGTACTGGGGCTATTTGGTTATCTTTTTGGAGCACGCTTCCAGCACGGTTATAGAAGAAATAGATTTTTCGTGCTCTGCCGTGAGTCTGCACTGAATTGGCTCTGTCTGACAGACAGCTGGAGTCATACAGTCAGTGTTGTTGAGTCTGTCTTGCTCTCTGCCTTGTTTATTCCATTGATGTCCTCTCCACTCGTTGCTGCAGACAATGGAAGACCACAGTTTAATGTTTTGTTGCTGCTGCCGGATTACCTTTTACCTCTGAGGTATTTCATGGAGTTTCTACAATGTCTGTGTTTGATCCAGTTCCATCACGGTCCTCTGGGACTACCTATTCCCTGTCACTCCAAGCGTGGCGGTGCTCTTGTGTGTTTGTCTCTCATTAGACAAATGCAAATCTGTCAATATTATGACCATAAAGGCATAAAATCATTCAGAATTCTCTTAGACTAGGATTGGTTTCGTAACTGGGGAAAAGATAAGGCCGGAAGAAATGAGAACACACTTATGTAACAGATTCAAGTTCAGCAACCTTCCCCATATACATCCAGTATAGATATGGGAATGACATCCTTTTGACACATATTGATGTAAGCATATGTGTTAATATACACTATGTCTCCATTTTCTGCTGTTCGAAACGAGCCTGCATGTTGAAGTTCTTTGCATGAAAGGTCTTTCTCCAGCGTGATCTTGACTGCTGAGAGAAAACAGGAAACGGACCCTATGGTCATTTTACACTTTACCTTGACCTAAAGCACAGGTGTCAAACATGTGGCCCAGGGGCCAAATCCGGCCCGCCAAAGGGTCCAGTCTGGCCCTTCAGATGAATCTATGCAATGCTGAAATCACACTGAAGATATTGACAATAGTATTCATTCAGGTTCCACATTCAGACCTATTCAATCTCATGTGGGTCAGACCATTAAAATATGAACACTGCACACACAAATACTCACAACTCCAAATATGATCATGTATTTAGAGTAAAACAAAGTAGTATTTAACCAAAAATGTTAATAACCTCAACAAATATGATCAACCTGAAATGACTTAAAAGCTGTACACTTTTAAAAATATTCTGCCTGTTATTAAACATTGTGTCATTTATAAAGTACAGTACATGTGTAAATGTTAAACTGAAGCATTATATTGTTAAAATTACACTTATGTTTTCAGTTTGCATTTAGTCACATTGTTAAACTCATTTCACTCAGGGGCCACATTCAGGTAGACTTGACCTGAAACGGGCCGAACCAGTAAAATAATACCATAATGTATAAATCACATCAACTCCAAACTTTCCTCTCTGTTTTTAGAGTGAAACGATTCAAATTATATGATGGAAATGTTCACATCTAAAAACTGTCCTTTAAAGCAACATGAATAAACACCAACAAACTGAAA